>JANUYF010000001.1:95236029-95766029 GCA_026167975.1 Phrynosoma blainvillii
GAGGAAAAAGAAAAGATAAACTCAGCAGCAACAGAAGCAGGAATTATGAGACAGCAGCAGGCATTGTGTGTCTTGTTCATTTGTTTATGTGGGGCATGGAATTAGAGGATTTCTATTGCAAAAGACATGGAGAGGTGACTAAAGAGTTTCTGACCTTCTGTGACAAAATACATAACTTGGGGGGGTTGCAGACTGCCAGAAATAGTGTGAATTCAGTCCACTTTTAGGGTTAGGGTTAGAGTTAGGGAACCATGGGAACTGTATTTTATTGTGGCATCAGAGTTATCTGACAGAGAAGGCTCAATGTCTCAGAAAAATAACAGTTCCCATGATTCCCTAGCACTAACCCTAACCCTAAAAGTGGACTGAATTCACACTATTTCTGGCAGTCTGCAACCCCCCTTGGTTAGCTTTGGGTACTAGGAACCTTTAACTGTGCTTGAAAGTGGTCATTTGCTACTTCAACGCATGCAGCAAAACATTTGCTACCCATTGATATGGGTTTTCTTATAAATCTCCTTTCAGTGGAAGCTGGTAAGCATTTTATTATTATTTTTACTCTCAAAAGAAAGAAAGAAAGAAAGAGAGAGAGATTGTTTCCTATGAGCTAACCAGAAAGAGGTACAGATTTGATGCATGCAACCAAGGACAAACAAGAATATGCACCACAGATATGTGGAATAGATTCCATTTCAGAATATGCTTTTTAAAAATTATTATTTACATACATATCCCCTCATTTTTGAAACATGGGGTAGGCTACTATATAAAAACAACATATATCATAAGTCATGGCACAACTAATTTCACCTGTAGGATTGCTATTACAGCAGTATGTGTATCTATGAGTATATATGCCTGTGTGGGTTATGACCAAGGAAACAATGTGGATAATTGCTTAAAAATATGAAAGACCCAAGGCTGTGCTCCATGGCAGGGTATTTCCCTCAAGTAACACAAATTTGATAAATACTTTTTTACTTTCACTGAAAATAAGCTTACCTTTATTACGGTTCTTAAAATATCTAACTTCATGAGTAGATTTGGTCAGTCTTCTTTTATTTCCAGTGGGTAATGTTAGACAATTCTATAAAATACTCCCTGACTTTCAAACATCTCACCTTAAATAAGAGACTTTTTGTTTAGCTTTTCTCCATTTTATTATATATATATGTATATATGTACAGAACCAGAAAAGCATATATTTGAAGTTCTTACTGTGGTCTATAATGCTCTTGGACAATTGGTATGCTTTCTTGTTTTATAGAAAGCAGTAGAAATCCCAGTAAGAAGAAGTATAACTAATGTGAAGTTATCCACTGTCTTCAGATGAGCCCTGGATGAATGAATTTTAATTTGACCCTTAAGAGTCAGGCTAGCTAAATAATAACAATGAAAAATGCATGAGAACAGAAATTTCAGAGTGGTGATTTTACAGACAAGCTTATTTTATGCATCAGTAGCAAATTAATTGGAATGTCATTCTCTTTTTGATGTAAACCCTTTTAGGTATTGTAACCAGCAGTTCTGAAGTGTGTTAGTAGCAGAAGGATTATTGATGGATTGCTTTTTATTCAGGATGGAATTCTTAACATTGCTTCTGCAAGGAGTTTAGCAGAGAGATGTAAAGTATGCTTTCTCAGCATTGCAACCTCCTCAGCACTACCTATCAGTCATTCAAGTTTGGAGTTTATGGATTTGGTAAGTGGAAATAGGCTCTGAAGGGAAACCACTCTTTCTGCATAGCATTTGAATCCACATAAATGTAGTGATCCAGCTAATGACAACTGATCAAGGGCATGCTAAATCTCATAATTTTATGATACTGTGCAGCTTTGTGTGATGAAGCTGTAAACATGTATCAATAAAAAAAAAACAATAAAAGGGAGAAAAGCTAAACAAAAAGTCTCTTATTTAAGGTGAGATGTTTGAAAGTCAGGGAGTATTTTATAGAGTTGTCTAACATTACCCACTGGAAATAAAAGAAAACTGACCAAATCTACTCATGAAGCTAGATATTTTAAGAACCGTAATAAAGGTAAGCTTATTTTCAGTGAAAGCAAAAAAGTATTCATCAAATTTGTGTTACTTGAGGGAAATACCCTGCCATGGAGCACAGCCTTGGATCTTTCATATTTTTAAGCAGTTAGCCACACTGTTTCCTTGGTCATAACCCACACAGACATATATACTCATAGATACACATACTGCTGTAATAGCAATCCTACAGGTGAAATTAGTTGTGCCATGATTTATGATATATGTTGAAGCTATAGTCAGCTTCTCATAATTATTTCTATACAAATCTACATTTTTCCCACTAATCGTGATGCCCAAATATTTTACTTTTTTAACTATCTTAAAAAACTGTAGTTTTGTGAGACATTTAGCCTTCTATGTCAGAGAACTCTGGTCCCACAATAAACTACAATTCCCAGGGCAGTTGAAGTGGTCTCATACTGGATTATTTCTGCATTGTGTTTTGGAACATAGGAGATTATCAGACAGGGGAAAATCAGGGGGAGAAGGCATAGTCCTGGCAAAGTAGCACGATCTCGCTGAAGATTTTCAGATGACATTGTGCTTATCCAAGATTTAACCCATGAAGAACCAGCAATCATCCAACAACTTGGGACTTCTCCATGAATGGTTTGTTGCCAGAGCATTGCTGGTTCTTCATGGATGAAGTCCCGGATAAGCACAATGTGTCTGAAAATCTTCAGTATGATCGCGCTACTTTGCCAGGAGCATGCCTTTTACTCCAAGGTTCCCTCCCCCTCATCTGATAATCTCCATAGTCATATCCTCTTCTATCAAAACAGATAGTATGCTTACTTTGGACTGCATTATACCAAAGTCATGGATACAAATACTATTTCTGACTTATGGCAACGCTAATGTGAACCTATCGCAGGGGGGTTATTGGCAGGATTAGATCCGGGGGGTTGTATGGAATTGCAAATACTGTATTTAAGTGTTTAGGAGGCAGTGTGGTGAAACAGATAAGACTGTTATTGGGCATTCAAATAAAAAATGCTGCCCAATATTGAGATCTTTTGGGGAGATCACACCCTTTTTTTCCAGACTGAATTCTAAAACTGTAAAATGGTAGTATCAGAAACTACCTTCACAGAGTTACAGTGAGAATGAGATAAGGGATAGGATCTGAAAAATGATGAAACTAGTTCTGTGCATCCAAGTGGAAGATATGCCTTGTTTTTCTTGAGCAGCAGCACCTCTAACAAACGGTACTTGCAGCTGACTGGAACTTGAAAAGCAATTTGTAACATGGCAGGGAAATTGGCTGTTAAATGCTATTCTTCTACCACATATGTGGGTGAGTCTTTGGATCCAAGCAAAGGGAATGCAAAGTAACATGCACACTGGACTTATTTTTTAAAAAACAAATTTGATAACATCCTATTTTAATAATGCACAAATGAAATTACATCTCTGATGCTAATTCTGGATAAGTTGCCCCAGTCCTAGCAGAAAAGAGTAGCACTTGATCTTATAATGCTTTCAGTGTTACTAAAGTTTTCTTCTATGCCAGGTATGGGGAATGTGCACTCCTCATTGTTTTGTATAGCAGTTCCCATCAGTCCTAGCCAATGGTGAGGGATCATGGGAGTTGCACTCTAATAGCATGTGGAAGGCCAGATGTTTCCCATTCTGAACTTCAAAGACATACATGAGAAGTAACAAGTTGTAAGAAACAAGTTAATGATGATAGGGGCTTTTTCAAGGCATCCATAACAGCCTTCACAGCCTATTGTTCGTCTTGCCATAAATCCTTTATATGTGAAACTGTAGCCTCTGCTAGGCTAGATTAATGGCTACCAGTGTATATAATATTTATTAAACTTCCTTTTATGTTGTTTCACAATCTGTGCTGCTATCAAGCATGTTGAAATAATTGACATTTAGTGCGTTGACTTCTTTTGACTAAGAAGCATGACATTCATGTAAATAGTAAACATTTGGCAATTGCTGTAAATGTCTCCAAATTTAACTCTATGACCTTTTCTCAGGTAAATGTTTTGGGATAAAATGTAAATAGTGATTCACTGGATGTCAAATACCACTGGATGTCAAATACTAAGCAATGCTAAGTTCACTGCCATGTTATTTTTGAGAGGCTGGCAATTTGGCCTAGGGGACCTTTTCCTAGTCTTCTAAACAGAAGTAGCTGAAATGTATTTACTTATGCTACTTTTTGTAGTTCTATACTTCCATTTTTAATACTGTCTTTTTTGATTAATTACACTTAAAGAGAACTTCTATGAAGGCATAATTAAATAGCACACTATATTTAAACCCTTTAAATAGATGCAACAAAGCTGAACAGTGACACCATTTAGAAAGCCTGTGTGATATCTTGATTGAATATTCACATACCCACAAGAAAATATTCTAATATGTTCTGAAACACCATATGCCGAAAGGTCTATTCTGATGTCTTTTTTGTTCCTAAGTAGTACTACAGAGCGATTAACTCTTTAGGCTTATTTCACACAAGGACCACATGAGATAGTAAACCCACGTTTTGATTTTACTATAGTCGCCCCTCTGTTTTCGCAGACTTCGGATCCTCATCCCTCACTTTTGTTAAAGGGACAAACAGAGGAGCATACAATGGGACATGCACCTGTGGTGCACACCCACATACTCCCACACCCCCACATCTCCATTCAAGCCTATAGGGCTTGAATATGCGCAGGTTTCCATTTTTGCGGAGGGGCCTGGAATGGATTTTATTTGTGATTTTATTTCTGTATTTTATTGCTACTTCCTGTTTTTATTCTATTTTTATATTTTATTGTACCATTGTATTTTAATCTTTACTTGTTTTACAGTTTTTGGGGGGTGGGCCGGGGAGAGGGTTGAGGGAATGTTTTTTAACTGTTGCCTGTTTTAATATGTTGTACCCCGCCCCAGTTGCCTAGCAGAGGGGCGGGCTAGAAATAAATATTATTATTATTATTATTATTATTATTATTATTATCCCCCACAAAAATGGAGGGCCAACTGTACTTCAGACTGCAGGGAAGGGGGAAGTACCATATGATCTGAAGCTCTACCACAATAAATGTAAATTATTTTTTAAAATTAAATTCCTCACATCCTTGTTCATAGAAAACTAGATGTAAAGGAGGAAGGTTCTATGTAGCCTCTCTTAGAGCATGTCCATTTTCTGTGTGCACAATGGTGGTTTCTCATCTTCTCCCTCCCTCTCTTCAGTCATGCAATCACTTCGGCATCCCTAGGTTTGGTGTCACCTGGTGTGGTAACTCATGGTGTCACCCCCCCATTGACCTCCTCCCATTTCACACCATACAGAATCCTTAGTAATGCTTTTTTGTACTAATATTTCTTGTAAATCATAATTCTCATATACCACTGAATGTAATGCTAATAGTTGTGACATAAATAACTAGCAAAATTAAAATTATACCTTCAAATTACAATATCATATGCACAACCTATATATGTATTTACATATACATAGTAAAGATTTGGATAAAATGTGATGTTTTTAAATAAAAAAATGAAAAAAATAAAATTTGAAAATTTGAAAATTGAAAATTTAATTTTTAAAAATTCTGGAGCCCTTCCTTTCTCTTCCCACTGAGCTTCATCCCACTCCCACTGTCTCTTAAAGCATTTTAAAGGAAAGTAGATGAATTCCACAGCCCATTTCTGCCCAAAGGTAGGTGTTTGAGGAGCAGTGGTGTCACCTGGTGCAGTCTGTACCCCTGCATCCCCCTAGTGATGCCACTGGTGATTATTGTTATTGTTATATTCATTTATATCCTGCCTTTTCCCCAATGTTGGGACCAAAGGCAACTTAAAACCAATACCAAATAAAATACATGCAGAAATGTTAGTAAAAATATATAAAAGTTATTTTAAAAATGCAATTAAACAATCTATAGAATTAGAGCCATTTAAAATCCAGAATAGGATAAAAAAATCAACAAGACAGCACATCACTATAAGCCCATTGCAGTCCATTCCTTGAAGCCTGTTGGAACAGAATAGTTTTCACTTGCTGGCAGAAGGACAACAAAGAGGCAGCCATTCTAGCCTTCTATGGGAGGAAGTTTTAAAGTCTTGAAACAGTCACCCAGAAGGTCTTGTTATTTGTTCTCACCAAATAGGCTTGGCAAGGTGGTGGGACTGAGAGAACATTCCTATTCCAAAGGCTTGGACAATCTGATAGAGGGAAATGCAGTCCTTCAGATAATCTGAGCCCTAGCAGTATAGGGAGTTGAAGGAAATAATTTCTCATATTGTCTGTCTGTGATGCTCAAAACTAGGCATCAGATCTGTGAGTGGATCAGATGACTTTTAACATCCTACTATGGCAGGCCTCCTGCTGAGGAGCATGGTCCTCCTCTGTCTTAATTCTAAATTCCTCAGATCTCTGTCTTTATTCAGGCAATCTGCCTCCTCCTCACTGTCTGAATTGTCCAACTCTAGTGGGTGACTTATGACACCGTGCAGCCAGAGACACTGTACATACAATGAAATGGACTAAAGGTGTGGCTTGGATTGTATTTTTAGCCTGGTGAAATTAGTTCCAAATGCACACAATAAATGCCCTAGCTCTTTGACTATGCACTTTGAAAGAACAGTTGATAGAGGGGCCAAGCTATACATTACAGTCCCTCAGTTGCAGAGCTTTGGAAGTTAATTTTAAGAAGAATGAAGGTAATGAGCTGCTGAAGTCATCCACAACTGAACAATGGTAGGATGGTGCTCTGCATTCAATGGCTTCCTCCCACCACAACTTGGTTATAGATAGCTTCTGCAGGTTATTTATATACAATGCATTTGCTCCATTTCATGTATTAAAAACTTGATGACTGTTTTTCAATGAAAAGCAAATTAAAAGAGGGTAAATCTCAGCAAAGAAGCATGGAAAGGGACTCATAAAGCTACTTTTCCCTACTGGACCTTGTATTTCATGTTAGCACTTTATAAGTAGTTTTGGCTTTGAGACCAACAATACTACCAAGAATGCTAACTCTATACATGAGACACAAATCATTATATTTAGAAAGTATGTTAATAGTCCCTTCTGGAAATGAACCATCCAGTAAAATATATATTTGCATTATATTCATGAAGTCATGCTCCTGATACATGGATATGTATTTATCTATGTTGTTTCTTCATTTTAATTCTTTTTGTACACTCTTCATGCTATCTAAAACAATCTCAGTCAGTATTGGCATCTGTAAATTATCCAAAAAGAAAGAGGTTTGGGATATCAAAGCCCACACCTGAGAAAACAGTAGAACTACCAAGCACATGGGGGGAAAAAACCACATTATAATAAGTTTACTTTATGTGTACCTCAAAGAAATGATAACAAAGCTTCAGTAAATGGAAGAGTAAACATTGCAGTTTCTCACCTTGTGATTCTAATATAGCGATCATGACCAAATGTAAAATCTGTGCTGGAAAGACTAAAGGAAAGATACATAAATGTATCTAGAATTCGCTGATTATTATTCTACACTTACTCATATGAGACAATGTGCATCCATGGATAGAAAGACCAAAATATCAGAACAGATGAAGAGATCAGTAAACAAGATGGAAGATTTGACCATCAACAGCTTTGTGAATGGGATACTAAGTTTCAAGCCACTTTATTACAACCAATAAAGGCCATGAAGTTAATAACAGTGTCTAAAAGATATCAAAACATTACACGGGCTTAATTGTCTTAGATTTCTATTAGATGTTTTTATGTATCTCTTTCAGAATTTTGACCTTCCCTATTGATTAAGTGGCAGTTTTGTCTGGCCAGTGATTGAATAATTTAATCACACCTGCCTAAAGTGATCAAGAGTGTATGGAATAAAGGGCAGACATCATGTGATTTACAACTCAAATTAGTTGCTTTGCTGTAGCTTTGATTAAATAATACAAAATATAAATTAAATTAAGTGGTGACCAAACTGCAAGCAAGGAACTATAACAATTTTAATGTTTTTTATGATTCATTTAGTTTCAGATTGCATACAAACATCTCAGCACATTGTGGTCTTTTTCTGGTATATTTCAAATGATGCCTCAGTGTGCCATCAGTCTTTATATTCTAGAAACCCAAACCTATTCCCCTGCATATTTTTGTTTCTTCATTCATTTACACCTCAAGAATAGAAATCTGATTGGGATCCTCAGTGTTGAACAAAATGTTTACATGTACAAATCCCTTATCTGAATGGCCCTCATCTAGTCATTAATAGCATCAACATTTCTCATGGAGGTTGCTTCCAAGGAAGGTCAGACTGGCTCCATCTCTTTCAAGCCTCTGTCAGTCAACCCTATACTTTTTGATATAACCTCTAGTCCCTTAAATTAGGATTAGGTTTTAGATTGAATTAATGTAAAATAAATAGTAAAACAATTATGCCTGTAATGTTCAGGGATCATACCTGTAAACTGATAGATGCCTAAAGATATAATTGGTTTGCATTGTTCCACAGAGGCAACATTAATGCCAATGAAGTATGTGGTAAGTATCAAACATATGAACATCAAACATGTCCTGTTTTACTCCCTTTAGGAGTCCCATTCAGCACCAGTTACATAGCAGCCTTCTGAAGTCCTGAACATTCTTGGACAAGGTAATTATAAATTATAGATTCCATAATGCAATGGAACTGCTCATGTACAAGAGCCTCTGAAGCTTCCACACAAGTTGTGGCATCATTAATATATTTATTTCATTTATAAGCTGCCTTTCTCCCAGAATTAGATCCAAGGCAGCTTCCAAAGTTTATTCAGTTTATTAAAATACCTTAATAAAAATTTCAATACAATTAAAATCCCCTATTATACAGTAAAATCATTTTAAAAACCATACAAAGGATTAAAAAAATAAAATACAGATCTCAATAAAAACCTTTCCTACTTACTCATTCAAAGCCTGCATAAACAGAAATGTTTTTGCCCATCCGCAAAAGGAAAGCAGGGAAGGGACCAGCCTAGCCTCCTGTGGAAGGGAGTTCCAGAGGGTGGGAGTAGCCATTGAGAAGATTCTCTCTCATGTGGCACCAAGCAAGCCTGTGAGGGTGATAGGACTGAGAAAAAGCCTTTCTTTGTAGATCGTAGAGTTATGGCAGGTTCATATAGGGAGATATAGGGCCTAAGCAGACTGCCAGAAATAGTGCACATTAAATTGAGGCACTGCCCTGGCTCAGTGCTAGGAAATCATGGGAACTGTAATTTATCGTGGCACCAGAGCTCTCTGACAGAGAAGGCTCAATGTCTCAGAAAAAAATACAATTCTCATGATTCCCTAGCACTGAGCCAGGGCAGTGCCTCAATTTAATGTGCACTATTTCTGGCAGTCTGCTTAGGCCTATAGTCTTCCAGATACTCTGGACCTAAACCATACATCTGCAGATATTTGGATTTCATTGATATTTCTCCAGTCTTTCTATGGAATCTCATAATCGAAGAGCAATGGAGAGATCCTGTTCACACAATGCAGTCTACAAACTGTAATGGTCTCTGGGAGACCATACGTTCCTGCACATAAGCATCTAGAAGCCCTTGGCAATAAAATGTGGTTCTAAAAGCAGAACCAGATAAATCCTTTATTGGGCCACCAAGATAATATTTTAAAAGTAGGACTTTGGTGTCTCTCAAAATTCTTCATAAGGCTGGATGAGCATGGGGGTGAAAAGCAACAAAAATGAAAAATCAAGCTAGCAGGATATTATATCTATTGGTTCTCTAGTTACTACAGTTCCAAAATGGAGATGACATGCTTGAAGAGTCAGCTTAAGGTGTGGTAATACCTGGTTTCACCTTAAAGGAATCAATTGCCTTTTTCCATCT
This sequence comes from Phrynosoma blainvillii, assembly GCA_026167975.1. Lineage (NCBI taxonomy): Eukaryota > Metazoa > Chordata > Lepidosauria > Squamata > Phrynosomatidae > Phrynosoma > Phrynosoma blainvillii. The sequence goes on from JANUYF010000001.1 coordinate 95,245,894, forward strand.
CTTTGTAATTCAAAAGCTATTTTGTTTCTTTTTAGCCTTGAGTAACACATTTCATTCCAGTAATTTTCAGTTAATTTCTGATTTCATTAAGGCTGATTACAATTAGTTTCTTCTGGACTTGAATCTATGCTCTCTACAGCAATGGTTTTAACTTGGGCCCCCAAAAGTTGTTCACCTCCAGCTCCAAGAACTCCAGTGGCTAACTGGCAAGCTACTGTAGTCCAACAATATCTGGGAACCCAAAGTTGGAAACCACTGTACTACAGTAACGATGCTAAATTACTTTCCCCCACCTTCAAATATATGAAACTTTCTGTACTGCAGAAACATATGAAAAATGGCATTCAAAATGCTTTTCAAATCCTGATGTGACATAGGTAGGTTGGCAAAGAGAGAGTGATGACTGCTAAGAAATCCAGACTCTCTACATAAATTTTAAAACTGCAAATTGCTTTTAATGACATTCATTTCTAATGGGAACTCATTATGCAATAAGGAAGATTAGTATAATTAATCTATTTGCTACAAGAAGAGTCAGTATTGCTGTTCCATTGCATCTACATAGTCATGAGTAAAGATCATAGAAATGAATAGAAATATGCATAAATGTTAGCTGCATTAACACACCTTAACCACATGCTAAGACTTTGCCATTTATAAGTGATGATGGGCGACATCTGTGACTCTAACTAGAAGCAGAACATAGACAATCTGCCTCACTCAGAATGCTCTGACAAATACCATTTTCAGAAATATCTACAAATAAATTTTCTATGATGTTGTAACCAACCAAGGATGCAGAGTTTATAAAGATATTTCCCATAATTTATGTTGTGCTGGAAACAGAAAATGGTTTGGCTCTAATGATAGTCTAATATGAGTGGAAGGCATTCTGCTTGTGCTAGGGAGCAGTCTCTGGTTTTATTTTTCAAATTTTATTTTACTACAATGCAGGAATTGTATAAATTGACCACAAATAAAAATAGCAAGGATCTTTTAATAAGTATTAATAACAAAATAACAAATCTATAATTATATGGATATAATCCTGTAGACGAAGGGTACTGAGGAAAGTTAAAAAGTCCATGGTGTTAATGAGATTCTAATGTTAATCAGATCCTGGCACGGTCTCTGATTTTTACCAGTTTTTCATAACTGTACCATTCACAGCTAAACTGACTGCTGTACCAAGCATGGACAGTACATGAGCTGGATTGGGAAACCCAAGGAGGCAGTAAAGTAATGCGTTTGGTGGTTATGTGTCCTTCTTTACTGAGGACAGCCATCTGCTTGAAGGTGTCCTCTGTATTACATCTTTCCCATCCACTGTGGTGTAAATATAAATATAAAAATCACAAGAAGATGGAAGACAGAGAGATCTTAGTTGCATCGGCACAAAGGACACCAAACGCGATTATTTGGGTAAAACATTGGCCACAACTTTTATTTTGTACAGGATCTTTAAACCTATCAATTAAACATTTAAATAACAATTTCTTAAACAATTTCTTAAATGAGAATTTGTACTTGACACATGCGTTTGTGTAGTTAAGCACAAACGCTATTAATTAATTACTTCTATCATGGCATGTGTCAAGTCCAATTAGATTATGCATTATATAACAGTAAGTATCTAACCCCTCCCCAAACTGGAAATGACATCATAAGGAATCCTATGACGCCATAACAATATGACATCAGCCAAGATTAAATGACGTCATATGTATTTGGTTAACATAATGACATATACCCAATTTAGAATTTTTTATAAACCCAATTAGTAGTTTCCAATTAACCTAATTATCCCCCGAGGGAGGGGGGTCCCCTGCCCGCCATAGGAGGGGGCCAGCCTAGCTTGGCATCCCCTCCCCCCCAATCGTTCTTTTAATGTATGACTCCAAAGAAGTAAAGTATATGTCATTCCCCTCTGGAGAGAGATGTACGCCATCACCCTTGTACAATTGTGGCAATGTAACCTGAATTCCTTCATGCTCAACAATAATAACTCCCATTCCCCCCAAAGTTTTGGCCACAGATCTGTTCAGCCAACGTCGAGCTCCGTTGATGGCTGCATCACTCCGAGCACCATACCAAGATCTCCGAGGCAGCAACTTTGTCCACTTGAGCACAGTATTTGGCATCCTTCACTTAACTTCTTGCATGTCATTAACAATTCTTTTAGCTAACTTTAAAGAATTCAGTTTTGCCAGATCATTTTCTCCTAAATGAATTAGCAAGATCTTGGGATGTGTGAAAGATGCCAGCAATTCAATAATTCCAGGTAGTAGAGCTCCCCAAAGCATTCCTCTACGACCAAAACACCTTATAGCTCCAACGTCTCTCAATCCCATGGTCGAATCATGTTGATGTTCAATGAAGTGTCGCTCGGCCCAAAAGACCAGGCTGTGACCAAGTATCCATACATCTCCACCATTCAGTTCTGGTAAATATAATCAGAACACATCAGTGAGTTAGCAATTCAGTTTGTCCTAGGTGCGAACATAAGACTTAAAAGCCCTAGAACGCCAGCGGCCAATCCTGTGAATTGCAGTATCACTTAAACCATGTGCTGCTGAAGCCATCGCTGCCCCAATTCAGAAAGAATCAGAAAAAAATTGAGCCGCTGGCAAACCGGCATGTCTCAAAACCTCTCGCAGCACAGCCCGAAATTGAAACTGTGTCAACAGAAGGCCAGATAGATGTAAAAATAAATACCCTGTTACTCTCGGCCTTATTCTGAGGTAATCAGATAATGCCAGCACTGGGCAAGTATGGCCGTCAGGTGCCCTAGCCAAAATTACTGATTGTCCTTTCCCCAATTGATCAGTCTTTGACCACCTAATTGTCATTTGTATCCCCTGTTCAGAAATATGGATATCAGAGAATGACAGAGCCTGGCCAGATTCATCAGTATGGGAACAAGGGACAATTTCGCTTATTCTCAAGGCCGCAAAAAAGGCCAACGAAAATACTGCTCTAAACAATATCACCTCTTCAGGTGTGAAACATGTAGACGGGAGGTTTTGAAAATTTTAATCAATATAGGACCTGTTGGCAACTGATTGTCCTGTACTGTTATGGACTCCCTAGCCCATCCTTCCAAAGCCCTACGAACTCTAAAATCAACTGTAGGGTTGTTAAAACCTCCGGCTCTAGAATAAAATGACAGCGCTGCCATTCTGCCCCTGATGGTGACTGGAGATAAACCTGATTGCCTAAGGTGGACTGCAAAACGGAGGATAACCTCCACCTTCAGTGGCCAGATCTCTACCTCCCCGACATTTAACAAGAAACATCTAAATGCTCGCAACGCGAGCAGATATGACTTGCGTGTCAACGGGGCGATGGACTGGAGAATCGCCTTGTCAATTTCTATTCGCCAAGGCTCCAAAGATGCATTGGTACCTCCAATGGTTGGGCTGCTGCCTCTGGAGCCAGTTGCCAGAACCTGCAAAACTGAAAACGCGAAAGGGCGTCCGCCAACGGATTTAGTAAACCTGGAACATGCTGAGCTTGAAACAAAACATTAAACTTTAAACATTGAGCCACCATCTCCCTAACCAGTGTCATTACCCTAGTGGATTTAGAAGTCATGGAGTTCACTATGTGTACTACAGCTTGGTTATCACACCAGAACCACACCATTTTGTTTGTAAATTGTTCTGGCCACAAATGAACCGCAACCACAATAGGAAAAAGTTCTAAAAAGGTGAGGTCCTGTGTCCAGCCTTTTTCCACCCAAGACTGCAGCCATCCCTCAGCTGCCCACTGACCATTAAAATATACCCCAAAACCATGAGCCCCTGAAGCATCGGAGTGTACCTGAAAGTCTGCTCTTAGGAGCATTTCAGATCTCCAAAAGGAAACACCATTAAATTGCTCCAAAAATGACTCCCAGATCCTTAAATCCTCCTTTATTCCAGAGGTAATTCTAATGTGGTGATGGGGGGGCCTTCACACCACAAATGTGCACAAAATGCCCACCCCGGCACTACAACCTTGCACACAAAGTTTAATAAACCTGTCAGGGATTGAAATTCGCGTAGTGTGGCCTTAGATTTGTTTCTCATCATTCTCACCTGTAGCCTCATAGATATGAGCTTATCAAATGGGAGGTGAGATATACCTTCCCTAGTATCCAATTCAATTCCAAGGAAAGTAAGACGGGTATCAGGGCCCTCCATCTTTTCCTCAGCCAAAGGTACCCCCATTTCCTTCATTAGGCCCTGGAATTCCAACAATGTATCTGCACAACCAGTCGTCCTAGAGGTCCCAACAAATAAGAAATTGCCAAGGTAATGGGTAATTGCTTGACTAGCAGACCTCTTAGTGGCACACCAATGTAAAAAAGTGCTAAACGTCTCAAATGCTGAGCAAGAAATGGAACACCCCATTGGCATAGCTTTATCGAAGTAATACTTACCCTCAAATTGAAAACCCAAGAGATCAAAATCTTCTGGGTGAACAGGGAGTAACCTAAAGGCAGATTTAATGTCACATTTTGCCAATAAGGCTCCTTTACCCAATTTCTTAACCATTTTTACTGCTGAATCAAATGAGGTGTATTTAACTGATACTAACTGAGGATCAATAGCATCATTTACTGATTCGCCTCTAGGATAAGATAAGTTGTGGATTAATCTATATTCCCCTGGTGCCTTCTTAGGGATGACTCCCAGTGGAGACAATCGCAAAGTTGGCATTGGCAATTGATCATGGGGGCCTGAAATTCTTCCTGCCACTATTTCCTTAGCCAGCTTATCCTTTACGATCCCTGGCAAATCCCTGACTGAGCGTGCATTAGGTACGTAACGGTGCACCCTGTAACCTGCATAAGGAATGCAAAAACCTTGTGAGAAACCTTCAAACAAATACTGTGCGGCATCCCTTTTTGGGTATATCCGCAACCAAGCAGCCAACACATCCAGCTTAATTGGTGTTGGTGCTCTTTCCCCCCATTGATGACTGCTGGGAGGGGGGCCCTCCTCCCACATTCTTACCTTTAATGCGTGATGATCCTGGGTGATTTCCTCTGCAGGTATTACATTTATGGTCAAACCTGCAGGGCTGTCACCTGCACTTACCTGCATTGAAGTCCCAGCACAGTCCGAATTGTTTTCTCTCCCCCGTGCCAGGCCTCGCATATTGCCCTCTTGGCTGCGTGACCATAGGTACAAACCCATTGTCACATTGGCTCGAAGGGGAAGCCCCTACCCTAACGTCCGGCCACAATTCGGACTGCACGTGACGCCAGGACAAGGAGCAGTCTAATGCCACCCTCATCCTGAACTGCTCGTCGTATTGAACCCAAGCCGACCCCTTAGAATTAAAATGGCAATTTGTATATGCCTTGATCATTATCTCCTGATATTTGGAGATCTAGAAGGGGGTTTCTCCTCCATAATACCCCTGTATATTATAAAGCCCATAATCCAGTTTACAAAATTCCTTTCTAGCTTAGGGCATTTGTGTGACTGAAATTCTTTTGGAAGGGTAATAACCACCCCATCCTTAACCATGATCCTTGGCTCAGGATCACGGAAGGTGAGCAAAAATAAATCAATATACTCACCTTTCCATATTCTCTCCTTAGTGGCCAGGGGGAGGTGTGATCCAAGGGGAGTGGACATTCCTGCATATGGTTTGCAATCAACCACCCTGTCTGCCCCAGAAATGCCCAATGTTCCCACCAAAGCCATTCCCCTAGCATCACCTACCGTATTAGTCACATTCGCGTTCTCCTGCACCCCTGAGTCCATAACCCGAGCGAGCCCTGAATTTGTCACAGGTGCCGCCACTGCTGCAGATGTAGGGTGCTCAATTCCGGAGCCCAACCCTGTCTGTCCACCTGGAGCCCATACTGATGAAGGCCATATTGCTTGCATATTGGATGCGTGAGACAAACCTGAGCTCGTCGCTTGACTTGAAGCATCAGCCAATGCTTGCAGAGCTCCCACCAAGAGCGTCGCAGTAGCTGCTCGGGTGTTGTGTTGTCTCACCGAAGCACTTGGCATATCTCTCTTGTAAGGCTCCGCAGTCTCAGGAGTCAGAACATTGCTCTGACCTGAAACAACCACTTTTTGAACAAAGTTAAAAAGATCCGCCAAAGTGGGTTGATTTGACACAGGGACAGCTGCACCCTGTTGTCCCACACCCGGAACTTTCTTCAAAAGCTCCATTACATCAGCCACGGTTGGATGCCCAACCTCCATAGCTGATGTACCTGGGGAACCACGTGCTATGTCAGCTAAATAAGGTGAATGCTCAGTAGCCGGCTGTACCTGGCTCCGCTGTACACACGTTGCTTGATCTATAGTTGCAGAAGTATTAACTTGAGACCCTAAGTAGCCTGGGACGAAAGGCGGGGTAGCCTGGGACGAAAGGCGGAGCCCAGGACCCCGCCCAACACCTTCTCTCCCAGGACTTGCCATCAGCTGCGGCGACGCGGCAAGCCTCCCTGGAGGCTTGGGGCGGCATCTTTAAAAGCCGGCCCCAGTTCCATCTCCCCCAGGAAGAGGCGAGCGGTGGCGGAGCAGTAGCGTAGCCTGGGACGAAAGGCGGAGCCCAGGACCCCGCCCAACACCTTCTCTCCCAGGACTTGCCATCAGCTGCGGCGACGCGGCAAGCCTCCCTGGAGGCTTGGGGCGGCATCTTTAAAAGCCAGCCCCAGTTCCATCTCCCCCAGGAAGAGGCAAGCGGCGGCGGAGCAGCAGCGTAGCCTGGGACGAAAGGCGGAGCCCAGGACCCCGCCCAACACCTTCTCTCCCAGGACTTGCCATCAGCTGCGGCGACGCGGCAAGACTCCCTGGAGGCTTGGGGCGGCATCTTTAAAAGCCGGCCCCAGTTCCATCTCCCCCAGGAAGAGGCAAGTGGCCGCCTATCACCTTCTCTCCCGTGGACTTGTCATCTGTTGCGGCCGCTTATGCATATTTATACTGGAGTTTGACATTGGTAGTGGACTCTATATGTTTAGGTCCACTATATGGCCATGAAGAGATTATAATATCTGACTTGGGCTGACTCCATCTCTTCCTCTGCTCGGACTTCAAGGAAATGAAAGGGCTATTTGAGTTATTCAGTCTTGAGTGGAATATGAACATGCTGTCCAGTTATGAGTTTAAGCTATGTCACCTCACCTGAGGTCGGGAGGGAGACGGGGGCGGCCATTGGAGTTGTGCAGGGGAATGGGAGGTATGGCTGGAACAGTGGGAATTTATGTTACAAAAGAAGACGGGATCGCTGTCTGATAGCTATCCCGCCTTCAGTTCCCCCTGTGTCTCAGATTGGTTTGGAGAGCAGACCAACCATTCCACAGAACCTCACTCTGCTCCTCTGCAATGCCAGGTCGGTTAAAAATAAGACGCACATCATCCAGGATCTTCTCCTGGATGAGGATGCCGACCTGGCCTGCTTCACGGAGACCTGGCTGGGAGAAGATAGCGCTGCTATATGGGCGCACGTCCTCCCAGCCGGATACTCCGTTAAGGAGCAGGTGAGGGGAAGTGGGCGGGGGGGCGGAGTGGCTCTGGTTCATAAGAACACCTTACCCTTGACCAGGATACCTGTCCGGAACACAGCCCACTTCGAGTGTATTTACCTCAGCCTGAAGACCAGGGATAGTTTGGGGATTTTGCTAGTCTACCGACCACCCCGTTGTCTAGCAGACTCCCTGACCGAGCTGACACAGCTGGTCTCTGAGCTGCTGTTGGAGACCCCCAGACTTTTAGTTCTGGGGGACTTCAACATTCCGCTCGAGGCCAGTTTAACAGGTGCGGCTCGGGAGTTCATGGAGACCATGACAAACATGGGCCTATCCCAACTGGTCTCTGGGCCCACACATTGTGCTGGTCATACACTCGATGCGGTCTTCAGTACGGAGCAGGAATATCCATGGGCGGAGGTAGTAAGTACCTCCGCATTGTCATGGACAGATCATTTCCTGGTCAAGGCAGAACTGAGAGCCAAGATCTGCCTCTCTGGGGGTGGTGGACCCTCGAAGGCTAATGGAGCCCTCAGGATTCCAGAAAGCCTTGGAGGGTTTATTGGTTGGGAATGCCGGTGACCCTGTCGAGGCTCTGGTTAATACATGGAACACCAATCTTACCAGGGCTATCGACACGATCGCTCCCAAGCATCCTTGCCAAACCGCTTCGAACCGAAGGCCTTGGTATACGCCAGAGCTTAGGAGAATGAAGCGGGCTGGACAACGACTAGAGCGCGAGTGGCAGAAAACTCGACTCCTATCAGACAGAACTCACCATAGGAAGTTTCTTAGTTCCTATCGGGAGGCGATACATGCAACAAGAAGAGCGTTTTCTGCTGCATGTATCGCGTCTGCAGAGTCTCGTCCAGCAGAACTGTTTAGGGTGGTGAGGGAGATGACGCGGGTTCCTCCTGCGCCAAATCCCTTACTTAACCCGACAACAGCCTGCTGTGACGCATTTAATAACTTCTTTGCAGATAAAATCTCTCAGATAAGAGCCGACTTAGATGCCACTGTTGTGGCAGGAACTATAGATGAGGTGTCCACTGACTCCGCCGATGTAAGTTTACTGGATCAGTGGCAATCTGTGAGTACTGAGGACGTGGACAAGCTGCTTGGTAAGGTGAGGAAGACAACTTGCCCTCTCGACCCTTGCCCATCATGGCTGGCCGTCCGGGGGGGGGATGCATTGATGAGACTCCTCACGGATATCATCAATGCGTCCTTCAGGGCCGCTTCTGAAAAAACCTTCCCTGGACCCCCTGGATATGAAGAACTATAGGCCGGTATCATTACTACCATTTTTGAGCAAGGTGATCGAGAGGGCGGTTGCTCTTCAGCTCCAGGCAGTCTTGGACGAAACCGATTATCTAGACCCATTTCAAACCGGCTTTAGGACAGGCTTTGGGGTTGAGACTGCCATGGTTGCCTTGACCGACGATCTGCGTCTGAGCATCGACAGGGGTAGTGTGACCCTGTTGGTGCTCCTAGACCTCTCAGCGGCTTTTGATACGATAGACCATGACATCCTCTTGGGCCACCTGAAGGGGTTAGGCATCGGGGGCACTGCTTTGCAGTGGTTCCGGTCCTTCCTCTCAGGTCGGTCCCAGAGGGTGCTGCTCGGGGACTGTAGCTCCAGTAAGAGGGAGCTCACTTGTGGGGTCCCTCAGGGAGCTATTTTGTCCCCGATGTTCAACATCTATATGAAGCCGCTGGGTGAGATTATACGGAGTTATGGTGCTGGGTGTTATCAGTACGCTGATGACACCCAAATCTATTTCTCCATGTCTCGTTCGTCGGCCTTGAATTCCAATGGCATCTCTTCCCTCAATGAATGTCTTCAAGTGGTAATGGGCTGGATGAGGAAAAATAGATTGAAGCTGAATCCAGACAAGACGGAGGTGCTCACGGTACAGGCCCCGAAACCAAGAATCGGGTTGCAACCTCCAGTCCTGGATGGGGTCACACTCTCCTCCAGTGACTGTGTTCGCAGTCTGGGGGTGCTCCTTGATTCGTCGCTCCTGATGGCAAATCAGGTTAATGCGACGGTCAGGAGCACCTGTTATCAGCTTCGGCTGATACGCCAGCTGCGCCCTTTTCTGGAAGTAGGGGACCTTGAGACTGTTGTGCACGCACTGGTAACCTCACGCTTAGATTTCTGCAACGCTCTCTACATGGGGCTACCCTTGTGCCTGGTTCGGAAACTTCAGCTAGTTCAAAACATGGCGGCCAGACTTCTGTCTGGAACATCTAGGAGGGACCACATTACTCCGGTTCTGCGGTCCCTCCACTGGCTGCCTATTAGTTTCCGGGCCCAGTACAAGGTGTTGGTTATTACCTTTAAAGCCCTAAATGGCTTGGGTCCAAGCTATCTTAGAGATCGCCTCCTCCCCTACAATCCTCCCTGCGCTCTCCGCTCCTCTGGGAGGAATCTCCTGCAGCTTCCAAAACCTAGGCTTGCGGTGACCTCCCAGAGGGCCTTTTCAGTTGTCGCCCCCAGGCTCTGGAATGGCCTGCCGGATGAGATCCGTCAGCTAACATCTTTAGACAGCTTCAAGAGAGCTGTCAAGATGGATCTCTTCCGGCAGGCCTTTCTGGTCTAAAACACCCGGCCTGGGATGATCGGGATTTTGGGATCCTGGGACTTGGATTTCCCTTGACTGTTTTTTAGCCCTGTTGAATTGAAGTCACATGGGGCTTTGATTTAGATTTTAATTGTTAAAGTTGGTTGTAATTTCAACCATTGTTTTAATTTAATATGTAGTTTAATTCTTTCTTAAAGGGGGGGGGGAGTTATTTTATTTTAATTGTATGCATTGCTTTTTATCTGTACACCGCCTAGATTGGTCCGCCACCAGGCGGTATATAAATTATTATTATTATTATTATTATCCCCCTGCAGACGCTGTTGAGCTAACTGCTCACACACAGCTGCGCATGCCTGCATTGTGCGACCTATCTGCACCAAATGTGCAGTAATCTCATCATCCCTATTTTGAGTATTAGTAGCCCGCTTAGGTGCTGACTGGCCAGTTTTAGGGCCAGCAGAGGCTGCACGTCATTTGGACTGGGCCTTACTTCGAGGCATGTTTGCACAAATTATTGAAATGCCAATTGGCACTACTTAGTATAGGATATAGTGTTCCTATTAAGGCTATACCTGTGTCACAATTTTAAAAGGTAATATGGTCAATTAAGTAATAATAACACTTGTCTGAGCCCAACTTAAGCAGCCCAAACCAGCAGAAAGGCCATGCACTCACTAATCGCCTTGATATATACCAAACCCTCCAGTACCGTATAACATTGGTTCTAGTGAGTTATCAATATCCCATTAATTTTATTCTATCAGCCCTTTCCCAGCTGAAACCAAGTCCCAGTTTGGCAAAATGCACAACAGAGCAGACACTCAATGGCACGTGTCCCAATTATGTAATGCCACCTGAAATATAGGCTGGCCACCAAGCCAGAAAAGGCCCTCACTTTCCACTCCCAACAGGGGGCACCAGTATCCCCCCCCCAACTATTAAGGCCATGACTAGCTTGACTGAGATGACCAGCCAGGCCTGTAAATTAAGAAAGGGGGGGCTACATAGCTGTAGAAATTCACATTAATGAAGACAAGGTATTACTAGTAAACCTGTACGCCCCTCAGGAGAATAAAGGAAAATTTTTCAAAAAACTTTCTTATGAATTGGGTCAATTAGAATATGAGAAATTTATAATCACAGGTGATTGGAATGGGGTATGGGATCCAATAAATGACAGATCAAATTGTAAGGGTAAGGGTAAGAATTCTTTTCAAGGGAAATTACCACAGGAAGCTTTTATGTTTGTGGACAGACTAAATTTGGTTGATATCTGGAGATTAAGCCATAATCGGTGTAAGGATTATACTTATTATTCTAATAGACATCTGAGCTGGTCTAGAATAGACATAATGTGTATTTCCAAACAACTGGTAAAAAATATCATAAGGTCAGAAATACTACCTAGAACAGTATCTGATCACTGTGCAGTGTCCTTAGAATTTTCTGTAACAAAACGTGAGTTTAATTGGAGACTGAAAGATTACATGCTTAGCAATACAGAAGTTGTACAAAGGATAAAACAGGAGCTAAAATGGTATTTCCAAGAAAATTCTTATAAGGGCACCTCGCATCATATCATGTGGGACGCCGGAAAGGCGGTTATAAGAGGATATTTCATGGAACAAGAACATAGAGAAAGAAAAGAAAGAATAAAGAAAGATAATGAAATTATGGACCAAATAAGACTTAAGGAAAAAGAATTGAAAGAAAAACCAGGGGATAAAGTATTAAGTAGCACAATTCAGGCTCTAAGAGAAAAATTAGATCAAAAACTTATGATACAAATAGCAAATAAAATAAAATATGCAAAACAAAACTACTTTGAAAATGCAAACAAAACCGGTAAATGGTTATCCTATAGAATTAAAAAACAAAGAGATAAAAAACTAATTTGCAAATTAAAGGAAGAAGGAAAAGAATATATACAGCAAAGTAAAATTAAACAAATTGTGACAGACTATTATACTAAACTATTTAGAGACGAGCAAATGTCAGAAAAAAAGAAAATAGAAATCAAAGAATTTATAAAGCAGGAATGCATACCAGAATTTTCTATAGACCAACAAGAAATATTAAATCAAGAAATAACTAAAGAAGAAATATTAAAGGCTATTATGAAATTAAAGGAAAAGAAGGCCCCCGGTCCAGACGGTCTAACAGCGAAATTTTATAAAACTTTCAAAGAAGAAATAATTAATCCATTATATGATACGATCAACTCAATAGAAACGGGGCATTATCCGCACTCATGGAGAGAAGCTCTTACGATACTGATTCCAAAAGCTGATAAAGACTTAAGTCAAATACAAAACTATAGACCTATATCTTTGTTAAATAATGATTACAAAGTGTTTGCAACAGTGTTAGCAGAAAGATTAAAGCAAATTACACCAAAATGGATTCACGAGGATCAATCCGGATTTGTCCCAGGAAGAAACATTAAAAGTAATGTAAGAACCTTAGTAGATGTCATCGAATACTACGAACACCATAAGAATAGGAAAATGGGAATTGTCTTCCTCGATTATGAGAAGGCTTTTGATAATGTAAATTGGTGTTATATGAAAGAATCCTTAAGAAAATCTAAAATTGGTGAAAGAATGGGAAAGTGGTTAGAAGAAATCTATAACCATCAAGAAACAAGGATAGATATTAATGGGGAGAAATCAGGAAAATGTATAATCAATAAGGGGACAAGACAGGGCTGCCCGCTCTCTCCATTGGTGTTTATATTGATATTAGAAAATGTGCTTAGAAAGATCAGGAATGATAGTCAAATAGAGGGATTAAAAATAGGAAATCAAAACTACAAAGTCAAAGCATTCGCGGATGATGTAATCATAATATTAAATGATCCTAAAAAGAGTATAAAAAAACTATGGGAAATATTAAGTGAATCTAGTAAGATGACAGGGATTAAAATCAACACGCAGAAAAGTTGTATTCTGACAAAAAACCTTAATAGAAATGAGGAAAATGAGTTAAGATCTATAACCGAGCTCAAATTCTGTGACAGTGTAAAATATTTGGGGGTGACGTTGACAAATCAAAACTCTACCCTTTTTCCAAATAATTACCTCCAAACCTGGAAACAAATAAAAGAAAAATTAAATATTTGGAATAAATTACAGCTTTCTTTATTAGGGCGAATAGCCATTATACAGTCATATGTTCTGCCTAAAATTTTGTTTCTTTTTCAAACAATTCCAATAAATATACCATCATCATGTTTTAAAATGTGGAATAGAGATTTAAGAGATTTCATTTGGCAAGGGAAGAAATCAAGAATAAAGATGAGTACATTACAAGATGCAAAAATAAGAGGAGGGTTGGGACTGCCGAACTTAAAAATATATTACGAGGCGGCAGCATTCACCTGGATCAAAGATTGGATAACATTAGAGGATAGAAAAACATTAGTATTAGAAGGTGCCGGTCTAGAGAAAGGATGGCATTGGTATTTAATTTATACCGGAGGGAATGTAGATAAAACCTTCGATAAACATATTGTTAGGAAAGCTTTAATTAAAATTTGGAATAAATATAAGCCAATCCTGTATAATAAAATCCCGGGCTGGACCTCACTTATGGAAGCGTTTAAAACAGATATCTTTGCTAAAGGAATTTGCACTAAATATAGAGATTTATTGGAATGGTCTGAAGATAAAATAAAATTAAGATCGTTTAAGGAATTACAAGAAGAGGGGTTAGTAGAACATTGGTTTAATTTTTGCCAAATTCAAAGCAGATATAACAAAGATACTCGATCTTGTGGTATTGAGGTGAACAAAACGGAACTGGAAAAAATTTATGATAAAGGAAATAAACACTTGATTACACGACTTTATAAATTTTTTGGAGATAGAGTTAAAAGAGGAATGTATTAAAGAGAATATCATTAAATGGATGCAAGATTTGAACGAAAACATTGAGTTGGAAACATGGGAAAAGACTTGGATGAATAACACAAAGTTTACAAAAAGCATTTACTTGATTGAAAATTACTATAAAGTTTTGTTTAGATGGCACCTTTATCCGTCAAAGATTGCAAAGACTGTGAAGCAAAATAAGGAAGAAACTGGCAGGTGCTGGAAATGCAATCAAAAAGATGCTAAGCTTTACCACATGTGGTGGACTTGTGAAGTGGTAAAAGCATTTTGGAAGATTATCCACAGCAAAATTACATCAATCTTCAACATTAAAATACGAATGGACCCCAAACTGTATTTATTAAATATAACGGAAAGCTTAAAAGGGGTTTTGAAAAAAGAGGAAATAGGTGTAATCTTGTACTTAATTACTGGGGCAAGATTGGTTATAGCTAAATATTGGAAAGTTAATAATATGCAAATGTTCTCGGAATGGAAAGAGAAAATAAGAAATTTAATGCAAATGGACAAATTGACAATGTTAATTAAGGATAAACAAGAGAAAACTTTTATTTCAAAATGGGAAAAAATTGAAAGTTTTCTTGCATCTTGAAAGAGACTTAAAGGAGGTCAAACAAAACAAAGACAATTTGGTGGAAAACTAATATGAGAGGCATAATTTAAATTCTATAGTTAAATTAAGTCAATAGGAAGATTTTGTTTCGTTCTGTTTTGTTTTCTTTCTTTCTTTTTTGGAATAAGCGATTCTAACAGTAGTTGTAACTGGTTATTATTTCAGGAAATTTAGGGATCGTTTGGGAGCGGAGAAATGTATTTTAAATAATAGATGTGAAAGGATATGGAGTATAGAATGATGTCTATTTTAACATTCATTTGTATATTAAGTTTATTTCATAAATAAAAATGTTGAATCCGCAAAAAAAAAAAAAGGGGGGGCGTGCCATACCCAGGAACCTTCTCAACCCCTTATTAACAGTGAATGAACCCAGTGTGTGTGGGGGGGGGAGCGGACCCTGTCCCCAGGGCCGTCCGCTTTACCCGGGGCCTGTCCCTCTGGCTCCTCCTTTTACCACACGCGCTAACAGCACTGGAACGTAGGCCAAATAGGCCACCTAGGCCTCAGGCAAACAGCCACTCAAGGCCGCGCCCTGGCCCAAATCCACACGGAGGAGCCACAGCTCGTGTTTCCAAGGCCGCGCTCCTCTCCGCTCCTTGCTCCATCCTCAGGCTCCCTTGAGGAGGGCTAGGCCGCCACCAATGTCTGCCTGAGGCCCCAACAGCACCGCGGCCTGGACTTCAAGGCAACGCCCCACTCTTCTTCCCGGGGAAACGGAGCGCTGCGGCCTGGTTTCTTAAACCGCACTCCACTACCCGCTCATCTGGCTCCTCGCTTCCAAAAAAGGGCTAGGCCGCTTAAAGGCCCAAAAAGCCCAGGAGCCAAAGCAGCAGACGAACGCCTTGCTCGCCTGCTAAATCAAAATGGCTGCCGACACGAGGCAGCTTGGAGCTAAATAGCCCCATAAAATCTCACCCGCAATCTCGCGAGACTTCTAATTGATTGGCTGAGCAGACCGGCGAGGGCAGGCCTTCCGGTCTACTCAGCCAATTGCACGTCGATGCCCTTTTATGGGCCAACGCAACAGAGGACCCCTCCTGACGCATCGGGGGGATGTCTATCTTGAAGATGCCCATCAGCAGTTACCACTGGCTCAGGGGTCACCAAATCAGGCTTTCCCCCATTTTTTGTAGGGAGATGTCTTATATTTCTAATTAAAATTTAAACAGTTATTTCTACAGTTTCATCTATTCATATGCATTAGCACATTAAAAAATTATGCAGATCTCTATCTTTTGGGAGGGTGATGTATTACCTCTGTTTTGGCACTGCATAAGCAATCACCCTTGCTCAGTTCTATGAGTGGGATAAATATGGTTGTTATTATTATTATTATTATTATTATTATTATTATTTGAATCCAAGACAATAAAGAATAGAAGTATACTAGAAAACATCACTGCTACTCATTCCTGTTCATTCTGATCCTTGGTTGCTTTTGGTCAGACAGGTTATCCATGTATTTTTGAAGGATTCTAGTCCTTCAGAATCTGGGAGTGTTTGATTGTATGTTCCTGCATGACAGGGGGTTGGACTGGATGGCCCTTGTGGTCTCTTTGAACTCTGATTCTATGATTCTATAATCTTTTTGACCTGAGGTAAAACAGTAAAACAGTAACTGTTCAAAAATAAATGGGTAACCGGTCTGACCAACATGGTGCCTAAACTCTACAGAGGGGAGGGGCACCATGGATGACAGTGATACCTCTGAACAAGCTATTATCTATCTCCATCCTATGACTATATGAAAGTGACAAGATTTGGTTTAAAAACATAGCCAGAAGAACTGCTAAAGAACATTTAAATTGATTTAACAGAGTGAGAAAAAGTGGATGCTATTTTGGGCATCCCCTTTGGGCATTAGAATCATAGAATCATAGAATCATAGAGTTGGAAAAGACCACAAGGGCCATCCAGCTCAACCCCCTGCCATGCAGGAACTCCCAATTAAAGCATCCCCGACAGATGGCCATCCAGGCTCTGCTTAAAGACCTCCAAGGAAGGAGACTCCACTACTCTCCGAGGGAGTGTGTTCCACTGTCGAACCGCCCTTACTATCAGGAAGTTCCCCCTAATGTTGAGGTGGAATCTCTTTTCCTGGAGCTTACATCCATTGTTTCGGGTCTGATAAAAGATCTATGTAACTAACTTCTGATCATCTGTAAAAAGGGTACCTACTCCAAAGACCCATATTTTCCCAAGAGGCTTCCAAGTTAGTTTAGCTCTCTATAGCTGAATCAAGAACACATAAAGCTGGCAGAAGTCCTATACAAGAACATAAACAGAGATAATGGCAGTCATGAAGATTCCATGTCATTTTCTTGTCCTTTCACAATTGCCCTGGTGACAAAAGACACTTCAATGAAACATTGTAGAGCTGATCGTGGTTAGACTAGTCCTCTATTTCTAAAGCAAAAGACAGACATTTCATCACTTATATACATTTAATCATTTCTGATCAACAGTAGCAATATCAGCCTAAAATATTACTGTCTGAAGAGCGTAAGGCAGATGACACTCCTTTCTCATATGCAGTAAAATTACAACAGCAGCAGCCACTACCACCACCAGCCACTACTACAGCCTGTTTGCCTTCCTTTACTTCTGAATTTGGAGACCTCGTTTTGAACAAGGATATTGTCAGCTTGAGAACATATTATAACTTCTAAACTGTAATCTTATGACTTATCTGGGAGTAAGTCCCACTGAATTAATTGGGGCTTACTACAGTAGACTTGCATAGGATTCAGGGTTTGTTTTGTTTTTATTTGTGTGTTTTTGTTTTTGTTTTTGTTTTTGGACTACAGCTCTCAAAACTAGTGGCCATGCTGTTGTAGAGGGAAGGTTCTGGAAGCTGTAGTCCAAATAAGTAATTTGCAAACTCTGATTGGATTGTGCTGTCACTGAGCACTCCTTTTTGTGGCTAGTCAGAAGTAAATCCTAGGTAGTTTAATGGTGTATTGTCCCAAGTATATGTGCATAGATTTGGAATACTGGGCTGCAAGGCCCGTTGCACTTTCAATCGCATATTTCCAGAGTTATTACAAATAATGATTGTGTCAATTGCTGCTGCTTTTTTTTTTTTTTTTTTGCAAGCAGTTGTGCAAATGATGGTTTAACCAGCTGGATAATCCCTTGTATAAACATTTACATGATTTAGTAATCTAGCTCAACTGCTCTAAAAAGGATTTGTGTGTAGACAAAATTATATCGGATGCAAGGTGATTGTTATTCAGGGTCCCTAAATTTCAACCTTTATATCTGCCAAACAAAGTTTAAGCAGGCCATAAACCAATCCATTTTTTTAAGATTCTAGGAACATTTGGTAAAATGTCCATTATATGCACTGTCTGGAACATCAAGCATCAGAAGAGTAAAGGTTGCCTCACATAGACCTTAACTGAAAGGACATTAAAGCTGTTTTTATCCTGGTTCATTTGAAGTGAAATGCAATTGTGTTTTGTCTCTTAAGGAAATGTAAGGGAAATTAAAGATACTCTGATCATTTCATCTAATTGCAAATTATGACTGCAAACTCTAAATCAAAACATTCTCACACTCACACACATTCTTAGCAATGCAATAAAAATAAATTGTTCTTGACAAATTGAACAAATCAGTTATAGTTTGTGAAACAAAATATTCAGAGGTAGCAGGATCATACAGTTAGGCTCACAGGATCTCACTCTGCATTAATTGCAATTTGTGATCTTTCTTTGAACAACTTGTTTGCCATTGTTAGACAGAGAAAGCTCAGTTTTTGTGCTGATGCAGTTGAGTAGTTTTTAAGATTGTACATTATGGGGAAATAGAAAGTATCTGAGTCTTTTTCAGTCTCTTTGGGCTAAATCCATTAATGAAGCTATAAATTTAATATAGTTAGTCTCAACTGCAAACCCATTGAATCAATGCAGTTTATACAAGTCTTGACTTATCTTGTTTCCATTGTTCCAATCAATCTTTTCTAGGTGGAACTAACAATTGGATTTAGCCATTGTATATGTAGACAATTTATCCTGTATAACATTAGTTGACCCTAAGGAGTGGGTGTATACCTAAACCCTCAGAACAGTGCAGTGAGCATGCTCAATGGATATGGAATGCCCAGGGAAAACCAAGGATGAAATGGAACAGTGTACCCTGGTGGACATTTTAGTCTTTTCCCCTTCTCTTCCTTAATTAAGCATCACATTCTACTTCATATTAGATATTAAGTTTGTATTCTGATTTAAGTTAGATTGTTGTTGTTAACTATCTTTGAGTTAACCTGGACTTATCTCCAAGACCCCCTAGCCTCAACTGCTCTGGTCAGGTCCTACAGGTTCATGCCTGTGACCTGCCTAATTAAGTCTAGCCATCTGACATACGGCCTTCTGCTCTTTCTACTGACTTCCATCTTTCCTGGCATCATTGCCTTTTCCAACTATTCATGCCTTCTCATGATGTATCCAAAGTACGACAGCCTCAGTTTAATCATCATGCCTTTCAAGGAGTTCCAATAAATGTTGGGTTATTTTATGTCTGGGGAGATTATCACATGGGGACAAGAAACGGGGGAGAAATGGAATGCTCCCATCATTATTGTGCAATTACACGAAGATTATCACACAACATCACACTCATCCCATACTTCTCCTGCTAACCTGTAATCGTCCTGTGATATCTTATTAACAGTAAACTCCCATGAATAGCTTATTACCAGATGATTATTAACAGGATAAGAACAGGATGAACACAATGTCATGTGATAATCTTCATACAATCACATGATAATGATGGCAGCATTCCGTTTCTCTCTCATTTCTTTGCCCTGTGTGATAATCTCCTGGAATTCATGCCTTGCAACAGTTCTCATTTCCACATCCAATCCTGCCCTAAATATATTGGGGTTTCATCCATACTTTTTTCATTTTTTGTTCTGTTTTCTTTTTTCCTCTTTGAGGTGCGGTTTGCTGTGATGTCGGTGAATCCCCATGAATTCAACACCTCCCCTTCAACACACCATCATAGCCCCATTCAACACACCATCAATGGGAACACCCAGAACTACAGGAGGAACTAAGGCAATGGGTATAGATGTGGGACTTTACCCCTGCCTGGAACAGAAACACCAAGGATGAGAGGAGGGACCTCTTCTCTAGGTTTAAAAAGTCTACCCTACCCCTAGAAATCCATGAGAAATAGAGCAAGATAGGAGGTATGTTGTATGAATCTAATAAATCCAGGTACAACTCCTGCCAAATAGTGAAGCTTTTGCCAGCCTGTAGGAGCTGTGAGTTGTAGTCAAAAAAATTTACACATTCAGGTCCTGGATAATGTTTATCATGACATCAAACATATACAAGTAGATATTCATTTGTGTGCTCTATAAGTAGATATTAATTTGTATCCTGGGATATATGCTTGTCTTTTGTGTAGGTTACATTTATTCTTATTTGACTTTTCCTTTAAGGAAGCCGAGGCAGTGTGCATGTGGTTCCTTTCCTTTCTCCCATTTTGATTCTCAAAATAATTCTGTGTAGAGGTCAGGCTGGGAGAGAGAGATAAAGACTAGCTCAAGGTCACTAAAAGGTTAGTGAGTGGAAATTTCTACCTGTGTCTTCCCAGTCCTAGTTCAACACTCTGATCACTACACGGTGCTGATTTTCATATGGTATAGAAGCGGGCTTCTATGCATGTATCCCAATGTGGATAAAGAAACTCACATGCAAACAGATGCAATACATATAAATGGCTCACAAAACTACAGTTCTCTGAATTCCATAGCATTGAGCCATGGCAGTTAATGTAGTGTCAAAATGGATTATTTCTGCGGTGCAGATGCAGCCTCATTTCATAGTGTTAAAAGTCAGTTATCTCACGGGAGTACAAAACATCATTACAATTCAAGCCACATGTGACTACTGAGAAGTGTTGGTTCTGGTTGTTTTTGGTTTGGTTTTTTTTATTATTATTATTTAAAGCATTTTACTCTGATTTTCAGCCCCATAGTCTCCCAGAATAGGTTACAAAAATAGTAGTAATTCTGCTTTCATGCTTAAAATCTAAAAGATATGGTACACAAAGGAAAAGGGGATAAGGACAGAAGGGAGGGTGAGCCAGGTCACACATCAGTTCTTAAAGTTGCAGTTTTCATGATCAAATGAGATGGAAATAGTTCAGGTAATCTAACTGTAATGGTTGTTGACTAGGAAAGCCAAAAGCAGCTGCTTTCTCAGCAGAATGCATTGAGACATATTCACAAGTGAATGCTTATAGGGCCACAGCCTTAAACATTTGAGCTCCACTCTCTCAGCAGTTGGTTTAATTTATTTTATTTGGCTGTAGGCTACAACAAAAAGTCAACAATATAAAACATACAAAAATAACAACAAATATCTACAATCAAACAGAACACATATTTGCTATTTCTAGTGCTGATCAGTAACTGTCAACGTCAGTTGTCAGACTTATAGGATCTGGCAAGATCTCATAGCTGCCAAATCAAAGCTGACTACATTCAATATGTCCTCTTTGTTTCTCTTGGCTTTTGAAAGATATACCAATAATCATGTCCCTCCAATAAGTGGGAAAGAAACATCTGGTTTACATTTCAGTTACTGAGCAATAGTGAGAAATGTCATCATTTCCACATATACAGAATCTTGAATTATAGAGTACGTTGTGAGATTGCCTATCGACAGTCTCTGATGGTATTAATTTGAATTGATTGAAGTCTTGCATAGCTCTGGATTATTATGGAATTTGATAGAAGTAAAGTATTTTGGAGCTAAATGTAGTGAACACTTTTTAAAAAAAAAAAAAAAGTTTGACAACATCAAATTTAACAACCAAGAAAGTACTCTGCAATCAGTTGATCGTTATTTTCATTCCAGGGCTTGTGGAATTTGATTGACAAAATTTATTTGACACATTATAGATCAGCACATAGGCTTTCTTCAAGCACTGAGTGCAAACTAGGGACATGCATTGGATTTGGCCAAATCTCAGATCCTTAGTGTGCTTCTCTGGAACAGTACTGATGCTTTCTCAGGTGAAGCAGTCTTCCCTATGAAGCAAGCAGCATTAAGGCTAGACCATGCATAACCTTCATGTGGGCTTCAGAAAAGCTGACAGACCTGAAAATAATGGGTGGCATACTGTTAGTGAATTACACAGACATACATCCAGTTTATAGCTGCACAATTGCTTTTTTATGGTTGCAGAGGTCAGAATCCTCTACATGACTCACACCTAACCCATGACTTAACCCATGTTCTGACCCATGTGTAAACTCACATGTTGTATGCTGCTCACCCATAATACAATCATATAGTGCCAAGCAAAACTGGGAGACATCTAAGAAGCATTTGGCTATGTTCCTATGTAGTACTGGAGAAGAGTACTTAGAATACCATGGACAGCCAAGAAGATAAACAAATGGTTCTTGAACAGATCAAACCAGAGTTCACCTTAGAAGCTAAGATGATCAAGTTGAGACAATTGTACTTTGGCCACATAATGAGACTATTGTACTTTGGCCACATAATGAGAAGGCAGACCAGATGGATAGACTCAATCAGAAGGGTTATGGGCAAGGGCTTGCAAGATCTGGGCAAGGCAGTAGAGGATAGGAATTCTTGGAGATGTCTCATCCACAGGGTCACTATGAGTTGGAGTCAACTCGAGGGCAGCTAACAACCAACAACAAATGCCCCTATAGCCAGACAAAATGATGGCATCACCTTCTAAACCTCTAGGTTGTCTCAGACAATGCTTTCACCATTGTATAGTTGATAGCCAGATGTTTCTCAGATGTCCCCACCCCACATTCTACATCCTCTGTTATATAGCTGTGTTGGAGGTAGGCAGCACACAAAGAATGGGTTTATAGGAAG
This sequence comes from Phrynosoma blainvillii, assembly GCA_026167975.1. Taxonomy (NCBI): domain Eukaryota; kingdom Metazoa; phylum Chordata; class Lepidosauria; order Squamata; family Phrynosomatidae; genus Phrynosoma; species Phrynosoma blainvillii. Next base: position 95,268,351 of record JANUYF010000001.1, read on the forward strand.
AGGAGACTGCACATCTTCACATAGTTTGTAGGATCTCAGTCATTGTTTTTACGATTCTGTGTCTCTGAAAATGCTGAGGGTTGGATGAGGGAAAGCAGGGAGGGAGTCAAGCAAATTACAGGTCCATTTCATAATTGCTGACAGCAGCTAGCTGGGCAGCAGGAAACTGACTGTGGCCTGAACCTGAACCTACAGATAGTTCAAACGAAAGGAGACCCACTCATTCAGTTAGTGAATGGCAACCAACCCTTATATAAATCACATTATTTCAATTAATTTATTCCATTTGGGAGTAGTAGCTGGATTTAGACCATGCTAAAACTAAAGAAAAAATGTAGCCCAATTCATGTGTTGTTGTTTTGTGCTTTCAAGTCATTTCAGACTTATTGTGACCCTAAAGCAAGCTTATCATTGGGTTTTCTTGGTAACATTTACCCAGAGGGGGTTTGCCTTTGCCATCCTTTGAGGCTGAGAAATTGTGACTTGCCCAAAGCCACACAGTGGATTTTCATGACTAAATAAGAATTGGAACCCTAGTCTCCGGAGCCATAGTCCAATGCTGAAACCACTACACCACACTTGCTCTCTGTTAATGTGTTACCCGATTGTATAGGCATTGATTTTACTGTTATATTTATTTACATCCTACCTTTCCCCCATTTTGGGACCCAAGACAACATACAATAGTTTAAAAAATATAGCTGAGAAATACACCAAATATAAGCTAAGATCCTGTTGGGTAGCTACAAATGCACAACCTAAAGTTATGCACTCATGACTGTTTTGTATTCACAACCCTTTGGAACCCATAGTATAGGGCAGTGGTGGTGAACCCATGGCATGTCCTAGGGGGCACTCAGAGCCCTTTCTGTGGGCACACGTGCCATCACACCAGCAAAGAGTTCACCGGAGTTTGTTACTAGAAAGCCAGAGGGATGCTGCACTTTGCAATAAATACGTGGGTTTTGGGTTGCAGTTTGAACACTTGGTCTCTAAAAGGTTTGTCATCACTGGTATAGGGGATACATAGGGACTAGGAAAGTTCCCCATTTCCCACTTACAAATCATCAGCTCCTATGATCTATGGTGGTCTGTTCCCCAGTTGCTGAGGAAGCAGCTGGCTGATGGTCCCACCTCCCTCTTGCATCAACAACATCTGGCACAAGGGTGGGATTGAGATGGGATCCTCTTCTGCCTATCCCAATGAAGATCACTCATGGGAGGGGGTGGGAATACCAGTTATTTACTTCGCAGTCAATAGGGGAACAGACTCTCATTGACTGCCACAGCTGCTGCCCATAAGTGGGGATCAGGGAGACTGGAATAGGATTCACTGCATAACACCTCAACCGATTCAGGCCACAAAAATTTAAAATATCATTAAATAATCCATAAAAATAAAACTAGTACAAAATATATAGCTATTAAGTAGGAGATCGCAATGCCCAACACTCCCTCCAATTGTTTTTCCTCATGTGAAAAGTGACAAATATAAGAGAGGTTCAATTTTGTTAAAAAAATTTACACGGCCTTCATCATGAATGTGAAATTAGGGCAGTGAGCAAAGTTAGAACACTGAATATTACACTGCAAATATTTTATACAACTGACTTGAAAGCATGCCATCAACCTTGAAAGTGTTTGGGTAAGAGCCAGGAGTGAGATCATCTTAATCCGATAATCTATGTTTTAAACAAACAAAGCAAAATTAATTTTGTAAAAGTGTTTGTCTAGGGAAGTTAAAATATTACTACTGCATAATTCCCTGGACTTTAGCAAAATAAACAGAGATTAGAGATTATCCAAATGTAGGAATTGATCAATTTACACAGTCAAAGATGTTTACTTTGTAGCTGGAAATATATATAATCACAATTTGCTGTCATTGCGTATAATTTTATGATCTGTTTAACTGTATTGGTTTGTGTTCCTATGACAGAAGTACTGATAGCTCAGAAGGACACATTTGAGTCTATCCACTAGTACATTAGAAAAACATAGCTTTCATTTGAAAATTAAACATACAAACAAGATGGGTTAGTACATGATCATACATGCTTAAGTATTAAAGTAAACTAGAAAGGAATTTTTAGGAATTTTTGGTCAACATATTGCACAGGATACCAAATATTTTATACTTCTTATCTTACATTTTGATTTGTTGTGTGTACAGCCCGCCTTCCCCAATTGTGGGCTTGCCATCTACAGATTTAAGCATCCACAGACAGTAAGCCCCATTGGTGCTGATAGCTGCATGTCCATGCAGCCATGAGCATTGAAAACCACAGGACGTCAGGTCCTGCTTTTTTTTCCCCATCCATAGCAAGGGAGGGGGCTCCAGATAAGAAGGGCCCACTGTATATTTTGACTCAATTAAATAGTTGTCTATAAACCACAAGTTTCTTAACTATAGAAGTCCATTTACGTATCAGTGTGTTTCTACATAATGTAGGTCCTTTGCAATAGGACAGGGTCAGGGACGTTCCAGGGACAGGATACTCCAGGCTGCCCTATGCCAATGCAGACAGGACCTAAGGAGAAGAGGGAAGAAGAATGGAACCAGGAATGAGAGAGAAGATGGTTGAGATCAGGAGATGTGAGGTGGTTAGAAGGAGAAAGAAAAAGAAGAGGAGGTGACAGGGACTCATGGCTGGGGGTGGGGGTGGAAGGAAGAATTGGGATGGGATGGGGAGATATGTAGACAGGAGTTGTGGGTGGAAGATAGGAAAGAGAATGTTGACACAGAAAATAAATTGACTTGGGAACAATGGAGAAGACAAATATAGAGTGGAGTCATGAAGGGTGGGGACAAAAAAGAAAGATAATAAGAAAGAGAAAGAAGTGAAATCAAGAGTTAAAAGAGATATTAACATGAGTACCTAAGCAGAGCTGAATTAAAAAGACATTCATACTACATTTTTCCTGGCAGTGATGCAACCCATGTGTGCCTCAGACCTAGAAAGGAAACTGCACTGTTCCTGCGGCCATTTAAGGCACAGCAAGGAAAGTGGGATCACAACTGCAAAAGTCAACAATAAGATGGGAAAAGCTTCAGAGAAGCAATCCTGTCATACCATATTCAGCTCAATATTTCTGTATGCTGACTCCTCCTCCTCACTGAGTCATGATGCCCACTATTGTTTGCGAAATGTTGATAAAGGAAGATGAAAGACAGAAGGTGCCAGGTGGACCTGCTGAAGAATGTGCAGCTGCTGCTCTAAATCAGCCTGCAGCAATGGAGGCCAGCAACACACTGTAAAAAAAGAAAAGACACATAAGCAACACAAAAATAAAATAAAACAACTCATTCTTTTCTTTTCAAAAGATTTGGAAACCCCTTCTCTACCTCATCTCCTTGCCTAGCATTACAGGACAGCCTGCCTAGTCAAATCCCTAGAGCAGGAGTAGGCAACCTTTCCCCTTTAAGGGCCGAGGGACTTCAACTCCCAGAATCCCAGGAGCTATTGGCCAACATGGGACTATTGGCCAACATGGCTAGGCTTCTGGGAGCTGAAGTCCCTTGGCCCTTAAAGGGGAAAGGTTGCCTACCCCTGCCCTAGAGCCTACACTATCTGCACAGTAGGGAGAGCAAAAGTGATTAGAGAGCAATAGCCACATGGATATTTAGACCTTTTAGCACATGCCATGGTGAAAGCATCCAACTCCAGGATCAATGCATGAAGCCAAGAAAACATTGTGGAGACTCAGCCATAGCCAAGTTGTGTTTGTGGCACAAATGGAGATGATGGCAGTAAAAGTGTCAGAAGTAAGATGGTGAGAAGAAGCCTACTAATCAACTTGGAAGATATACAGACTGTGGCAAGGAGTTTATTTATTTGTCTAAATTGAAAGAAATATTTGTATGTATATGTATATGTATACCTCACCTTTTTGCAAGAAAAGACACTTAAAGTGACTAAGAGTAACAATATTTAAATAAATAATCATGGAATTAAATAAAAATTTTAGAATCACTTTTAGACTGCCAAGGGGATGGCAACATCCTTTGGAATCATGGGATTGGTTGTTTAGGGAGGGGAAATAATAATTTTCAGCCAGAGAGCTTCTCTAGTGTCTCACAAAAATAGGATTTCATAGGATGTCCTGTTTTGTCTTGGGAGTTTAGCCAATCCCTCAGTCCAGAGTCATAGCATTTCAAGCACTGAGAGGGAGAGAGAAAGCTTATCTCAGCAATATAGTAGTATAGCATGTATATTTCTATACTGTCTATCACTGCACTCAGCATTCCCTAAGTGGTTTAAAATCTGTAAGCTAATTGCCCCCAACAAGCTGGGTACTCATTTTAGCAACCTACAGAAGGATGCCAGGCTGAGTGGACCTCAGAGCCCCTGGAATTGAACTCACAACCTTGTGGCTGCAGTACATGCATTTAACCACTGCACCACCAAGGCTCAGCAAGTTTTTTGTAGTAAAAGTACTGGTCATATAATCCAGTCCAGGTTCATCACAAGGCTTCAGTCAGCCCAGTACAGCAGATCAAAAGGGAAAATCCAAAAGAGTAGTTCAGGTCTGGTCAGAATTCCAAGCACCAAGCAATCAGCCAAGGTACAAGGCAACAGCATGGCATCTCCCAAGCACAAAGGATGGTTGTCAACCATACTGGAACATGGGAGGTGTTGGGATATTTATAGCCCATCTGGGTCTCGCAGGTGCTCCCTATTAGCAGCATGATTCCTACTTAACCACAGAGAACACCGTTGTCTCTCTGTGTGGGTAAGCACTGGTAAGTCTAGCTCAGGTGGAGGGAAAATTTGCTCTTGGGAACTCAGTCCCAGTACTGGCTGCAGGCTTACTTCCAGAGTTTGATGGAGTGCCTGCAGTCCTGGCATGTTCCTTGGGCTCTCAGGCTCTTCTTCAGACTCAGAGGATGTGCCTGGTTCCTGGAGGCATAGCATAACACAGAGGATGTTGCAACGGCATTAAAGTGGAATATAGTGCTATATTTCTACAATGTGATTGGTCATGTACTGATGCATGTATTCCTTCTTCAGTGAGTCACCATTGATCAACTCTCTATGAACTAGGGGTGGGCAAATTCCAAGTGTTGCAGAGCTGCATTGGCCCCTGAGGGAACTTTGGCTGGCTGCACCCACCACACTCCTCACCCTCAACATTTTAAAAACTTTTCTTAAATTATTTTTTTAATTAAATTTTTTTATTGATTACAATTATCCATACAATTACATACCAGAAAAAATTACATACATATATATTTAAATCATTCCATTACATTGAAGATTTAAATAACTTATAAAAAGTGATACGAGACACATTATTGATGAAAAAACCATTCTGTTTACAAAATTATATCTATTAGCTTAAACAAAAAAAATTGGAATAAGAAAAATAAAAGACTTCCAGAATTGGTATATCTTGCCATTTAGCCCATTTCGGTAGACTTCTTAAATGTGTCATAAATGTAATATCTGTCAAACAGTATAATACCATATATCCTATTTTCCCTATCACATATCTATAGTAGTGCTATTTTCCAAAGATTTAATCCTAAATTAATAAATTCATTACTACTATATTATTATTATCATAAACTATTATCTAGAAAAGAAAAGAGTCTCTTTGTAATGAATTTGCTCAGACCTATCAAGTCTATCTAGAAAAAATTAATACAAAAATCTCTCATTAGTTACATTAAAGAAATATCTTTATCCCATCTCGTTTCAAATAGTTAATCACTGCTTTCCTGGCAGCTGAAAGAGAGTAGAATATCATTTTCCCTCCCCCCTCCCATTGGTGCTTACCAGCTGCACCTGAGCCCAAGGCTGCAGAGGACTCGGGCTGGGGATAAAAAACCCTGCCCAGGCACCATCTCCTCAGTGGGGAAGTGGGCGGTGCTTAGCAGGCCCAAGACTATTTCCCCAACATAGCAGCATTCTTGGCTCTGGATTAGGGTGCGCTTCCTATTCTTCCCCCTGTATTTCCCTCAGAGTGTAATTTTAAGGGGTAATTGGAGGTCTGATTGTATTGCTGTAAGACCTAGGAGGTTGTGGGTTGTATAAATAGGATTATACCATCAGCCATAAAGTCCTTTGTCATCTGAGATGGGGTTAAAGGACTCGGTTTATCCTACGTCCCAATTACTCCATCTTATCAGTGGCTTTAAATCCTATCACTGCACCTGAGGCTGGGAATGGGACGGGGGCGGCTATTGGAGTTGTGTTGGGGAATGGGAGGTATGGTTGTAACAGAGGGAACAGATGTTACAAAAGAAGACGGGATTGCTGTTTGAAAGCTATCCCGCCTTCAGTTCCCCCTGTTTCCCAGAATGGCTTGGAGAGCAGACCAACCATTCCACAGAACCTCACTCTGCTCCTCTGCAATGCCAGATCGGTAAAAAATAAGACCCATATCATCCAGGACCTCCTCCTGGATGAAGATGCTGACCTGGCTTGCTTCACAGAGACCTGGCTGGGGGAGGATAGTGCTGCTATATGGGCGCAGGCCCTCCCAGCCGGGTACTCTGTCAGTGAGCAGGTGAGGGGAAGTGGGCGGGGGGGTGGAGTGGCTCTGGTTCATAAGAACACCTTGACCTTGACCAGGATACCTGTCCAGAATACAGTCCATTTCAAGTGTATGTACCTTAGCCTGAAGACCAAGGATAGACTGGGGATTTTGCTAGTCTACCGGCCACCCCGTTGTCTAGTAGATTCTCTGACCGAGCTGACACAGCTGGTCTCTGAGCTGGTGTTGGAGACCCCCAGACTTCTAGTCTTGGGGGACTTCAACATCCCGCTCGAGACCAGCTTAACAGGCGTGGCTCGGGAGTTCATGGATACCATGACAAACATGGGCCTATCCCAATTGGTCAACGGGCCTACACATTGTGTAGGTCATACACTCGATGCGGTGTTCTGTACTGAACAGGCATATCCATGGGCGGAGGTGGTAAGCACCTCCGCATTGTGATGGATGGATCATTTCCTGGTCAAGACAGAACTCAGAGCCAATTTCTGCTCCTCCGGGGGTGGTGGACCCATTCAAATGGTCCGCCCTCGAAGGCTGATGGAGCCAATTGGATTCCAGAAAGCCTTAGAGGGTTTAATGGTTGGGAATGCTGGGGATTCTGTCGATGCTCAACACGGATCTCACCAGGGCTATCGACATGATCGCTCCCAAGTGCCCTTGCCATCCCGCTTCTAATCGGAGGTCATGGTATACGCCAGAGCTGAGGCGGATGAAGCGGTTTGGACAACGGCTAGAGTGCAGGTGGCGGCTAGAGTGTCAGGTCTCTTATCTGACAGAACTCGCCATAGGAACTTTCTTCATTCCTATCGGGAGGCAATACGTGCAGCAAAGAGAGTTTTCTCCTCTGCACGTATTGCGTCTGCAGAATCCCGTCCAGCAGAGCTGTTTAAGGTGGTGAGGGAGATGACGCAGGTGCCCCCTGTGCCAAATCCCTTGCTTGACCCGACGACGGCCTGCTGTGACGCATTTAACAACTTCTTTGCAGACAAAATCTCTCAGATAAGAGCCGAATTAGATGCCACCATTGAAACAGAGTCGATAGGCGAGGCGTCCAGTGACTCCGCCGATGTAGTTATACTGGATAAGTGGCAATCTGTGAGTACCGAGGACGTGGACAAGTTGCTTGGTAAGGTGAGGAAAATGACTTGCCCTCTCGACCCTTGCCCATCATGGCTGGCCGTCCGGGGGGGGGATGCATTGATGAGATTCCTCACGGATATCATCAATGCATCCTTCAGGGAAGGACATGTTCCATCTTGTCTAAAGGAAGCAGCTGTTAGGCTGCTTCTGAAAAAACCTTCCCTGGACCCCCTGGATATGAGAAATTATAGGCCTGTGTCACTGCTGCCATTTTTGAGCAAGGTGGTTGAGAGGGTGGTTGCTCTTCAGCTCCAAGCTGTCTTGGATGAAGCCAATTATCTAGACCCATTTCAAACCGGCTTTAGGACAGGCTTTGGGGTTGAGACTGCCATGGTTGCCTTGACAGACGATCTGCGTCTGAGCATCGACAGGGGTAGTGTGACCTTGTTGGTGCTCCTAGACCTCTCAGCGGCTTTCAATACTATAGATCACGGCATCCTCTTGGACCGCCTGAGGGGGTTAGGTATCGGGGGCACTGCTTTGCAGTGGTTCTGGTCCTTCCTCTGGGGTCGGTCCCAGAGGGTGCTGCTCGGGGACTGTAGCTCCAGTAAGAGGAATCTCACTTGTGGGGTTCCTCAGGGGGCTATTTTGTCCCCGATGTTATTCAACATCTATATGAAGCCGCTGGGTGAGATCATACGGAGTTATGGTGCTGGGTGTTATCAGTACGTCAACGACACCCAAATCTATTTCTCCGTGTCTCATTCATCGGCCTCGAATTCCAATGGCATCTCTTCTCTCAATGAATGTCTTCAAGTGGTAATGGGCTGGATGAGGGAAAACAGATTGAAACTGAATCCAGACAAGATGGAGGTGCTCACGGTAGTGGCCCCGAAACCAAGAATTGGGTTGCAACCTCCAGTTCTGGATGGGGTCACACTCTCCTCCAGTGACTGTGTTTGCAGTCTGGGGGTGCTCCTTGACTCGTCGCTCCTGATGACAAATCAGGTAAATGCGACGGTCAGGAGCACCTGCTATCAGCTTTGGCTGATACGCCAGCTGCGCCCTTTTCTGGAAGTAAGGGATCTCGAAACTGTTGTGCACACACTGGTAACCTCACGCCTGGACTTCTGTAATGCGCTCTACTTGGGGCTACCCTTGTGCTTGGTTCGGAAGCTTCAGCTGGTACAAAATATGGCAGCCAGACTTGTTTCTGGTACATCTAGGAGGGACCACATTACTCCGGTTCTGAGGTCCCTCCACTGGCTGCCTATTAGCTTCCGGGCCTGGTACAAGGTGTTGGTTATTACCTTTAAAGCCCTAAATGGCTTGGGTCCAAGCTATCTCAGGGACCACCTCCTCCCGTACAATCCTCCCCACGCTCTCCGGTCCTCTGGGAGGAACTTACTGCAGCCTCTAAAATCTAGCCTTGTGTCGACCTCCCAGAGGGTGTTCTCTGCTGTTGCCCCCAAAGTCTGGAACGACCTGCCAGATGAGATCCGCCAGTTGACATCATTAGACAGCTTTAAAAAAGCTGTCAAGACGGATGTCTTCCGGCAGGCCTTTCCAGATTAACCATCCCGGCCCAGGCTTCCTGATCCCCTCATTCCTCCCATGGCCCCATCTTTAGAGATGGTTGAGGATCCCCAGAGGGACATCAGGGTTTTTGTTTGTTTTAATTATGGTTTTATGTTTTGATATTGTGTTTTTAATTTGTCATATTGTTTAATACTTTCTTAAGGGGGGGAGGGATTATAATGTTTTAATGTTATATTTTACTCTTGTTATTTACTGTTGTCAACCGCCCGGATTGGGTGGTATACAAATTATTATTATTATTATTATTATTATTATTATTATTATTATTTTCCCATGTTCTTTTTCTAATCCTTCATCTAAGCACATTCCTAGTAGAAAAAATTGGGGATCTAATTTAAAATTATAATTTAGAATTTCACTTAAGGTGGTTTTTATCATTCACCAAAATTCTTGAGCTTTCTTACAGCTCCACCAAAGATGAAATAAAGTCCCATTCTTCTTATTACACTTCCAGCATATATTAGAGCAGGGGCAGGCAACCTTTTTGAGACCTTGGCCAGTCTCCCGTAGCCCAGGTCTTGGCTGGGCCAAGGGGGGTGGGAATGGCGGCGCGCGCACTCATGCGCACATGTGCACCCTCCTCCGCCATGCGCGCCCCCCCACACACTGCCGCTATGGGTGGTACCGCGGCCGCCGGCGTAGTGCACGCAGCCACAGCCACCACAGCACATGTCACGGCCGCCATTTTGGAAGTCCAAATCGCAGCCGCGACATGTTTGCGCATGCGCAAGAGTACTGCGCATGCGCAAATGCATCACGGCCGCCATTTTGATTTCCAAGATGGCGATCGCAGCAAGTGCAGCCGCAGAGCAGCAAAAACGTGCCCTGACAGCGGCGCACGGCGGTGGCAACCTTCGGCCTGGGCCAGTAAGCCCGGGGCCCAGGGCCTTAACCGGCCCCCGGGCCGTAAGTTGCCGGTCCCTGCATTAGAGTATGCTTTATTAAATTTGGCTAGATGGGCAGAAGTCAAATGCCATCTGTACATCATTTTATAAAACAATTATTTGATGTTATAGCTGAGGGTATATTTTATTCTTTGTCCAGCATTTTCCCCACTGTACTAAGTCTATAGAGTAACCAAAATCTTGTGCCCATTTTATCATTGGCGCTTTTATTAATTCCAATTCAAGTTCTATTTTTTGCAACAATTTATAAAATTTAGAAATGTTATGCTTATCTTTTGACCATACTATCTCTTCAAATTCTTTGTCTAACACTCTGAATGTTCTTGTCTTTTTGTCTATTAATAGCCGTTCCAGAAGTTGCCTAAATGAGAACCAATTACAGTTGTATCCTTCCGCATTTAATTACAATAAATATCTATTACAATAAATATATTATTTAGAAAATTTCCAGCAAGTAACAGACCAACTCGTAGTGGTGTTCCTTATTTAATTTGTAGTAAGTTGTTTGTAAGTCACTTTTATAATCATGGGATCTAGCGTTTTCTTTACTTCAGCGAAGGGGGGATCAACAAGACTACCCCACGACTTATTCCTCAGTTCCCTGATGTAGTCTAGATAGTCTGGGAGTAATCTGCTCTTCTAATACTCCTTCTTTACAGAAAGTCACAGAAAAGTCTCTTTCTATCTTTCAACTGAAATTTAATGTCACTGGTTGACCCAATTCCCAGACGTTATGAGTCCAAGCATATACCAATTCACCAATACTCACAAATGAGTTGATATGTAGTAGTTTTAAAAGAGAGGGTGGTACCCCAAGTCTTCCTTAGGAAGATTATAGAAACGTGTCGCTTTCTCTCCAGACTGGTTTGCTCTAAGCCTCCTTGTCCCTTGAGGATCAATGTCCATCCAGGGCACAGGGGCTTCTAAGCAAAAATTTCCTTGGTCCTAGATAGAGTCGTTGGAATCTCCTATTCCAAGGAGATATTTTCAATCCGAAATAAGGTATTCTTTGGGGATCAATAGCCAAGTTTCTTGAGTGACTCCCTGGAGGCTAATCAGAGAGCCTCTCAAAGGGGCGCCATACCAACCCGGAAGCCAAAAACTTTTCTTAAATTAAAAGAGCTCCACTTCACACTCCTTGTAGGATATGTAGGGGAATTTCGCCATCTTTTGAGGCTCCAGTCAGTCATTTGAAGTTCAGAAAGTAAATCTGAAATCAATTTCCAGTTGATGTACTGTTTAGAAAAATCTCCTTCTATGCCTAAAACATCCAGGGAAGGATGAAAATGTGGCAAAATTGTTTCCCACAAGCATTTTTAGCAATAAATAAATAAATATTTCAAGGGGTTTTTAAGCCACCAAAAAACAAACAAACAAAACTTTTTGGGACCTTCAGAAAGCTTTAGGGAGCTGCATGTAGCCCATAGGCCAGAATTTACTCGCCCATTTTCTAAACTGTGAAGAAGAATCTGGTTCATCCCTAAACAATCATATAGTTTCTCTAGGGGTTTGCCATCCTCTCCTTCATATCACTTGTCATACTAATAAGGAAGGGTTGTTGTTTTTTAGGTGGGGGAGGAATTAATTATTAATTATATAATGCTATTAATTCAGTCTATTTCTCACCCTGTGGTTCCCTAGGGAATATTAAGGCTCTCTGCATGCTTTAATGGCTCTTTTTAATCTTCTAGTAACAGAAGTACTCATTTTGAACAGAATGAGAAACATTTTGTATCCACCTGTTACACTGCAACATTTCTAAAGCTTTCAAATATATCTTTCCTAAAGCACTAAAAGCCTCTCAGGCTAGCCTAAAGCTAATCGCTCTGGAGGGGGGAATGAAGAATTGCCTGTTTTCCTCATTTTTTTCCAGTAAGTCAGGCTGCTGTCCAAGGTATACTTTAATTTAGTGTTATTGAAATCCCTTTATTCCACCAGATGGAACTATGGCAGTTAATGTGGAAAAACAGCACTGTTTCTCTGGTGTGAAGGGGCCACAGGATTCCTGGGAACTGAAGTCCAAACACATCTAGGGACCCACTGGGATCCATTGTTGTAGAGGTAAGAGTCATTTGCCAATTTTCCATCCCAAAGATATTACATTTCTTTTAAAAATGGAACGAGGACTCAAATGTGAAGAGTGGTTGCCTTAGTAACTTCTGCTAATTAAAAATAAAATAAAATAAAAATCTCCCACCTCTCAAACTACTCAGTAATTATTTTTCTTTAGCTGCTGTTCACATCTACTTGGACAACCCTGTATGCATGCTGCTCCTGTACTCTTTTTATAGCTTTGTGTTAACTTTAAACAGTTCATCTGCAAATTATAATAGTTTGATGGCACCATCCTATGGAATCCTGGAATTGATAGTTTGGTGCCATGGCTTCCTCCAAACTGTAGCACTAGAATTTTCTGGCAAAAAATTCTGAGTATCCCTTACCAAACTACAAATGCCTGGATTTATTGTATTTTATTTTATTTATATCCTCCCCCCTTTCTCCCTTCATGGGACACATATTATTCCGTAGGATGAAGATGGCTTCATCCTATGGAATAATATGTGTCCCATGAAGGGAGAAAGTAGTATCAAAGTGCTATAATTGTGTAGTGTGGATATCAGATAAAAAGAGGTACCTTGTTTCTTGAAAGACAGTGTGGTGTAGTGGACTAGGGGCCTGGAGGGTCTGAATCCTCACTCAGTCATGGAAACCCAGTGGTTGACTTTGAGCCAGTCACATTCTTTCAGCCTCAGAGGAAGGCAAAGGCAAACTCCTTCTGAACAAATCCTGCCAGGAAAACCCCATGATACATTCACCTTATGGTCACCATAAGTCAGAAACAACTTGAAGGCACACAACAGCAACAACAACCTATTTCTCAATGGATGGCACTGTCAAGGCTACTGTATATACTAATCATCACTCATCTGTCACAATTTCTATTAATTTTTTTCATGTAAGAAAGTATGCTCGATTACTTGGCAAAGAATAATGTAGAGAAGCACTGTGAGCTCATCCACAAGTACTAGATTCTTTCAGAAAACTGGCATCTGGATCAGATGTACTTCAAAGCAGATTGCTACACTGAGCTATTCTTCTTTGAAGTACAGCTATAAGCACAGACAAGTTTAGGAACCCGAAACAGTTTCTGACTGCTGTACTTGGAAAAATCCCAGTCAGATCTCTCTCTCTTTCTCTCGCTCTCTCTTTTAAACTCATTTTAGAAAATTGGTATCTGGATCAGCTGTACTTCAAAGCAGAATGTCTCATGCTATTTTCCTGTCCTTTGAAGTATGGCTAATTCAGACACTGGCTCTGAAGATGAAGAAGAAGAAGAAGAAGAAGAAGAAGAAGAAGAAGAGGCATGTGACCATTGTTCTTGACTGCTTTTTTTTCATGTTCATACCCTTTCAACCAATATGAAAAAGTTTTATACCCTCTGCTGTGTTGTTTGCTAATAGTAATAATAATGATAAGCACCATCTACATGGCACTTTGTAACAAACAGGTCAGACAGGTCTCTAACAAGATGCTTAAAACCTAAAAAGGATACAATAAAAGTAATGAAGAGGAGAGAAACAGAAGCAAGGATGAACTGAGGAAAAAGATATGTTTATTCACCATGACTTAGTTACAGGTGGGTTGTTTCTACAGCTTTCATGGGTCATGAGCTGATTTTCCACCATCATCACCTCAGGAACCAGCATGGGCTCCATCATAGTTCCAATGAAATTTGGCAACAAACTACACACACTAAAGCTGAATGGCAAACAAGAAAGATCTTTTTATATTAAATAGGGAAGGCTTCTGCTAAAAGATTTTTGTGATTTACCACTGAATCTGGTTGCAAACTGAGAATCTTTTTGAAATGAGCATTTCTAGTTTATTTTAGAGATGAACTCCCAAACTTCCACCGAAATCAAGCAGTGTGTGTATGTTGGTGTGTAGGGGGGGGGTGTGAGAGAGAGAAAGAGAGAGAAGGTGGGAGGAAGAGAGTTGTGAGGTCTACTTGTGGCCCACAGACCATGTATTGGCCAGTCATGTCCTCCAGTTCCAAGCATAAGGGGCAGCAAGGGAAAAGGAGCAGACTTGTTTTACAGAAAAGACTTATGGCTATTTTGAGATTTCTCTCCTGATGGCCACTACTTTTGTGAGCTGTTCTAGTGAACTTACTGGTCTTCAGTCTGTCAGAAAAAGAAGCCAGCACTAAAGCTAGAGGGACATCCCCCCACCCACCCACCTTAAGTCTGTTTTCATGGTACATTTCAATCAGAACACACCTCTATGTAAGTATGTGCCTTCAAGTCACCCATTGACTTATGGCAACCCCATGAATTTCATAAGGTTTTCTTTGACAAGGAATACTCAGGGATGGTTTTGCCAGTTCCTTTTGATCAAAATTCCTCGTTGGAATTAGAATGCTCTATGCATTTTTGTGAGGTATGGTGAGTTCTGACCTGCTATGTTGACAAGTTGTCAGCATTTCAGAGTAACCTTTAGTCTTCCTTTTTTATGAGCATTCTCAAAAGAATTTGCCAATGTCAACTCAGTGCCAATTTTATGAATTGGTTTGCTTCCCAGTCCCATTAGAGGTCCACGTGTATTCTTTGACAAAGCCATTGCATCTCTCATGGTCTTCTGAGAGGAATCTCTGTCTTTAGTCTGTATTGGGCTATTTCATCACAGTCATTCATATTAATCCAACATTATGTACTGGTTATTCAGGCTTCTTAGGACTGCAGGTTAGCTGAGGGGGCCTATATAACTGTGTTTCTAAAAAAACCTCTGATTTCTAGCTCCTTGGCATGCACTCCCTGAAAAAGCTTCCCAACTAGTGGTAGGCTGAGCTGGGCACCTAAAAGCACAGAATCTCTATCAGAAGAAGCACTATGTCTAAAGAACAAGTCAACAGTGGCCCAGCCACCACCATCTCCCATTTCCTCTTCAGATAAGTACAGTTACATCATCAATCCCCTCCAATTCAATGTACCCCAGCTGTCCTTTTTCCTTTCTAACTGGTCTGGAGGATTCATCTAGTGTCCTCTCCAACCTGCCTGCTCAGGTTTTCCCACTGTTGGTGTCTAGCTTTCCACAAATCTCCATTCGTGTCAGTCACAAGCACTGGAGCAGCCAGCAGCTTGATGGGGACGCAAGAAATGGCCACACAACAAGAAAAGGACATGGTCTTTCCAGTAAGCATCACCCTGCTACAATAGCCTTCTGCCTCACGTAAAGCTAAAAAGAGGGAGTGCACACAGTTATATCAATTTGGTACCTTTATACCCATTATGGCTGCATCTTATGAAATTCTGTGTTTTGTAGCTTGCTGAAGCCCTTGGAATTTACAGCTAGAGAGCTTTACTCTTGTAAATCAGAACCAAAGAAGGTAATAATTGTCTTTAGGGTGATCTTTTACTCTAGCCCTTAGTAAGCCATTCTAATATGTCTTAGGGGTGATTTTTGCCCAAGAATGGCACCATAAGTGCCTTCTTTCATTCCCAACTTGGTCATTTGGGACTTTCTGCACACATGTAAACAAAACATGCACAGTTCTTGGGGAAGGGGTTCCCCCAAATGTCAACAGTCAAGCTGATGAGAGCAGCAGAGATAACCACAGAATGCTGAGAAAGTACTTTGCACAGCAGCTTTTTCTTGTTCTTAATAACAGAATGGTGGATTAAGGTTCACAGGGCATTTGTAGCCCATCACCAGAGGTATGGTACTAAAGCTCACTGGTAAAGAATCCTAAGTGCTTGTCCAAACTATAAATCCCAGAATTCCTTAGCATGGAGAATTGTCACTTAAAGTGGTGTCAGACTATGATAGCTGTGTAATGTAGATACACTCTTGGCCTCTTTCCCAGTGTCGATGCCAGCTCACTGGCATCAGCTCAATCTGCATATAGAATTAGGGTGGAGGTAGAACTGATCCTTCCCCTCAGGCAGCAAAATGTCTTGGGTTAGCCCTGAAGAGGCTTCAATATGGAAAGAATTTAAAAACTCTGGCATGCAGGTGAAAGCTCTGCCTGTCACTCTTCTAATTACATTGTCTTTATCTTTTATTCACACATATTTATGCTAAACACTGCATAACCTTTGCTTTGTGGTCTAAAAGGGAAAAAAGAATATATGTTATGTTGTTAAGCTGTTGTTTGAAATTCAGTAGATAACTGAGCAAGAGGGGTGAGAGGGATTCACTGGCTAAAACAAACTTTTCATTCCTTCCAAAATAATTTGGACAGAAACTGCCTATTACTTTCTCAAATCCTAAACCATGTGCCCCTTGGAGATCGACATCTGGTAGGAAGTCCTTAATTAGAATATTCCTAGGCTGCTACACCAGAGAGTTGAATATGCAGCAAGGGGATGATCTAGAGAATTCAATTTGTATTACAAGGAAATAGTGAATTATTACTAGCACAGAGCAGAAACTATCAAGATGGTGTATTGGATTTTGAATGAAAGCTTGTCAGTTCTGTTATTTGTAAGTATCTATTTTATAATCTAGTTACTGAGTCTGATTAATTTTCTGATATTTTATAGGAATTCATCATATCTTTCTTAAGTTTTTCAGTTTTGCCATTTGAATCTACAACCAATATACAAAACCTTCCTTCCATATATTTCACCTAGTTTCTCCTTGGCAAATACAGTATAGCTGTGAGATTTGGTAATTTCTACCTTACAGATCTTTCTGCATTCCCTTTTATTTGCCTTTTAGGATAACACGTGTGAATTCCTGAAAGCCCTATAGAAGAAAAATACAAATTTGACTAATCCTTAAGTAAAACATGAGGGGGTGGAGCCTTTGATCGATATACCTTTTCTATTCTAGGTATTGTGGCTCGGGATGAATTTATACCTGTTTATTGACACATTCAACTGGTATGAGGATGAGGATGCCTTTCTCTATACACGAGTTATGCTAGGCGTAAGTAACAGTTTGTTAAATACCTTCTCAGTGAAATTTCTAGTTACAGTAGTTGCAAATCTTTGTTATGCATATCCAAGTCCTGATTTGCATGTCTTCATGACATTCTGATATCATTTTTAAAAATGTCTTCATTTAACATATATACAGCTACTCTCTTGCTACAGGACCAAAAGCAACATACAAACACCACATACTTCTTTAACATTGCTTTACTAGATTTGCCTAGATTTAACTAAAAAGCCCACTTTATTTGTGTTGCTTTTATGATTGAAGAGGATGCTGCATTATGTATTTTGACAGTCATAAACCATGAAAATGTATTTTTGTATTTAAAAGAAAAATATCCATTGTATATTGAACTTACCCTACTCAGTGTCTTATATGAAATCTCTCTTACCCAACTGTAACCTGTTGCAGCAAAGACATCACATCATGCCTGTCTGATAAACAGAATGTTGCAGTTTGATACATCCTCCCTTATTTGGTGGTGCCTTACAATTAATATACAGTGGTACCTCTACTTACGAATGCTTCTTCTACCGAAAAATTTGACTTACGAAACGCGCCTCCTGAAAAAAATTGCTTCAACTTAAGAAAGCGTTCCAACTTACGAAATTGGCGCAAATGAGCTGCTCTCCGAATTTCATGGCATGCCATTGGTTAGCGAAATCTAGCAAAGCAGCACTGTATTGGCTAGCGAAAGAGGAAGTGTTTGCCTAGCGAAATTCAGCTAGGCAGCACTGTTTGGGCTTGCGAAAGAGGAGAGGAAGTGTGGCTAGCGAAATTGGTGGCTTCTGAGATCCAGGAAGGTAGGACTTGTGGCTTGTGGCTTGTGGCTTTTTGGCTTCTGATATTTGTGGCTTCTGATCTCCAGGACTGTATTTTTGGCTTGTGATATTTGTGGCTTCTGATCTCTAGGACTGTATTTTTGGGTTCTGATATTTTTGGTTTTTGATCTCCAGGACCATATTTTTGACTTCTGTGGCTTCTGATATTCAGGACTGTATTTTTGGCTTGTGATATTTTTGGCTTTTGATCTCCAGGATTGTATTTTTGGGTAATGTAACATGTTTGTATTAGAGGTACTTAACGAAATAACCCTGTATTATACATTTGTATTGAGTTGTAGCTTGAATCTGGGGGCCTGGAACGGATTAGGGCATTTCAATGTTAAATTTGCTTCTACTTATGAAATTTTCTACTTACGAAATGGCTGTCGGAACAAATTAATTTCGTAAGTAGAGGTACCACTGTATAAGTAAATAAATCCCAAGATGTTTTGATATTTTAAAAGGGAGCAAAAATGTGCTACCTCTTGACTAAAGGTGCCACCTCAGAAAGTTTTGTTGTATTGCTCAGACACAGTTTCCTAGTTTGAAAAAGTAACTTTTTGGACTACAGTTTTCACAGTCATCTAGCTAGCATAGCCACTGGGCATGGTGCCTGAGCGATTCGGGGAAATGTAGTCCAAAAAAAGAATGTTTCCATGTTTGGGTAATTCCTCTCTGTTATCTGTTACCCTATTCTGCTCCCCTGTAAATCATTTCACACTGCCATATATACACCTTATCTTGGGCACAGCTCTGAGACACACATTCAAATAGAGCTTTGGCAGCTTTGAAGTACTAAAAATTTTTTTTAGCTTTTCATTCTTTTCAAATGGTTAATACTTTTGTCATTCTGTGTACAGTCCACGCTTGCCTGGGCAAGAGCTTCTGCCACTTGCCTCAACTTTAACTGCCTGCTAATCCTCTTACCAGTCAGCAGAAACCTTATTTCATTCTTAAGGGGAACAAGCCTTGTAAGTACTCTTCTCTGTTGAGCAGGTATTATCCTTTTAACTATACCTCTTGACATGACTCTTCAGTATAATCTGGTTTTGGACCAGTGTACTAAAATACAGAGCTTGGAAATGTTACATTTTGAGACCAACAGCCATGCTGGTTGAGGATTCTGAGAGTTCTAGTCCCAAAATAACTTTCCAGGCTATGATAGAAATGCCCCCCTTGCAGCTTATAAGATCCAAATAAACTGTAAAACTGAACTGCAAGTAGATATTCAGAGCTGGGAAGTCCATTTTTCCAAGGATTACTTGAATGTTGCAAATGGAATGATAACTTTATTGTTTTGAATGGAATGCTGGCTTTAGATTTATAGAGCTAATGCAAGCCTTGGGATGGTCCCACTGGAGGAAAAGGGAAGGTGATTTTCCTTTATTCCTCATCCACACACATACCACAGCCTCTTATGCCCCCTAAGGGTATTTTCCCTTTTTTCCTCCATAAAGGTGTTTCAGGACCCTCCTGAATAGTGTGACAGAAAGTGCAGAAATGGGATGGAGGCAGCTGGTAAAAATTGCCAACCACTTCCTCCAGTGTGAATCTTCAGTGGATCTCAGGACCCTTTCAGACTACACCATTATAGCACTGTGATTCCACTTTAACTGCCATGGTTCAATCCTATGGACTTGCAGTTTAGGGAGGGCTGTTTAAACCAGGGGTCAGCAACCTACCAGGGGTCAGCAACCGAGGCCTGCCGACCGGCTGCTGCGGACCCCCGCCATTGCCAATGATGACCCCCCCGCCGACCCCCGCCACCACCATGCACGCTGCCACCATGCCACCATCTCCGCCGTGCGCGTCTCATCTGCCATTTTGTTTTCCAAAATGGTGGCCGCGACTCGTTTGCGCAGGCTCCGCCATTTCCCCACCATTCCCAGAATGGCCCCAGGTAAGGGGAACTTGCCAACCCCTGTTTAAACCAACCAGAGAGTTCTAGTACTTCATTACACTACAAGCCTCAGAATTCCATAGGATGAACTCATGGCAGTGAAAGTGGAATCACAGTGTGTGTGCTACCATAATAACTATGTACTATGAAAGGGCCCTCAGTCTATTCTGTGATGAGAATAACCTTTTTTTAAAAAAAAAAAAGATGGAAGGGCACATCTGTATCCAACCCACAGTGTTTTACTATTATAGAACAGGGAAGGGCAAAGTGCATATGGTCTCAGAGGGCTCCTCATGTGATGCCAAGCACCACATGCCCAACTGCCTCCAACCTTAGAAGCTTTTTAGGGCATGATTTGCCATTGAAATGTAATTCCCCCCACAGCAATATTTATATACTGGAAATGACTCGATGGTCATTTCTATTCCTAAAAACTGCTTTCATGGGCCTAAAAAAGCCCTGGAGAAAGTTACATTTTAATGCCAACACCCACGCAAGGCTTGGGAGATGGTGATTTGCCATTTGTGGGGTGGGGGTATTATGAGGTATTAGAGTGAGTATGACCCACCAATGTCTGCAGAGGGCAAAAAGGCAGCCCAGGCTTTAGAAGTCACTTGTTCCTGACATAGAACATAATAGTCACATGAATAATTATTCCCTAAGAAGAGAAGCCAAAAAGAAGGTTAATAAAAACAGTTTCAGTGTAGTCATAGGATGTTAGTATGTGAATGAAATTTGGTTAAGTCTTGGGTTCATGCACTCCTCAAGTTTGCTCATTCCTCCTCTGATAGAGCTGCAAATAGATCAAAATCTTTTGCTTTTATTTGTGACTAACTACAGTTTAGGCCTATGTACAAATCTGGGCAAACCATGTTGTCTTAACTATGGTTTATTTTTATTTATTTTTAAAACACCTTTATATGGACCTGACTTGTTTCAGTACACCACAGCTAAAATATTACCTATTTTGTTTTGGGCTTAATACTACTCTGTGCTGTACTACAAACAGAGGAATGATAATGGCACTTTGGGTGTTGGTCTGAATTTTAAAGGAGTTATTCAAGGTGCTGAATACTACCCCTCAAACAGATTCATCATCTTGCATAACTCTTTTAGTGTTTGTACTATGCCCAAAGGCAATTTACCGTTCTCCTGAGACAGGAGCCACCAGCAATATTTTTAGGTTGAGAGCCAACATGGTACAGTGGTTGAGTATCCAACTAAGATCGGGGTTGAATCCCTGTTCAGCCATGGAAGCCCATTGTGTGACCTTCAACAAGTCACACTATTTCAGAATGAGAGGAAGGCAGCAGCCAACATCCTCTGAACAAATCTTGCCAAGAAAACCCTATGATACAGTTCACATAAGTTGGAGTTGACTTGAAGGCACATGTCAAGTTTTTAAAAATTATGACAGGAACACAGCATCAGAAGAATGAAGTTGGAGAAAACATTTTAAAATAGATTTTTCTTTTCATCAAGTGTTACAGAGGAGTGCTGAGGAGACAACTTGATAAAAATATCACATTTCACAAGACTATTGCCTATGGAGTAATTGTAAATGCAAGTAAGTTTTTAAACTTTGTTTACAGTATAGGTGTCCTTGCTTCTCTCTGTTGAGATATTGGTCATGTGTTCTTAGGAACTTATTGCTCCACTAAAATAAAGTATCTTACCTCTCCTGAATTCAATTCTAATTCAGGCGGCATCCAGATACTATTGCAGGGATTTTGCCATCAAATCTGCCGCCCGAATACAACCCGGGTCGAGCCCCAGTCCCTGGCATGCTGAGCACACGTCATTTCCAAACTGAGAGTTTTCTGACTTAAGAAAATGGCTGCTGGAGTGCTCCTGGAACCAGGGCTGAACCCAGGCTGTATTGGGGCATTAGATTCAGCAGCAAAATCCCTGCAATAGTATCTGGATTCCACCCAGATTAGAATTGAATTCGGGAGATGTAAGTCACTTGATTAATTCCATTTAGGTGGGTTAATTTGAATGAAAAACATTCTTACTCATTTTCTGTATAATCTAGAAACAATCTAAGTCCAAGTTCATTTCCTAAGCATTCCAAAAAGCTAATAGAAAGAGATGCCTCTAACAGATACTCAAAATCAGAATACCACAAATTTAGGGACTGTGCTCATAATTATATCCTATCCTAGGGATAGCTGGAATTCAGATTTGAGAAAATTAAAAATAAAGAAGAGAGGGAAAACATTGTATATTTCAGATTTTAACACTTGTTGTAGACTCCAAAGTGACTTGCTATATTCCTGTACTCATCTGAGAGTTTGGGTTTTACTGCACAAGCCGTGTTCTTCCTGAACTCATGTTTCTAAGTTAAAATTGAATTATATCTGTTTGCACTTACTGCATCACCTGCACATCTTCGCAATCATGTGACTGCCCCTGACTCCCCCTTAGCACTGCTTCTCTGCCCTATGCCTTACCCAGCATGCTTTCTGGGTTTACTATATTTTTCACTTTTTATGCAATTCCAGAGTTCTACTACTACTACTATTTAATTTGTTTTTGTTTTTTTAAGTTAAGAAATAGAAAGAATGCTTGGGAATAGTGAGAAGGAGAAGGGCAGGAGAGAGAAGGGGACACTAACCCCACGAGACTGCCTCAAATCAGGACTGCCCTGACAGTGAAGTTTCACACCTAGGGA
Organism: Phrynosoma blainvillii; assembly: GCA_026167975.1. Taxonomy (NCBI): domain Eukaryota; kingdom Metazoa; phylum Chordata; class Lepidosauria; order Squamata; family Phrynosomatidae; genus Phrynosoma; species Phrynosoma blainvillii. The sequence goes on from JANUYF010000001.1 coordinate 95,290,776, forward strand.
CTTGTGCTATTGAGAGTTCATTGACAGGTTCCCCCATAAAAGAAAAGGGATGCCCTAATCATGGTTGGAGGATGCAACAGCTACAGATTGGGGATTGTGTCATGTGATAAGTATCACCAAAGCCTTTCTCCCCACCCACCCCAGACCTACTCACTGTTTAAAAGCTGCTTGTAGTAATCTCCTAAGGCTCATAGAATTCAAATTGAGTTACTTCTGAATGAACTCTGAGGAAGCTTGTGCTGCCAGTATCCCAAATATCTCTTAACAATGCCATGCTATACATTCAGAAGTCCCATTGTTTTCAATGCAGCATACTTCCAGGTGATGTGTATTGGACTGAGCTTTAAGACATATATATCATACATCTCATTCTTCTGTACTGAGTAGCATTTCTGCTATGTTCCCCAGTTTCAGTGGATGAAAGGGCAGACTGGGGTTTTCTGGAAAGAGTGGGTTCCTGCTTCACTAGGTAACATTTTTGTTACTTATCTCTGTGACTGAATTGCTGTTTTCACACACTTTTATATAACAATCAAAACAGAAACTGGAGTGTTTGCTACTCTTCAGATCAGCAGTATTCTTTTGTTCTATTCACTCCTTCCAGGAAGAAACACAGATCTTATAACTGCAGCAGAGATCTAATGCACAAGGTATATTGAAATAATAGGGCAAGAGGCTCAAAGGTTCTACCTAACAGGTGCAGATACTCTTTGACTTCAATGAGTAATAGGGAATAACTCCAATATGGCATGATTCCTACTAGGATCAATCAACTGCATTTTTGTTCTTTGTTTTGCTTTAAAAAAAACTTTTTTAAAAGTATGGCATGCAGTGTGCTGGTATGCTCATCTATCATGCCCAGCAATTTATCAACTAGGAATGGATTCCTGTAGAATGCACACTTTTTAAAACCTTTTAATTAACAAGACATCCCAGGAACAGAAATAAAGTCATCCTGCTTTGTTCTTTCATACACTAAACTAGAAAGAGCACAAAGTAAAAGAAACTGATGTGGGATCTCTTCCCTATGCAAATACCAATAAGGATAAATATTTACATTTTCCCCATTGCTACCTACTGTGATCTTAATATTTATTCTCCTCAAAAAACAGTATCCATATTTTTGGGGCGGGATAGTATATTAGATACAATGACACATTTAACATCATGTCTAATAAAAAAAAGTTCTCATACCTTGGCTCAAACATAGATCAAAATGAGGACTGCAGTTAGGAAATCAGACAAAGACTGGGAATAGGAAGGACTAGAACTAGAAAGAACTAGAAAAGATCCTAAAGAGTAAAGATATACAACTGAGCACAAAAGTTAGAATTCTACAAGCCATTGTATTCCCTATTACCATATACAGATGCAAGAGTTGGAATGCTGAAGAAAGCAGATAAGAAAAAAATCAATTCTTTTGAGATGTGGTGCTGACAAAGAATACTGGGGATACTGTGGACAGCCAAAAAGACCAACAAATAGGTCTAGAACAGATCAAGCCTGAACTCTCCCTGGCAGCCCAAATGATCAAGTTGAGGCTGTCATACTTTGGCCAGATTGTGGAATGGCCTGCTGGATGAGATCTGTCAATTGACATCTTTAGACAGCTTTAAAAAGGCTGTCAAGATGGATCTCTTCCAGCAGGCCTTTCCTGAATAGATAATCCCAGCCTCAGAATATTCCATTAGGAGAGCCTCCTAAGTCCTTTCAGAATTAATTTGATACAATGGAATGTTGCCGCAGTTATTTTGCTGCCACTAAGGGGGCTGTTTTGTTAAATTTTGATTTGAATTGACGTTACTTTAATTGTTGGTTTTAATTGTACTTAGTTTAATGCTTTTTTAAGGGGAGGTGGGAGAGGGTGGGGGTTGCTGGGGTCCGGAGGTCTTATTCTGTAGTCTGTATTTTACCTGTTGTAAGCCACCCCGATTGTTTCTAACAGAGGGGCGGGTAAAAATTATTATTATTATTATTATTATTATTATTATTATTATTATTCAGAAGAAGAAGACATGGCTCATTGGAAAAGACAATAATGCTAGGAAAGGTAGAGGGATGCAGAAAGGTGGAGAGGAAGACTGCATGCTAGATGGATGGACTCTGTTAAGGAGGACATGGGTATGAATTTACAAGACGTAAGCAGAGCAATGGAGGATAGGAAGTCTTGGAGGTGTTTCATCCACAGGGTCACCATGAGTTGGGATCAACTCAAAGGCAGTTAACAACAACCAACTAGTTTAGCAAGAGAGAAGGGCAAGGTGCATCAGTGTATCTGTAATTAAGCAAAGACATAATTAGAAATTAGGTGGTTGGTTCAAACCATTTGATTCAAATTCAGGCAATCACCTGTCTTGGATAAATCTATGTTTGGAGATCCTCAGTCCTCATTGATCCTGCAGTCCTGTTGGATGTGTCCATGATATTGTTGGTGAACATGACTTTTGGCCAATAGTACAATATGCTGAGCCAGCATAGGGCAGTGGTTTGAGCGTTGGACTACAACTATGGAGACTAGGTTCCCGCTCAGCCATGAAACCTCCTGGTTGACCTTGGGCAAGTCACATGCCCTCAGTCTCAGGGGAAGGCAATGGCAAACCCTCTTTGAACAAATCCTGCCCCCCAAAAAAACCATGATAGGATTGCCTTAGGATTGCCATAAGTTAGACCTTGAAGACACACAGCAGCAACACGTATGCCCTTACCTGATGAAAGAAAACCTCATCACTTTCATTCATATGATAATCCAGATTAGATCACTGTAACATGCTCTACAAAGAGTTGCCCTTGAAACATGCTCAGAAAGTCCCACTATTGCAAAATGCCACTTCCAGTACTGACTGGAAAAAGATGATAGAACATGTTGGCTGAGATTCTGCATTGCATGTGGCATAGTGTATTGCTCAGTCCCTTGCAATTTTGCCCAGCTGACTGTGCAGACCTGCTTGGAAAGGCTGGCATGCACTTTTTCAGCCATTCAGTGAGCACTGATGTTCCTGCTACATACCCAATCAATAATCATTTTTAAGGTGCAAGCACATGCTGTGACTCCCTATTAAAGACCCCACCACCTTTGCTAACTTCTTCCTCTTCTCCTGGCCTCTGTTAGCTATTGTTGTGCATTATATTTCATAGAATCATCGAGTTGGAAGAGAGCCACAAGGGCCATCCAGTCCAATCCTCAGCCATGTGGTTTGAACTAATATTAACCATATCTTACCCTAAACTCTTTCCAGTTCTAATCTGACATTTCAAACCATTCCAGGGCTTTATGAAAAAAGCTGAGATAACTATAAGTACTACCAGATTTTTTTTAGCCATAGGCTCATCTCTGGTACTATATAACAAGTTTGGTGATCAATCAATTGTAATGAGAATACTCAAGTAGTTAATTAGAAGGCAAGTAGTGCCAATGCAACTATTATCCCAGCCAAGCATGCAGGAAGATTGAGGAGTGACTTTTACACTTGAATAAGTACAGGCACTAGTTCAATAACAGCTGTATATGCTTCAATGAGAACAAACATGGATTAATACATCAAGACGTAGCTCTTTAGTTTTTTCTTTGCTTACTGAATGGATAATGACCTGTAATTGCTGCTCATTTACTACACCCTCCTCAAATAAGAACAGAGCAATGAGATGGATGGGAAATTATAGACTAGTGTACAACAGAGTAATAATAGTATATGCAAGCGACTCATATAAGATCTCTATGGATGAGGAATTGAAAGGGATGAGTGTTGAACTCATTACTGTACTGGTGATGCAAATTGATATCCATTTAGAGCCAGCATGATATAGTTGTTCGATTGTTGGACTGTAGCTCCGGAGACCAGGGTTCAAATCCCTGCTCTGCTATGGAAACCCACTGAGAGACTTTGCATCAGTCATACTCTCTCACCCTCAGAGGAAGGCAAAGGCAAACCCCCTCTGAACAAATCTTGCCAAGTAAATCCCATGATAGGTTTACCTTAGGGTTGCCATAAGTCAGAAATGGCACACAGCCACAAACAACAAAAATTGATATCCAATTGCATTACTGGTATTTGTACCAAGGCTCCATCATCTCTGAAAAATGGTCTGGCCTCCTTAAAATTTATTGGAAAATTTCCTTCTGTCATGTTGAGAACTAATGCAAACCTGATGTGGGTTGAAATAAACCTTTCTTATTTTTCTTTTCTAGTGTGAGTCAAGACTCTTAGATCTGTTCTTAGCTTTTGAATTTTGATCTCCCTAGAATCCTTTTTTTGTATTTGAATTCCACACATCTGACCCAATTTGAGAAAAACTTGTTTAAAATGTTTTTAACACTATATTATGGTTGTGAGTTTCCTTACAACAAGGGTAACATGCCAGGAATCTCCATTGTGTTTGAACCTGAACCTGAATCAAGCAACTATACCATGCTGGCTCTAAATGGATGTCATCTATATTTTGGTTGCCACCTCATGGAGAAGGTGAATTTAGTTGTTGGATGAGGTTGTGAATAAGACTCTAAACATTTCACAGACATAGAAGCCAAGTACATTTCATTTTTCCACATTTAGTTCTGCCTCTTTCCCTGAATTCTACTTTGCTTTTGTTTAAATGGAAATTAAACCACAAGTAAAGACATAGGGGGGTTGCAGACTGCCAGAAATAGTGTGAATTCAGTCCACTTTTAGGGTTAGGGTTAGTGCTAGGGAATCATGGGAACTGTTATTTTTCTGAGACATTGAGCCTTCTCTGTCAGACAACTCTGATGCCACAATAAAATACAGTTCCCATGGTTCCCTAACTCTAACCCTAACCCTAAAAGTGGACTGAATTCACACTATTTCTGGCAGTCTGCAACCCCCCATAATTCAAAACAATCTGAGGAAGGGAAGGTGCTTAAATTGAACAATTTTCTGGAGCTCCAGCTTGTACAAATACTGTTTTACTCACAAGATACCTCACTCTCAGTAGTGCTCTGTGCATATTCTTATGTTTCCCATAGTAGTGAAGGAGGTAGTACTGCTGTGTTTTGAATCTATCCAGATAAAACTAAGGCAACTGTCTGGATGCACAAATTGGCAAATGGGAAAGATTCTACAGAAAAGAGAGGATGGCTATAGTGAAACACTCAGGGTAAAAGCAGACAGTACATTTTGTTCCAAGGTGCTCATGCAAGCGGTAAAAATATCTGTCTCACATAGCACACATTTTTCTTCACCTTTGGAACTTGCATTTATTGTGCTTTGGTTTGTAATTGGTCATTGAAGGGTAAACAGAAACTTGAGCATATCGGATTGCTGAGCTATGTATCTCTAATGAATGGATCCCTGAGGAATTTTATTGTGGGAGGGAAAACAAGTTAATTGTATGGTGTATGAATGGGTTAATGAGGAAATCCACTGCAGGAGGGAGAATAGGCTGATTATACAGCATAAACATTCCATTTAATGTCTGTATTGATTCTCAATAATTTTGTAAGAGTCTGAATGTGTCATATCACAAATGAACCAAATTAATTTTATATTGCCATGTAAACTAATTCATACTAGAAACTGAATGATAATTTATTGATTTTTCAAGGTGTACGTTACAATATAAAATTGTGTATAATTAAGCATTTATTTACATCAGGATACAGAAGAAATAAAGATTCATAATCAGAATTGAGAATATATATTACTAGCATTTGTAACCTAAACATTAGGTCCAAGATTATTATTTTTTAACGGAAGCAAAGGGTAAACTGGTCTATGTTTCCAATAACATAATCTGTTACCTGCCCATTGTTGTAAAAGATAAATGCTAGATCAGATTTAAACTGCCTTGGACTGAGATAGGGATACAAATCTGTTACCAAGCCCATCATTGAAGCAATCATGTAGGACAATTCTGTTGATTTCCAATACTGACATGTATTAATTTTCGTTTAATGTAACACTTTGTTTTTGTAGTTATTCATATCATTGCACATTTGGTGAACATAGAACGATTTCATTGTAGCCAATCAAAACAAGCAGGTGGGTTAAGCCTCAAACTATCTGACATTGGCAAAATCCCTAATGAAAGTTATTTGAACCCCATCAGGAGCTATGACACAGTAAGTTGTCTCTATTCTTATTGCTGTTGATTGGTGTTTTTCTATGGATCTCTTTCTCTACCTTACCACCCTGTCCTAAGTTTATGCAAAAGTGAAATAACTGAGCTGCAATCCAGTGGAAGTTTCTGAGTACTCAAAATTTCAGTTTCCACCCTAGCAGTACTTCTTTCCTTTACCAAAGACAAATACAGTCAGTGCCACATTAGCAAAGTACTGTTGAAACTCCCTTGAATGTAAAAACAAAATACTTTAGAAATTCACAGAGTGCATCATATCATCCATACACTCATGCATAGGCCTAAATCCCTCATTAAATCAATAAGGACTTGGTAAGCAAACATTTCCATATGTTCAGTGAGTTTACTCTAATGTGACTGACAGTTAAATATAGACCATAGGTCTTTACAAAATATTTTCTATAACTGTTTCTATATATTCCATAACAATTCCTAGACAAAAAAATTAAGAAACAGGAAGAAGATTATTTATTTATTTATTTATTTAATTTATAAATAAATTAAAATAAAATAAAATAAAATAAAATAAAATAAAATAAAAATAAGATAAATAAAAGCCTCTCTCAGAGCATAAAAAACTGCCCCAGGAAAGGAGAACATCACTCAAATTAGACATTAGGAAATTATCACATGAGGTTAAAAAGTGGAATTTTAACAAAATAAAAGTGTTTTTGGCTGGTATTTATCACACGGTATTGTGTCCATCCTGCTGCCACCTTGCATCCCATTCGTTACTGTAGTGCATCTTTTCACTGGCAGGCAAAACTCATTAATATACTCTCTGTCTCTCTGATATTCCATTTCTGCCTTGGTGCAGTAGGTCCCTTATGCTGCAATTCCACATCTCAGGCAGTGTGAGTGGGCATGATTCTGCTCTCTCCCCTTCTCCCTCCTCACAGTTGCAGTGACCACAGCTGCCAGTATCTTCCCAAAGCCAGCTGCTGTGTGCACATTCACACAGCATCCAGCTTCAGGAAGGTTTTGGCAGCTGGGATCACTTGTCCCCCACTTCCTCTCCGAAGGCAGCATTTGGCATTGCAGAAAACAGATCACATGACCATGGATCGCCAGAGCACCATCATGGGGAACCGTATGATAAGAAATTATGCCAAACAAGTATGCTTCTATTATTAAACTAGGTGGATAGTGACAGGATAGCAGGCTGGTATGATAATGTCCTTATAAGAGTCAGGTACTTGAGCCATTCTGGATGTTTTTGACTTCAACATTGATCATTCCCAAGCAGCATAAATGATGGCAATTATATTGGAAGGCTTACTCTGGGTAGAGCTTAGAACATTGCTTTAAAAATAATTAGTTGCTTGGTTTATTATTATCATTACTATTACTATTATTATGCAGTGTTGCTTATTGACCCAATTTTTGCTGTTAGATACTGGTTTTAATTATATTTTAAAGCTTTAAACTTTTTTAAATGATAGTATTTCCCTTCTTCCATTACCTGAAAAGCAAATATGGTAGATATAACATGGTAAATGCTTCCAATAACATAATCTGCCTGGTAAGTATAACAGATGATGTATTATTATTGAAGTCCCATCTTTAGTTCACATCACTAGCTTAGTGTGAAGTAAGCTCTTTCATTTCCATCTCATCAATAATACTTACTTTGTAGTGTATGCTGGGTTATTTAGGCTGCAGTTCTCTTCCCTCTTACTACATACTTGGAAGTAAGAGTAATTGATCTCAGTGAGACTTACTTTTGAGTAGACACATATAGTTTTTGCATGGTTAACTCTTCCTTTATGTTACGCATTTGCATGATTCACCCTCATTTTGATTTTTAACCTGCTGAAGACAGGTTGTCTTTAAAACAATTGAATTTGATCTGTTTTTAGCAGAGCCAAAATAGTTTTCAAAAAAAAATCTGAATATTCTGGGAAAGAAAGAATGTGCCAACATGTACATTATTCATTACACTGCATTCCTCTTTTAAAAACTAGATTATTATGTGCAGTTTCTATTGTTACCTTTCTGCTTTATCAAATCTTGCTGTAACCATTTCATTCCTTCAGAAAGGCTCCAGCATAATAAAATAGGTACTGTATTGTTGAGATTATGTATGGCTACATCTACATTGGGAAATTAATGCAGTTTGACACTGCTTTAACTGCTGTGGCTCAAGGCTATGGAATTATTGGTTTGTAATTTGTGAGATATTTAGCTTTTTTTCTGTTAGAGAACCACAACAAACTATGAATCCTATGATTCTATATGATAGAGCCATGACAGTTAAAGCAATGTAAAACTGCATTAATTTTACAGTGTAGCATCAGCTTAATTTCATGTTATTATTCCAAAGAAGCAGACAAATTGAAATTAATATTACTTATACAATGTTCTGGAACAAACAACAAACCTAATTAGAAAATAGCTGTTTTTAAAATCAATGTATATCTATGTGATCCCCCTGCATTTGTCTATTTATTTTTACATATGCTGAAGCTATAGTACCAATTCAATCTTCCCATAAACTACTCTCTTCTTCTTTTGTTAAGAACACTATAACTGAAATACTAACATCCATTGCTGGAATGACTGGTCTCCTGATTACTGTGTCGTTAATTCTGATAATGACTTCATCTACAGAAATCATTGCAAGATCCTTTTATGAGGTGTTCTGGTACACCCATCACCTCTTCATTGTGTTCTTTATTGGTCTGGTTATCCATGGGATGGGGTGAGTATAAATATATATTACATAACATAATATTTTCATCATATATGAAGAGATTACTTAATATGAGTAAAGGAAAACTCACAGGTGCAGCATAGAAACAGCTTCAGAAAGAATAAAGTTGCCATCGCCACCCATAACTTTCATATTTTCCCAGACCACCATCATTGTTTTACTCCTTATAGGAAGAGTGCTAATAGAAGACTTAGATTTTATATTAAGGAAAGATATTTCTTTAGATTCAGTAGTTTTGATGGTGGCAGAGTTTTTATAAATTCACTGAAAGAAGAACTGTACCTTTGCCTTGAGAACCTATGCATTTGTGAAGAAATGAAGTATATACAAAACGATGAACACAATTTAAAATGTTAATAACTAAAATGTGTATGGTTTAAAAATGCACAAACATGCTTTAGCCAACGAGGGCTAATGTAAAAATTAGGTAAAATGTATAAATAAATGCAAACATTTGGGGAAGTGCTGAAAATGCATACAAATTTCAATGTCTGAAGCTATACAACAAGGACAGGAAAAAAATGCAAGTGGTGTCTGGAAAAAACAATGAAAATGACACAGAGAATTTTAATATCCTTATTATAAGTTTTATTATTGAGTGTATTATTTATTATTGAGTTTAGATTAATTTTCTTCTTTCTTTTTAGATAGCCTTCTTGAAATTAATAATCATGAAAATGAAATATAAGATAGTTAGGCTCAGCTCTCAATTCATGCTTTGGGTTTCTTCTGTTTAGTCATCTCGTTCGTGGTCAGACCCATGAAAGTCTTCTGGTGCACAATGTCACATACTGCAAAGATCACTATCTGGAGTGGGAAACATCTGCCCAGTGTCCCCTTCCACAATTCTCTGGCAATAACCCTGCGGTAAGAATGATATTTGCTCATTGAGTTTTTCTTCATTCAGACAATTTTTGTTACAATGCTATAGAGAAATGACCATCTCTATAGAATCTCAGTTAATAGTTAGCCCTGATTTGCTAAAAGTGTTTTCCAAATGTAGATAATTTTTCCAAAATTAGATAATTTTACTGTATGGTGCATTGTGTCATTTTGGAGTAGAATACGTTTGCCTGCTTGACCACATGATGCAAAGATCAACATTTTTGCAGACAAATTTCTTTAAGAAACGAGAAGAAAAAAATCAAGTAAAAGATCCAGCAGATTGGAGAGTTCATTTTTCTTTCCTTTCCTAAAACAAAACAAAACAAACAAGATTGCAGATCCACAGGAAGTAATTATGTAACTTTCATGTACACATTATACCAAATATTTAAATGAAAACAATCTAACTTTTAAGATCACATATTTGTAGGCAACTGTTCTCAAATTTAGTGGCAGGGAGGAAGAGAATAGGAATAAAATATAGAGTGTTAAAAATATGGAGGGGGGAATAGGTCAATGTTTTATAAGAATATTAGTGAGTGACCTAGATCAGTTCCTGTACAAAACTATTATTTACCACTGCCCTGTCTGCATATTATTAAGCCACACAATGCTATCTACAAACTTCAGATAAGTTACAGTGTCTCTGTGCAAAAATCAATACTGTGAATACAGATAGCAGTTTGCTTCCAGTACCACATACTGCAACTAATCAGCATAACATGAGCTGCTCGCCATCTCTGTGCACATACAAAGGAATGTACTGAAGGTTAGAATTTATTTCGTTTTCCAGAGCCAAGTTTATACTGCACATAAAACAAAAATCTTTAGTATGGCTGATCATGTTGTTGCATGAAAATAATAGTTCAAATAACCAAGGGGGGTATATATTTATTTCAGTATAAATCTATGATTAATACATGTCAGATTGCAGCAGTAGACCTCAGACAGTGGTATGGAGAATATGGGGAGCTTGGGGATGAGTTAAGTTCTATAGAGGGGTGTCATTCTAACAAATGAAGCTTCTTCCTTTCCCATCAGTTAAAATGTGAGTACAAGACTGAATACAATACTAGTGTGGTGTAGTAGTTTGAGTGTGGACTAGGACTCCAGACAAGCAAGATTTGAATCTATACCCAGTCATGGAAACCTGCTGAGTGACCTTGAATAAATCACACTCTCCCGATCTTAGTAGAGGATAATTGTAAATCTCTTCTGAGGAATTCTTGCCAAGAAAACCCTATATCATAAGTCAGGGTTGACCTGATCGCACATAAAAAAAACCCAGCAACAACAAAAGACTGAATGACTCCTAGGACTAAACCTTCATTGATATTGGATTAAGATGGGGAGATTATTTTTCTTTTACTTACCCATCTCAATATGACTGAAGATGGTTGTATAGAAAAGATACCCTGGACTTTAGGAGGGTATCTGTCAGTACATAATTCCATATTCTAATGCCAACATTAGTTTTGTATGCCTCAAGAGAGAGCATGGCACACAGCATTATGCCCACACAAATATATCCTAAGATCTCTGTACATTCATTAGTAGAACAGAATATTGGTACTTGGGTAAGGAAGATATTGTATATGTATGCATGGAATAGGGGTGAGGAACTGGCGACTTGTGAGTTGAAACCTTTCAGAGTATCCCACCTGCTTCCTACCTATAGCACACACATAGCTTTAGTCAGTCCTCTTAGTGTCCTCTGCTGTAACTATTACTGACCTCTTGCCAAAAGCTCTGAAGCCCAACCTCATTATTTTCCCCTGGTGCTTTTAGCTCTTCCTGGATTTCACAATGAAATTCATCTGGACTTAGCTCTTGAAAAGACCTCAGAACATAAACTGGAGGCTACCTTTGAAGCACCTACAACGAGCATTAATGTTTTGTGTAAAGTTGTATGTATGTATGTAAACAGCTTTGGCATTAAAACTGCATTTTGATGCTCCACTCATAGCTTTCTAAGGGGGGTTGCAGACTGCCAGAAATAGTGTGAATTCAGTCCACTTTTAGGGTTAGGGTTAGTGCTAGGGAATCATGGGAACTGTTATTTTTCTGAGACATTGAGCCTTCTCTGTCAGACAACTCTGATGCCACAATAAAATACAGTTCCCATGGTTCCCTAACTCTAACCCTAACCCTAAAAGTGGACTGAATTCACACTATTTCTGGCAGTCTGCAACCCCCCTAAGTTGCCCAAGCCTTAAGGTACTTTGTGACATGCATTTTTATGTGAACATGAATGCCTATGTATACATGTGTGTGCATGTATGTTTACATCCCAGTGTAGAAATTGGACTGGAATTCAAAAGTTAAGAGAAATACTAGATTACAGCATTGTTAAATATTTACCAAAATTAATCTCCAGTATATATGCCTAAAAATAAGATGTCTCTTCAACTGTTTCATCTGACTGAAAGTTTCCACCATCTCACATCCATAAAAACTGACTCAAATGTTACTTCCATTTGAGTTCCTATTTCCTGGGTCCAATAGCCTATAGGAGACAGGGTACTGCTAATACCCAGTCAGGGAAATTGTCCACTTAATCTAGAAGTGACTGCCACTGATTGGCAGAGGGTATTTGCAGCTTTAGTCAGGGGTTTTTCTCTGCCTACCTACTTGATAAACTTTTAAATAGAGAGGCCAAGTATAAGCTAACATACTGAACTATTGCTCTTTTGTTTATGCTAAGTTATAATAACAAAAGACAAAATGAGCATACAGTAAAATCAAATTTCCTAAAGAAAAATAGCCAACTATTCATGTTTGTACCTTTCCCCTTTTATTACTAATCACAATTTATCATAATCATCAGCCAAGCAGAATCTGAGGTCAAAATTAAGATAACCATGGTTCTAGAAATCAAATATATTCTGGATGTACCTAAAGGTAAACAATGAAAGTTTGCACTCAACAATTTTTTCTTAAATGGGGAGTCTGAAGTAGGTAAGTAGCTGAGCAGGAAACCAACATCAAACATTAGTTTCTTGAATAAATGACAAATTACAAACATTTAAAGATTTTCAGTTATTCTGACGTTCTGCCAGAGAGACATCATCATTATCCTGCCCCAAAGTGGCTTCATTCAGTTCCTGCTTGCAAGGATAATCCTAGCTTCAGCCTTCAACTTGATCTCTATACCTTCCAGTCCATTACATGAAGACAATGAACCCAGGATTTCAACACTAACTGAATAAGAATGTTTTGGTCTATGATGCTGATAGTAAACACATCAAAGATACCAATATATAAGCTGCCTGATTTACTAGCATCTGGAACATTTCCTCTAAATGTCATTCCAGATATTATGCTGCTTGAAAAGATAGCTTTTCTCACCACTTTTACAACATTGATATTCTTCAAGACATATTCTGTCTGTGCATTAACCAGTCATTTATTTTCCTCCTTCAAATGTGTCCATTTCTTTTTCTTGTACTTGTACCATGACACCTGAAGATGTCTGAGTTTTTTGTGTTGTTTTTTAAAAGATCACCACACTAACTTAACAATAGTTCAACTTTATCATGAAGAATCATAGAATCATAGAATCATAGAATCATAGAATCATAGAGTTGGAAGAGACCACAAGGGCCATCCAGTCCAACCCCCTGCCATGCAGGAACTCCCAATCAAAGCATCCCTGACAGATGGCCATCCAGCCTCTGCTTAAAGATCTCCAAGGAAGGAGACTCCACTACTCTCCGAGGGAGTGTGTTCCACTGTCGAACCGCCCTTACTGTCAGGAAGTTCCTCCTAATGTTGAGGTGGAATCTCTTTTCTTGCAGCTTGCATCCATTGTTTCGGGTCCTAGTCTCTGGAGCAGCAGAAAACAAGCTTGTTCCCTCCTCGATATGACATCCCTTCAAATATTTAAACATGGCTATCATATCACCTCTCAGCCTTCTCTTCTCCAGGCTAAACATCCCCAGCTCCCTGAGTCGTAGAATCTGCTTAGTAAACTATATTTCCCTGGACGCCTTTAGGGTCCAGCTTCCTCTCTCACACAAAAGGGAGGGAGGACGGGATTGTGGGATGAGGGAATGTTTTTAACTTTGTTCTGTTTTAAATATTGCTGTTCCCCGCCCCGATTGCTATGCAGAGGGGCGGGCTATAAATAAAAATTTATTATTATTATTATTTATTAAAACAAATCAGCCTAATTTAACAGCACTGGAAAATCATCCAATCTCATGTGGTGATACAAACCAAGCCCATTACAATAATGCTATTTAAATACTACCCAAAATAGAAATATTTTTTCCTAGGGTGATAACAACATTAGGTCTGAAGCTGATATGCACTTGTGCCTAGACACCCTAAAATGAAATGGAAAATATAACACACTAAGCAAGGAAGAAAGTCAATCACCTCTCTGCAGAATCCATGTGGTGCCTTGTGGGTTTTTTTCTCTTTTCATTTTTGTTGGTGTACAACATACATATGAAAGATCTGTAACTCATAGATTTGATTAGGCTGCCTTCCTAATGATGCTAATCATTACTAAATCATTACTAATTTTTACTAACTCAAACTAAAGCCTAAACACCCCACCCCAGTACCCTGTCCCTTTCATCAGTCTGTCCAAGATCATTTAATATCAATATTAATGAATTTGTTACCTTGACAAAAGGCAAGTGTCTTAAATACAAGGGATGAATCTTTGGTCACTCAACAGGCCATCAAAGACTATCCATTTCCAACAAAAAGACACTTTAAAGATAACACTTTCTACAGCTGCTTGCTAAAGGATCAAAGGAGTATATTTGAAAGCCTTGGCTGAATTCTCAGGGAGGATATCAAATAGTTTAAAAATTCCTCACCAGGTTTTTTATCTCTGTACAATACAAACAGAAAAAAAGAAAGTCACTTGCTTTTTCCTTTTCTTTAGCAAGTAATTAGGCCAATGGTTTACTTTAAGTTTGCACACATTTTTAGTCCTTTTGGTTGGCCTACTAAAGATATCATGGATTTTGGATTTTTTTAAAATTATTAATATGGCCAACACATCTCCTTCTGCTTTTTGTAGGTGACACTTTATACCAACCACCATATTCTACACCAAACACCATCACAATTCTTGAAGCTAATGTAAAAAAATTTTGGCACGTTGTATTTCTGTTTAGATGAGTTATAGCTTGATCGGCTGTGTTGCTGTGCTGAAACATGTAGATGTAAAGCAGGTATGGGGTAGTTTTTCCCCTGCTGGGGTCCACATCACCTCAGTAGAAACCCAACAAAGTCCAAATTTCAGTGGTGGGCAGAGTCAGAGGCAAAAGTGGATTTGATTTGCTTTTTTATTTCAGAATGCAACAGTGGAGGTGCAGCACATCTGATCAATTTGCTTCCCAATCTACACAAGGTCCCATCCACCAACTTTGTAGAGAGCAAGCAGGTTTAAGTGAATAATACTAATAACTGAGAGTAGGGCCACTGATGGGTTGTACCCCTGGGAGATAGGATGTGGTGAACATCTAGAGGTCTAGATTAAGAGGGCTGGAGTTCTTCCAAGCAAATAGATCTGAATTTCCCTGCTGCTCTTTTAAAGAACCTGTGTCGCTGCCCCTAAACATTTTCAAATTCTAAGTCTGTTGCAGAATTTTTTTAAAAAATGCAAAGAGTGTTGTGGAAACATTAATAATCTAGTGTGTGAAAGCTTATATCATAATAGATTGTTAGTTTTTAAAGTACCATAAGCCTTTTGTAAAGAATATGGGAGAAATTGAAACTGTCAGATTCATCAGAGCCTAGGACTTTCAGCTCATGCTGGGGAACCTTTGTGTAGTCAACCATCTTTGTGGTATAACATTAGGGCTGCCATGGCACCTCTTCTCCTAACAGGCTCCTCATCTTTGACAACTCTTTGGCAGACAAGTACAACATGGCCTTTTGCATGGCAGGAACAGCTGAACCTGTTGAATTTGGCCAGAGGACATGGCAAGAGTCAAAATAAAACAAATTTGCTGAATTTTGCAAATTTCTTAATATTTGGATAGAAGGAAGTTGGGCTTTAATAAATCTGGAGAAAAGCAAAAGCAAAAGTGACAGATACTTTTGAGGAGAATTGTTGTTGTTATTGTTGTGTGCCTTCAAGTCATTTCCTACATATGGTGAACCTATTCTGGGTTTTTTTTAGCAAGATTTGTTCAGAGGAGGTTTGCCATTGCCTTCCTCTGAGGCTGACAGCATGTGACTTGCCCAGGGTCACCCAGTGGGTTTCATGGCCAAGCAGGAAATCAAACCCTGGTCTCCAGAGTCAAAGTTCAACACTCAAACCACTATGCTATTCATGCAAGAACATCAGCACATGTTGCACATGCAGTGCCCAGAACCAGGGGATTGACCTCTCCCATTGCCAGGATGCACAGTGATGTCCATTATCATTTCTTGTAGTGGGATAATTATAGCTGACCCTGTGCAAATGCAGTCAGCCCTCCATATCCACAAATTCTTTACCCATGGATTCAAATATGATTTGAAAATATTCAAAAGACATATAAATTCCAAAAGGCAAATCTTGATTTTGCCATTTTATATAAGGGTCACTATTTTACTATCCATTGTATTTAATGAGACTTGAACATCCACAGCTATTAGTATCCACAGGAGAGTCCTGGAACCAGGCTTCAGTGGATATCAGTATTTGGCATGTTCAAGCCCCTGGCAAGGCCCATATCTCAACAGAGACACACTGACAATCACAGGGATCCTTCAGCACATTTGATCTTCTTTGCTACTGCTGCATATTCATCTACCCTCTCTAAGAAAGATGTGACTACATTAGCACAGTCATCCACACATGCCACCAATGGAGAGAATGTGGTGGGGCCATCCATGGATGCCCCAATCCGCAGATGGCAAGCCCACGTATAGTAAGGGATGATTGTACTTTTAAAATATTCCATAGATAAACTTAAACTAGAGTCTACTTTTTAGTAGTAGAGTAAAACATGTGGAAATGTAAACTTTAATTAAGAGTGACTTCTAAAAATCTGGAATGTGGTGGTAGAAGGTGAGTTAGGGAATTAGAAAAAATGTTCAGTAAAGATATTTTGTAAATAGTTGATCTAGTCTTGTCAAATATGTGATGAAATAATCTTGTTCAGTGTTCAGTTTTATTTCCTAACATAATTCTTGTTCTTAATATATACATTAAAAATCAACTGAAATCCAAATATATTGTCATGACTGGGTTGCAGACTAAAGAAATTAGAAAGAAGAGATTTTTCATAGCTGTTCCTGACTAAAACCAGCCCTTATGAGCTGTTTTTCAGACACTAAAGTTAAATGCCAGTATGAATGCTTACACTTCTGAAAAATCCTTCATCTGCCATTATATCTAATTATCTAAAGCTTGTACTTGAAAATGAATAGAATTATCAGTTGAATATATATGGTCAGCTAACTAGTTTTGATCAATAGGGTAATCAGTATATATGACTATGAAGTGCAATTATCAGCTATAATATCTTGAAGGTCTAAGCAACCTAATGCTATAGATCTGCTAAATGTAATTATTGACAATGACGCACCTTAATCAATTAAATAAAAATAAGTCATTTCAGCATAACATAACTTTTTGGGCCAATTTTTCACCTTAGAAAACTTTGCTAATTGAACTAAAAAAGCTGAGGTGTTCAACTGGCCATCTCACTTTAAATGCTGAGGAAGCCAGTAGGAAGTAAGTACCAATATGAACAATTTCCAGATATTCTAGCCAATGAAAAGCTATTTGTTTAGACAAAAAGAATTAAATTTCTCAGGCTTTGCCATGGTAGGTATGCACATCTTGGGCCACACAGGATCTATGCTCAAAAGTATGGTTCTTTCTATCAGTCACCTTGCTGGATCAGAGCCAAAGAATGAATGAAGGATGTAAACCCAGGATCCATCATTTACCAGGTCTATGTGCCCAGATTTCCATTATTGAATGGTTTAAAGTCCTTTAAGGCCTGAACAGAATGAAGCCAGCTTTGTCTTCATCCACATCTACCTATCCAGATTGTAAAGTCCTCATTCAAGACCCTACTTCAGTTAGCCTTGTAGAGCAATGCAAAGCAGGTTTCCATAAGATGGCCTTTCCAGTAATGGTAACCTATTTGTGTGTGTTCTTCTCAGAGATGTGCACCTGATGCCTTTGTTATGTTCTTTTTGATGTCAGATAAAACCCTTTTTATTTTATTTTAGGAATTTAAAGAACTGTTTTCAGTGCTTTTATATATTTATATGTTTTTTTTATTTTGCCACTGATATTACTTTGGTTTTATGGGCTTCATTGTTTGTACTTTTGTCTGTTGGTTTTTATCATGTATTGTTTATCATTCTTTGTTGTTTCTAGACTGTGTTTTATGTTTACCTGTACAGCACCCAGGAAACTCCAGCTATTAGACAGTCTAAAGGTGCAACCAATCAATCACTAAATTATTCAAAAGATTCTAAAAAGTCTGAGTACTGTATATACTCGTCTATAAGTCAAAGACCCCAATTGACCCCAAAATGCCAGGTTGACTTATTTATGGGTCAATATGGTAATGTGATAGTAGCTCTTTTAGATTTCCCCATGCAGTGGGGAGAAAAGTTTCTTTCTCTTTTGAGCCAAGCAGAAAGAGTCCTGATTTAGTGCTCTTAAACAAACAAATGGCAGAGTGAAGGCTGAAAAAAAAGCTGAAAGCAAAAAGGCTCAACTAGTCTCGCTTGCCTTGTGCACACATACACACACTGACATTTTACTTGAAGCCTCCAAGTTTTACCCTAGACCTATCCATGGGTCATAACAAAATCCATAATTTTGGTCTCAAAACCTGCCCTCAAGTTATACATGAGGTTGACTTATAGTCAAGTATATACAGTAGGTTACGCATGCAGCATCGTAGCACAAAAATACGGTACGGTTTAACTGGCTGATCAGCAAGCCATTCCAAACAAATACTTGTTTTCAAAATTAACAGTGCCAATCAATTGTTTATGGAGTGAGTGCATACTCAGATTATTTCTGAACATTTGACATTTTTGAGCAGCAACAGATATGTTTGACATGTTAGCCCTGAACAAGTCCCCAGAATCAATACACTCTTCTAGCTTGTTCAGCTATTTGATTGACTAGAAAGTCTGAAAGAGAAGGGTAAAGTAGATTTTTCAGTAGTTATGGAGGTGTAGAACTATTAGCTATGTGGCTGATCTAGTCTGAATTTTTTCATTATCCTCTACTGCAGGGGTAGGCAACCTTTCCCCTTTAAGGGCCGAGGGACTTCAGCTCCCAGAATCCCAGGAGCTATTGGCCAACATGGGACTATTGACCAGCATGGCTGAGGCTTCTGGGAGCTGAAGTCCCTCGGCCCTTAAAGGGGAAAGGTTGCCTACCCCTGCTCTACTGATTGAAGAACCACATCTTCCAACACCATGCTTTACCTTGGGAATTTGCAAAGCTTGAAGTATAAAGGCATGGAAACTTACATTTTGAGCCTAGAGAACAGTAGTTTAACAGCATCATCTCCCTTAGTTAGGGAATTTTTGTTATGTTGTCAGTTATAATTTTGTGACTGCTGAAGATTGTATCAGAAATTTTAAATTTTAATTATCTACACATTATACCCAGTAGGCATGGAAATGGGTCTTAGGTCCTGTGGGATTGTACATCTGTGAAAGGATGATCAGATTTTGGAGATTTCAACAAGAAGTTGTCATCACAAAGGTGTGTAAATAGTATATACTTTATTACCTTTATTAAAATCAAAGTGTATCCCAATATGCATCTGTTACTTTGCTGGCCCTTCTATGTAGGCTGTTGCCACAATGCAGAATGAATGCAGTTTGACACTGCTTTAACTGCCATGGTGCCACCCTATGGAATCTTCGGATTCGTAGTTGTTGTGGCACCAGAGCTCCCTGACAGAGAATTTTCCATCACAAAATTACAAATCCCAGAATTCCATAGCACTGACCCATGGCAGTTAAATTGGTGTCAAACTGCAGTAATTTTGCAGTGTAGATGCAGTCTCAATGACTGAGGCTCCCAAAAAGTCCTAGTTGTAATGTCCTGACAGCCATGAATCATGAAGTGGCTTTAAGTGAACCTGCCTTCCCTCTGCGTCAAGTCACCATCTACCAAGTCACCATCTATTCCTGGAAAACAGGAGAGGTCCCAGTGGACTGGAGGAGGGCAAATGTTGTCCCCATCTTCAAAAAGGGGGAAAAAGAGGATCCCAACAATTATCGTCCAGTTAGTCTGACATCAATACCAGGAAAGATTCTGGAGCAGATCATTAAACAGAGAGTCTGTGAACATCTGGAAGGTAATTTCATAATCACAAAAAGTCAACATGGGTTTCAGAGAAACAGGTCATGCCAGACAAATCTGATCTCTTTTTTTTGATAAAATTACCAGCTTGGTAGATGAAGGGAATGCTGTGGGTATAGTATATCTTGATTTCAGTAAGGCCTTTGACAAGGTTCCCCATGACATTCTTGCAAACAAGTTGGTAAAATGTGGGCTAGACAAAGTAACTTTTACATGGATTTGTAATTGGTTGACTGGTCAAACCCAAAGCGTGCTCAACAATGGCTCCTTTTCAACTTGGAAAGAAGTGACCAGTGGGGTGCCACAGGGCTCTGTCCTGGGCCCAGTGCTATTCAATATCTTTATTAATGACTTGGATGATGGTATTGGGGGCATAGTTATCAAATTTGCAGACGACACCAAATTAGGAGGAGTAGCTAATACCCCAGAGGACAGGATCAAAATTCAAAATGACTTGAACAGACTAGAAAGTTGGGCCAAAGCTAACAAAATGAAATTAAACACGGAGAAATGTAAGGTACTGCACTTAGGGCGTAACAACGAAAAGTACAGATATACGATGGGGGACACCTGGCTGAATGAGACTACGTGTGAAAGGGATCTAGGAATCCAGGTGGACCACAAGTTGAACATGAGTCAAGAGTGTGATGCAGCAGCTAAAAAGGCCAATGCAATTTTAGGCTGCATCAGTAGAAGTATAGTGTCTAGATCAAGAAAAGTAATAGTGCCACTCTATTCTGCTTTGGTCAGGCTTCACCTGGAATACTGTGTCCAGTTCTGGGCACCACAATTCAAAAAGGATGTGGAGAAACTGGAGTGTGTCCAAAGGAGGGCAACTAAAATGGTGAAGGGTCTGGAAACCAAGCCCTATGAGGAACTACTTAGGGAGCTGGGGATGTTTAGCCTAGAGAAGAGAAGGCTGAGAGGTGATATGATAGCCGTGTTTAAATATTTGAAGGAATGTCATATCGAGGAGGGAACAAGCTTGTTTTCT
This sequence comes from Phrynosoma blainvillii, assembly GCA_026167975.1. Classification (NCBI taxonomy): domain Eukaryota; kingdom Metazoa; phylum Chordata; class Lepidosauria; order Squamata; family Phrynosomatidae; genus Phrynosoma; species Phrynosoma blainvillii. The sequence goes on from JANUYF010000001.1 coordinate 95,311,767, forward strand.
GCTGCTCCAGAGACTAGGACCCAAAACAATGGATGCAAGCTGCAAGAAAAGAGATTCCACCTCAACATTAGGAGGAACTTCCTGACAGTAAGGGCGGTTCGAGAGTGGAACACACTCCCTCAGAGAGTAGTGGAGTCTCCTTCCTTGGAGGTCTTTAAGCAGAGGCTGGATGGCCATCTGTCGGGGATGCTTTGATTGGGAGTTCCTGCATGGCAGGGGGTTGGACTGGATGGCCCTTGTGGTCTCTTCCAACTCTATGATTCTATGATTCTATGATTCTACCATATGGGAATAAAAATATACAACCATACACAAAACAATGCAGAACTGGCAGAGAAAGGACACAATTCTCACAAAACACTTGCCTGTAAAATTACACCCATATCTACACATTCAGTTACCATGAATTAACAAAAATGACTTCCCTCTATCTAGTTCTGCTACTAGATAGGATAAACAAAGAAAACTAAAACTACACAGACAGGAATCATAGAATCATAGAATCATAGAGTTGGAAGAGACCACAAGGGCCATCCAGTCCAACCCTCTGCCATGCAGGAACTCCCAATCAAAGCATCCCCGACAAATGGCCATCCAGCCTCTGCTTAAAGACCTCCAAGGAAGGAGACTCCACTACTCTCCGAGGGAATAAGGAATTCACTTACACTTCAGCAAATGAACTTTACCTCTGTTCCCAATTGCCCAGATAACTGATACACCTCAAGATATTCCTACTGAAAGTATCTTATGAATAATCTTGTGCGAATTTTGCATTTTTTAGAATAAACATTGTTTATGACTGGTAAGAAGGAGAGATATACATATACATTTACAATATATAAACAGTAATTTTAAAAAAATACTAAAACACCATAATAATTGTTTGTTGGTTAACTGCCTTCACATTGATCTTGAACCCTATGGATGGGACATCTCCAGGCCCCCCTGTCCTCTACTGCTCTGCCCAGCTCCTGCAAACCCATATTCGTGGTCTCTTTAATAAAGTCTATCCATCTAGCATGTGGCTTTCCTCTCTTTCTACTTCCCTCCACCTTCCCTAATATTATTGTCTTTTCCAATGATTCATGCCTTCTCATGATGTGTCCAAAGTGCAACGTCTAAGGGATATTTCTGGCTTAATCTGCTCTAGGACCCATTTGTTTGTCCTTTTGACTGTCCATGGAATCCTCAGTATTCTTCTCCAGCACCACATCTCAAATGCATTGATTTTCCTCCTATCTTCTTTCTTGACTGTTTGGCTCTCACATCCATACATGGTAGTAGGAAATACGATGGCTTGTATAATTGTGACTTTTTTCTTTTCTTTTTTTCTTCTTCTTTTTTGTGTGTGACTTTTCCATAATAATACAATCATTAATTAATAAGAACCAGGAATGATGCTGAATTACATAACAATAAGAGCAAAACAATAAGATCAATAAAATAATTATAGCTCAAACTACAATGAACATTCTTAAGAAATAAGCATGTCAATTTGTTCCTGTATAAAATGAGGAGATAAAAGAAGAAAGGTTTTTGTGTGTACTTTAAGACTGACCAGTTTTTCCATCCATCAGTCCATTCATTGCTTAATTATATCTTGCTTTTCACCCAGGCTTACACTCAAGACAGAGAGTACAATAAAACATATGTAGTTAAAGCATACAAAATTAAGATTAAAGGTATATTAAATAATCAAGAGAATTAAAAACAATTAAAATCTTATTTAAATTTTGTATCAGTTTATATTCCCACAAGCTTTGTGGAGTTCAACCCATTTACATCTGACATGGATAGTAAATTGGAATTATAGTAGGATAACAGTGTGTTGGGCCACTGTTCATCACACAACATTGTGTCTCCTGTTGCTGCTTTGCATTTCAAAATTGTTGTTAGAGCACACTTTTTCAATGATGAGAAAAACTCATCAATAGTTCCCAATATCACTATTTTTCCATAGGAGGTAGTGCCATAGGTCCCTTCTACTGGAATTGCTATATTCATATATATGATTCTCCTCCTCTCCCTCTCCCATCTTGCTATTCTCAAGTAGGCACCTTGCAAGGTGTGGTTAGTGAGACAGTGCAGGTCCAAAGCACAATTGCTGAGAACTATGATAGCAACTGTTTTCAAATCGGTATGTTTCCCTTTGCTTCAACAATGCAATTGCAGCTATCCTGTTTTGCCCTTGGGAGGCTAGCCAAATCCTCAATCCAGAGTCTCAATATTTTCAAGCACTGAGAGGGAGAGAGAAAGGGAACATGTCTCACCAAGTCATTGGTAGCAAAAGCAATGTTCGTACAATCCAGTCCTGGTTCATAACAAGGCTTCAGTCAGTCCAGTACAGCAGGTTCAAAGGGGAAATCCAAAAGACTAGTCCAGGTCTGAGCAAAGTTCCAGGCAACCAGGCAAGGTTCAAGGCAACAGCAAGGTATTTCCCAAGCATGAAGGTTAGTTGTCAACCATGGTGGAGCAAGGAAGGTGTTGGGATATTTATAGCCCATCTCAACCTTGCAGGTACTCCCTGTCAGCAGCCTGCTTCCTACTTAACCACAGAGAATAGCGCTGTCTCTCTTTTTCCTGACATCCCTCTGTGGGAGTAGGTACTGGTAAGTTTGGCTCAGATGGAGGGAAATATTGCTCCTGGGAACATGGTCCTGGTACTGAGTGCAGGCTTACCTGCCTGGCTCATGGAGACAGCATGACACCATCAACTCAATGGGCTGGTGTGATACGTCCCATGGAAGCTTTAACTGAAACTAACTGTATAGTCTTAAAAGTGCTTCAAAGCTCCTTCTTTAAGAAAAAGCCATAATAAAGAAATGGACCTTCATCTGGATATGCATCTATTTTTGTATGAACTGTGAGTGAACACAAGTATCATGTGTTATTTGTTGCTTAGGTGGTGTCTCATTCCTCTGGAGTTCTAGAGCTACATATGAAAAAACGTGGCTTTAAAATGGAAGCTGGTCAGTATATCTTTCTCCAGTGCTCTGCTATATCACAGTTGGAATGGCATCCTTTTACTCTCACTTCAGCCCCTGAAGATGACTTTTTCAGTGTGCATATAAGGTCAGTTGGGGATTGGACAGAGGCCGTTTTCAGTGCCTTTGGAGCAGAGGAAAAAACCTTCAAGGATCCCTGGAAACTGCCAAGGTTTGATAATTAATTGCAAAGCTGCAGACGTGTCATTTTGCTTTTGATTAACATAAGATTTGTGAAGCTTTTTTGCATACCAAAACAGGGTATAAATTATAATTATAGATGTAATAAAATATACAGTGTTAACTGGCAGAAGGAAAAACATATCTTACTTTAGTGTTTTCTTTCAGAAAGGCTACTTAAATTATGTTGTTGTGAAAAGACTTTTACGTATAATTTGATGTGAACATGATCCAGCCAAAGTTAAACACTTTGATGTTGCATGGTTTTCAAAAGGAAAGTTAGGCATCTGTTTAAAATTGCAACACAAAGGTTCCTGCAGTGCTTGTCCTTGCCACTTTCTAAAATCTGTACAGAGGACACAAAAGATAATTCTATCATAATTGGGAGTATGTCTATTTGAACCCCCAAATTCAAGCATTGGGAACATGTCCCATTGAAGTCTGCAGCATTTACTTCTGTTTATCTATGCTTGTCATTATGCTGCAGTCTGGCAGAGAAGTATTTGAAAATCAGAGAGGTTTATTTATGCTATGGTACCTGTACATACACTGAGAATAATCTGAAAGCATACCTTTCTACATTTTTGTTGTTCCATAACAATTTCTTCCTTGCTCATTAGCATTCTTCTTTTTCTAGCTCTGTTATCAACCCTCTTCTTCCATTATAATTGTTACAAAACAATGGTACAATTTAACAGAACATCTGAGACAAGGTAACCCTTATAAAGGTAGGGGAGAATACAGGATAATGGCACTGAGCTGCAAAGAAATTCAACATCCTGTTTTAAAACAGCTGCTTGGAGATAAGAAAGTCAATAGAAAAGGGTCAGTGAGTTGAGTTCAGGTTATCATTAATAAGCTATAACATCTAACTTGTTACATTAGAAGGGAGAACATTTAAATGTATATTAAAATATCATCTCAGTTAAGTGCCTGACCTAAACATTTTACCTGAATGAAACTGGAGAGTGCCATCCATTCTTTTGATTGGTTTATTACTTTGTTACTCATTCACCAATGCATCCCAACAAAGCTTTTAGAGTTGAGCTTCTAAACTGAGTGTTTTGGGACAGATGATGAGTTTCTGTGTGAAATCTGAAGATCACCTGGATAAAAATTAATCACAGAAATTGTTACCAAGAAATATTTCACAAATGCAACAAAATCAAATTCACACACAGATAAACTCATCAAAAAGAACATATTGATTTTTACAAATGAGTAATACTTCTATAAATCTCATTGCAGGCTAGCTGTGGATGGCCCCTTTGGAGCTGCAGCAACAGATGTGTTTCAGTATCAAATAAGTGTTTGCATTGCAACAGGAATAGGAGTCACTCCTTTTTCTTCCATTCTGAAATCGATTTGGTACAAGAACTGTAAAGAAAACACAGAACTGAAAGTGGAAAAAGTAGGCCACCTTTTGCTTACAAATTTCATTTCTGTGGATGCTTTTATCTACATGCCATGGTGGCATAGCAGTTAGACATCAATTCTGATGATCATATGGTCGGAAGGTTGGCAGTTTGAAGTCCAAGTGCCGCATGATGGAGTTTGCTCCCATCACTAGTCCCAGCTTCTGCCAACCTAGCAGTTTGAAAGCATGTAAAAGTGCAAGGAGATAAATAGGTACCACTTCAGTGGGGACAGCGTTCCATGCAGTCATGCGGGCTACCTGACCACAGAGTCATCTTCAGACAATGTTGGCTCTTCGGCTTAGTAACGGAGCTGAGCACTATCCCCTACAGACAGTTATGACTAGACATTCATGTAAAGGGAAAACCTTTACCTTTCTTTTAGCTAGATGCTTTCATGCTTCTTTTCAAGTTCTTTAAATTGAATCTTAGCAAATTATTTTATATGCTTCACTTTATAGCAGCCACTTATCTTCCAGCTAAGGCCCTGGTTCTATGAATTTGTGTCATCCTGTCTCTTCCTAAAGCTGCAGAGCTATGTGACCATTGCCCAAGGAAATTCTACCTCTAGCTGCTTATTTTTAACTTTGGCTGCATCCATACTACAGAAATAATCCAGGCTTACACCACTTTAACTGCTGTGGCTCAACGCTATAGAATTTTGGGAACTGTAGTTTGTTGTGACACCAGAGCTCTCTGACAGAGAAGGCTAAATATCAAAGAACTACAATTCCCAGAATTCCATAGCATTGAGCCATGGAGGTTAAAGTGTCAACCTAGCTTATTTCTGCAGTATGGATGCAGACTTTAGCCAGCATAATGTGGGGTGTTTGGTCTCCAATATGCCCCAAAAGCAAGAGCACAGTATGGCTGAGTCCTATTCAGTGCTGGTGGAGCTCTAGAGGGTGATGGTTGCAAGCCAGCTGATACCTCTATGTAGCTTTCCTAGCACACATCCCAGCCAATTAGTGGTTGTTTGAGGCAGGGATACAAATAACTCAATGCCAATAGGAACCTGTTGCACAGCCTGGAGAAAACTGTTGGGCAAGTCAGTACGGATACCTCCTTGCACAATGCCAAAAAAGTATTTCTACAAGTTTAATTCCTCTTACATTAGTATATTTCATGAAAATGATTCTAGCCATTATAAGTTTCCTTCCACTTTCTTAATGTTGTGGACCACAGTTCACTGACATTACATCATTGCAATGCTGTACAATTGGGCAAGCATAGCGCAAAAGTGCTGGTGTCAGCTCTCCTGCTAGCCTTCAAAGGCCTAAATCAAACCAAATTTAGCTTTTTAAAAATGAATAAATCAGAAAATGAAGGGTCCATGAAATGCTGAAGAGCTACACTTCTTTGAAAAAGCTGAATCATGAACCAGAAATTAAAATAAGTCTGCAATCCTAAGTGTATGTACTTGAATGTTAAGTACATCAAAATCAATAGGACTATTTTAGATGAACTGTGTTTAGAATTGGAGTGCTAATGTGGAATATATACTTTTTAAATTTCTTTTTCACAAATCTAAAAATGTTACCCCAAAAATTATATTTTGTCCCTATCACCAACAAACAGACACTGACCTGAATTCTATTATTAGTCCTGACTACAATGCATCCTAGAGCCAGTGTGGTATAGTGGTTTTAACATTGGACTATGACTCTGGAGACCAGGGTTCAAATCCCTGATCAGACATGGAAACCCACTGGGTGACCTTGGTCAAGTCACACTCTCTCAGTCTCGGAGAAAGGCAAAGGCAAACCACTTTTGAACAAATCTTGCCAAGAAACCCCAGTGATAGGTTTGCCTTAGGGTTGCCATAAACTGGGAATGACTTGGAGGCACACAATGAAAACAAAAACAACAGAAGACACATTAAAATTGATGAGATTTATCTTAGTGTGGACTCATCATTGAGCAACTAATTAATGAGTCTGCTCTAATTTAAATTAATCAATATTTCTCAGGCCTCTATTGTTTTTTCTTAGTGCCACTCATGTATTCACATTCTGCAGCATATGTAAGCATCTAAGCTAGGGGAATAATTTTATTTTTTGAGCAACAAAGTATTTCTCTGTTAGTGCTTGTGAAAACTGTTTCTCACATAGGAACATTACCTTGAGGGATGATATCTGGATCCCTTATCATAAGTATGAGGCATGTCATTAACAGAGCAAAGCTATACACATTATTAGTAATAGTAGTAATAGTAGTAGTATTTATAGCCCACTCTTCAGCTCTCTAGTGTCCCCACCAATCATATTTGTGATGGTGGTGGGATGGAGAGAAGGGCCTCCCCTGAGAATCTCAGAGCCCAGGCCAGCTCATAGAGGGAGATACAGTCTGCCAAATATCCTGGACCTGAGCCATATAGGGCTTTAAAGGCCATCACCAGCACTTTGAATTGTGCCCGGAAACAAAATGGCAACCAGTGGAGTTGTTTCAACAGGGGTGCTGTGTGATCCTTGTAATCTGCCCGTTAGCAGCCTGGCTGCAGCTCTTTGGACCAGCTGAAGTTTCCAAACATTCTTTAAAGGCAGCCCCAAGTAGAGTGCATTACAGTAGTCCAAACAAGATAATAATAATAATAATAATAATAATAATAATAATTTGTATACCGCCCTATGGCGAACCAATCCAGGCGGTTGACAACAGTAAATAACAAGAGTAAAATATAACATTAAAACATTATAATCCCTCCCCCCCCTTAAGAAAGTATTAAACAATATGACAAATTAAAAACACAATATCAAAACATAAAACCATAATTAAAACAAACAAAAACCCTGATGTCCCTCTGGGGATCCTCAACCATCACTAAAGATGGGGCCACGGGATGAATGAGGGGATCAGGAAGCCTGGGCCGGGATGGTTAATCTGGAAAGGCCTGCCGGAAGAGATCCGTCTTGACAGCTTTTTTAAGATGTAGCCAAGGCATATATCACATTTATCTGGGTCTGGGTCTCATTGAACTCAACTGGACTTACTTTTCAGTAAAAATGTGTAGATAATGCTCCTGTGTTATATTGGTGGAGAATGGACATAATTGTACCTGAAATCATGACAATAATTAAATGCAGAAGCAGTGCAAAACAGGGAGGTGTGGTCCAGGTAACTTCTAGTTTTAATGTCACCTCAGCCATCTGTTTACCCTAAGCAAGCCATTATGATCTCAGGGCTTGTCTAAACTGGTGGAAAATGCTGCACTCACCTCAAAGCCAGTGCTGGCAGTCTCCATGACATACAGCTACTTCTGGGGAGGATACATGGTTTTCAGACCTTAACCTAACTTTGGTATGAAATAAACAAAATCAGGGGGGAAAACCTGAGGTTTCCAGAAAACCCAGAGTGCTTCTGGTTCTTTTGGCTGTGTGGTCAGTTGGATCAGGTCTGATTCAGCTTGTCCACACACCAAGAGCTGCACCATCCCCCTCAGTCTGCGCTGAACAGTGCAGGGAAGAGAATGGATTCTCTTCAGAGATGCCAGTGCTTTCTTACCAGCCAAGCAGCTCCCTGCAAGTGCCCGCCAGGTGTGTCACTGCTTCTGCTAAGGTCAGAATGGGGATCTCCTGTGATCAAGGAGGTGGGAGAATGACCCTCTCCTTCTTGATCACATGGAAGGGTGTCCTGTTCTGACCTCAGTAGAAGTGATCAAGCCAGGCAGGCTCCCACAGAGAGCTCTTGCCTGCAAGGAAACAACAATGGTACTGAGAGGACAGGCCAATGGGGCCATTGTGGTGTTGGCCTGGGTGGTCCACATGCACAGTGTGACCTGGTTCAGCAGGTGCATGTGGTCACTGCCGTGGTCGGTCTGGCACCAGTCTGGGGCACAATGCTCTGGATTGGACTAGATTAAGCACCCAGCGTAGATGTGCCCTCAGTTCTTCATCTGCAATATGGGGATAAAGTAAAGATCAGACACATAGGCTTGTGGTACCATTTATTGAGATAACTGATGTGTTGTAAGAATTACACTGAGTGGATGTCAGGTGGTTTGAACATTCAAAATATCCTACATAGATGGTCCTAACTGTTATAGTAAATGCCCAAGCTCATCCCTAATGTAATAGCTTAGGCAATATTTGAGCCACATCTCCCTTGTCTAGGCCATTCAAGTGTTCATATTACTAGAATCTGTTTCAATAAACGTTAAAGAGTGTTTCCATCTTATACTAGCTCCTTAAAGGCAGCCATTGTGATTTCCAGTCAAAACTGTATAAGAATGAATGCTGGAGTGTGCTTCAAAACAAGGGAACTCTGAACTGTCAATACTGGGTAGAAAATCAAGTATAAATTTACACCTGAGTACCACGGTCAGCTATAAGATTAGCCACTTATCTCCAAATAAATAATTTAAGAGTCATACAGGACGCCTGATGAAAGCTTGCACTTTGTTGAATTGTTTTACTTTCCCTTGACAGGTTTATTTCTATTGGATTTGCCGAGATCCATCTGCCTTTGAGTGGTTTGCTGATCTCCTGTGCTTGCTGGAAGCACAAATGGCTAAGAAAGGGAAAGCCCATTTTCTAAGCTATCATATATTTCTTACCGGCTGGAATGAAAGTCAGGTATAAGTGAAATCTTATGGGACTGAGTTACTGAATCTTACTTTTTCAGGTCTGCAGCCTAAGGAACAGTAATCAAATGAATACTTAATCTCATAAAACATAGCTTCCTTAAAGGAAATAATAATACTTACATTTGTCTTTTGAAAGTATTCTTTCCAAGTATAGTGCCTCCAAGTCCCACATAAACTATTTGATGGCAAAGTCCTTTATATCTGTAGGAATACAAAGATCTGCAACTGCTCCCAAGCCCATTACTCTCTAGCTCATTTCTCACTTATCCTTCTAGCTTATTCCAACCCTTTTCCCCGCATGGTTCTGCAGCACCAGCCCTATCATTAGGCAAACAGCAGGTGCTGGGGGGCATCAGAAAGCAGATGCTGGGGGGTGAGGAGAACAGGGCTATGCTTCCCATATGACCAGCCTATTGGCCATAGATGGTGTCTCATTGCTCAAGGCTGCATCTGTACTGCAAAAATATTACAATTTGATACCATTTTAACTGTCATGGCTCACTCCTTTGGAATTCTGTGATGTAGACTTTGTTGTGGCACCAGAGATCTCTGACAGAGAAGGCTAAATATCTCACCAAATTGCAAATTCCAGAATTCTATAGCATTGAGCCATGGTATTTAAAGCAGTGTCAAACTGCATTAATTTTGCAGTGTAGGTGCAGCCAAAGTAAGATTGAATCATCAGCCCAGCTGGTTTCTCTTAATGGAGATGTGAGGGAGCACCCATCTTCTGCTTCAGCTCAGGTGGTAAAATGTTTTAAGCTAGCTCTGGCCAGCTTTCCGCCAGTTAATCTAGAAGGAGTTTGGCTACCATTGATTTTCTCTTTATAGTGGTATATATTTCTGCCACCACTTATATATCACTATACAGGCTGTTTTATTGAACAGCCTGATGTGGTTGGATAGAGAGTCAACCCCTGTTGCTAGGAAACCGTAGGATATTGGGAACTGTTTCCAGAGTAACTTAAGCATAAAGCTGGGTTATTCTTCAGTTGTTTTCCAGACAGTACATTCCCACCCCAATCCAGTGTGTAGGCTGCTCCAAACTGATACAGGAAGGATATTTTTTCTTAAAAATAGCAGTGTAAGGCTGAAGTACAGCTGAGATTACATCTACGCTGCAAAATTAATGCAGTTTGACACCACTTTAACTGTCATGACTGAATGCTATGGAATTTTGGAGTTTATAGTTTTTGTCATATATATATATATATATATATGTATATACATATATATATATATATATATATATATATAGCCTTCTCTGTTGGAGAGCTTTGGTGCCACAACAAACGACAAACCCTAGGATTCCATAGGACTGCAGTTAAAGCAGTGTCAAACTATATTAATACTACAGTGTGGCAGCAGCCTCCGAGAGACAGGAATATGCCTCAGGGGAGACTGAAAGAGGGTTAAGGCCAGAGGAGAGGATAATACAGAGGAAGAGAGCTAAGAGAAAAGGAGATGAGTGAAGGAGTGCATTGGGTATTGCATTCCATCGACTGACCATGAGCCCATTCACACTACACATTTATAGTGCTGTTATTCCACTTGAACTGCCATGGTTCCATTCTATGTATTCCTGGATGTTGTAATATATTATTATTATTATTATTATTATTATTATTAAATTAATATTCCTTCCTTCCTCAAGGCAGCTAACAGTGAGGCAAGAGTGCACTCTGGGTCAGAATTCTAAATGTTCTTCCCTAAACTGCAAATCTCAGAATTCCGTAGGATGGAACCATAGCAAACATAGTGTAATAAATAATAATAAATAAAACTTTTATTTGTATCTCGCTTTTTTACTATAATAGTAATCAGAGCGGCTTACATATTAAAACAAACCAATACAATACATAAGTCATATATCTTACCCCCCCCAAAAAAAAGAATTAAACTTAGCACAAAATTAAAAATATAATCTGTTAAAAACTATTAATAATAATGGTCTATTGGGAAGAAAGGCAGCATAATACAAGTGTAAGGGGGTTTGTTTGTTAATAAATGTGCTATAATTCCATAGTGTGACTGGGAGACTTACTGCAAAAAAAAAAAAAAAAAAGAAAAAGAAAAAGAAAAAAAAGCCAAAAATGGAGCCAAATAGTAGCGGCTTTCTCCATGTCTTACTGCATGACATTGTAGAGCTTTAGTTCTCTTCCCATGGGAGATGGCTGTAAAAACATGTCTTTTTTTTTTTTCTAGCTGAAAAAAATATGTTCAGCAAAAGATATGCTTTTATGACTTCCAGTTTGTTTTCCTAATTCTATAATTTTTTATTATTTATTTATTTCTCATCTTTTCTCCAATCTGGAACTTGAGGCAACTTACAAAATGTAAAACAGTATGTTTTTTTTTAAAATGTACACCCTTCAAGTTAAAAATTACGATTAAAACAAACCATTAAAAAGAATAACAAAAATAAACAACACAGCACATAAAAAGTCCTTTCCTTCTAGCAGTCAGCCCTCAAAGGCCTTGATGTAGTTGGCTACCCACATGGATCTGCTTAACCATGGATCTGCTTAACCATGCATCTCCATGCTAGGGCTACACTTCACTTGTGACTGGAATGCTTCTCACATAAATTATGGCATTCACAGCATATGAACATTTGAGGGAATCGTGCCACCATCCTAATGTAGTAAAATGTCCTAAAATTTAGTCTGCCTGTCAGATCACATTCCTTTGAATGTCTATGGAGATTATCACACAAACAAAAACTCGACTTACTTTTCCCAAATTCAAATAAAATTCAGGCTGCATCTGGGTCCTATCACATGACTTTTGTCGCCAAATCTGTCATCCGAATGCAGCCCGAGTGCAGCCCAGCTCACTTAACTCACTTCACGGGCAAAAGTCAGAAACTTCCAACTTTTGAAAAAATGGCTGCAAAGCGAGTTAAGTGAGCTGGGCTGTACTCAGGCTGCATTTGGATGGCAGATTTGGTGCCAAAAGCCATGCAATAGGATCCAGATGTAGCCTGAATTTTACTTGAATTTGGGAGAGGCAAGTTGTGTTTTTATGCTTGTGCAATAATCTCCTGTATAAAAGGGCTGACAGAAATCACTGGCTTTCCTGTGCCTTCCCTCCTAAGCTTTCCTGCAGGAGTCTTTCAAGGTTTGTATACTTGAATAAAAATCACAAAGCCTTTTTCTACAGAGTTGAAGGAAATTTTTGGGGTGTCTGTAGGCAAAAAGCCCAAACCCCTGTGAATCATGTATGGCCAGATCAAATTCCATTTGGTTGAAATGAGGAGTATTTTAAATGTGTAGACTAGCCTGTAGTTAATTCCAAAGTGAAAAGACAAGAATAAGTAGTAGGGCTGCTTGGGCAGGGGTGCTCTTTTTAGGATTTTATTATTTATATCCTGCCTTTCTCCTGGCATGGTTCTCAGGAGTGGCTTACAAAAATGCTAAAAAAGAGAGAGAGCTAAAACCTGATAATAAAAAAGTTAAAACATAATTAAATGAATTACTGTATTAAAACTTTGTTGGGATCCATGTGGGAATCAATAAGCTAAAGAAGAGGAAGAAGTAAAGAACAACTAGAAGAAAGGGAAAGCAAAAAGTCTTTTGATATTACACCTTTGCCTTGTTGATTCTAATGTGACGCTACAACTTGTTGATGCTAATATATTGGCCTTTCGATTCACTACAATATAGGCCACTCATATTGCCTTGCATTATGATGAAAAGGTGGATGTAATTACTGGTCTGAGACAAAAGACCTTCTATGGAAGACCAAACTGGAACAATGAATTCAAACAAATAGCAGAAAATCATCCCAGGTAAGGCAAATAAGCAAGTAACATCCCTATGCTGTAGTATAAGGTAAGAAAAGGGGTTTGTACCTCTCCAACAGTGACCCTTTTAAAAATAATTTAAGTTGGGTTCTTATGCTGAAAGCATCTTTATGTGAATTAAAGCCTCAAATGAAGAAATCTTGCATAGACGATGGCAATCAAATCTAATTTTTGGACAAGAAAATCTAATATTTAGAAGCATTTCAATATCTTGGCATTTGTCCAGCTATAACTGAAAGACACAATCCAATTATTGTTCAGCACAAAGGACAAAGTAACATTAATTTCCCTTGAAAATGGTTATTAAAGAGATAAACAGTGAGGCCTTTTTCTTATGATGTCAAGGATGTGTTTGTTCCCCCAACATAATTGGCTGTGGATGTAAAGACAATGCTCTCATGTTATTAGTTCATCTCAGCTTGAAAGGTCTAAGTTAAACTTCAAGAGTTTGTCATAGGAAAAGCTTAGAAAAGCTTCTTTGTTCCCCCAAACCTCTGAGGAAATAATTGCAACTTATGTTTGTCTTCATCAGTCACAACAATAAAGGACAAAATGGATTTCTTAGTAGTGTCCAATTTTTCAGTTGTCAGTGAGGAAGAGAAGAGTTTCATTCTACAAACCTATGCCTCCTTACCTGGGAAAAAGTCAGTGGCTACCTCCTTCGGAATAGAAATGAATAGGATAACACTGTAATCATTTTTGATGGAAAACATATGATGTGATTTCAAGCATGTTTACTCAAAAGAAAGTTCCACTAAGTTCAGTGAGGCATATTTTTAATTAAATATACATAGGTTTACAAGCTTTAGAAAGTTTATGTGCCAGGCTATAAAAACAGACTATCTAGTCCACTGTGAACTGCTAAATTGGGCAAAGAAGTTAACTTTTTCACTCTGCTTCCTCATGCTGCCCATTAATTGAGTCCACTTTAACTGCCCTGGCTCAGTGCTCGGGAATCATGGGAATTGTATTTTTTCTGAGACATTGAGCCTTCTCTGTCAGAGAGCTCTGGTGCCACAATAAACTACAGTTCCCATGATTCCCTAGCACTGAAGGCCTAAGCAGACTGCCAGAAATAGTGCACATTAAATTGAGGCACTGCCCTGGCTCAGTGCTCGGGAATCATGAGAATTGTATTTTTTTTTCTGAGACATTGAGCCTTCTCTGTCAGAGAGCTCTGGTGCCACAATAAATTACAGTTCCCATGATTCCCTAGCACTGAGCCAGGGCAGTGCCTCAATTTAATGTGCACTATTTCTGGCAGTCTGCTTAGGCCCTGAGTCAGGGCACTTAAAGTGGACACAGTTTGCACTATTTCTGGCAGTCTGCAAATGCTGAAAGGTCTACAAGATCTCTCTACATACTGATTCTACAGACTAAACAGAGCTATGAAATAGTGCAAATTGAGTCCACTTTAACTGCCCTGACTAAGGACCTTATCACACGCAGGCCACAAAGCGATAAGAAAGCGAAATAAGAATAAATCCAGGAATAAACCGAAAGAAACCCCACAATACGTAAATGGCTATCAGACGCAACTAGCATCATCACGCAATTAAGGAAAGCACGATGAAACGCTCCCGGGAACCGTATTTGCTGTTCGCACACAAGTGAGAAAATCCCAGACATAACCAAGCAATGATGCCCTGCACATGGTCAGTACAGCCGCGGCTGTCAAACACACCCCTTCCCAAGCTTGCTGTCCCCCAAACCCCTTCCCAAGCCGGCACAGGGTCCGCACTCCAAGGAGAACGTCCTCGGAGAGGCGCCTCTCTGAGGACGTCCTCCTTGGAGCTCGGACCCCACGCGGGGCCTGAGCTCCGAGCAGAACGTCCTCGGAGAGGCGCCTCTCTGAGGACGTCCTCTTTGGAGCTCGGACCCTGGAGCCCGAGCTCCAAGGAGGACGTCCTCAGAGAGGCGCCTCTCTGAGGACGTTCTGCTCGGAGCTCAGGCCCTGCGCGGGGCCCAAGCTCCAAGGAGGAAGTCCTCAGAGAGGCGCCTCTCCGAGGACGTTCTGCTCAGAGCGTGGACCCCGCACAGGGTCCGAACTCCAAGGAGGACGTCCTCAGAGAGGCGCCTCTCTGAGGACGTTCTGCTCGGAGCGTGGACCCCGCGCAGGGTCCGAACTCCAAGGAGGACGTCGTCAGAGAGGCGCCTCTCTGAGGACGTTCTGCTCGGAGCTCAGGCCCTGCGCGGGGCCCCAGCTCCAAGGAGGAAGTCCTCAGAGAGGCGCCTCTCCGAGGACGTTCTGCTCGGAGCGTGGACCCCGCGCAGGGTCTGAACTCCAAGGAGGACGTCCTCAGAGAGGCGCCTCTCCGAGGACGTTCTGCTCGGAGCGCGGACCCTCGCGGGGCCCGTGCTCCAAGGAGGACCTCCTCAGGTCCTCCTTGGAGCGCAGGCGGGGGCGGGGAAATGCTCCACAATACGTATTGGGGAAATGCTCCCCAATACGTATTGTCTTTTCAAACTGATAAGGTCCTTACGGTAAAAGCGAAATGATTCCCGTCGCGCACTTGTACTTCCTGAAGAAACCGAAATACAAAAGGTTCTTGCCGCATTCTGTCGGGGTTCTGTCAGGGTTCGGAGCGATGTCGTGTGGACACACGGAAAAATAATACGTATCAGGTCAGGATTTCGTTTGGGTTCTGATTGCTTTGGGCCCCATGTGATAAGGTCCTAAGTGCTAGGGAATCATGGGAACTGTAGTTGATTATGGCACCAGAGCTCTCTGACAGAGAAGGCTCAATGTCTCAGGAAAAAAAAAAACAATTCACATGATTCCCTAGCACTGAGCCAGGACAGTTAAAGTGGACTCAATTTGCACTATTTCTAGCAGTCTGCAAAAGTATATCTCTGAACTGGGCAAAGAAGGAAAGTGATATTACTAAGAATTAACTGTGATATCCAAATTGGTGGATATATTATTATAACTCCATATTGCTCATGCTGAAAAAATGTTTTTATCCTCTATAAACTTTGACACATTTCTTCAAGAGAGAAAAATAAAATACTATATTGTGAATGAAGAGCTAGGCAATGAAAGAATTGGAATGTGGGATAAAACAACATCATATACTAGTGCCTGTTTCAAAGATTAGAAATGTATGCATCTCAACATAGCTGGTCATTAAATACATATTCCAGAATTATATCAGATTAAAACTTGTTTTAACAGGTATTAATTTTATACTGGTTTAATTGGGGTTTTTTATGCCATTAATTCTTAACAGTGCTTGTTTTAACTAGTGTTAGCCACTTTGAGTCCCAAACTGGGGAAAAGGTGGGATAATATAATGATGATAACAACAATAATAATAACAATGATAATAATAATAACAATGTAGATTTCATCTGAGACATTTAAGAGGCATGACATTCTTTCCCCAGAGAAATCTGCCAGCAGTTCATTTATTCATTCAGTTGCTCCTTCTAACATTTGTATGCTGCTTTTGCCAGCAATACCCTCCCAAAGCAGCTCACATAAATATTTAAAGCAGAAATAGAAAACATCCCACTTACTTTCCAGTTCCAGCAGTAAGCACATTAACAACTCATATCACCGCTCCAGTTAAAAGCAACATGAAATAGGAAGGTAATTTACAAACTGATGGGACTCTACTCATCTCCTTTGGGGAAAAGATTTCCACAGATATGGATCCATCAATGAAAAGATTCTGTCCCTCATGGCCACCAGAACTTGAAGAGAAGCATATGAGCAGAGCCCCAGAGCCAATCTTAGGGTCTAACCAGATTCATATCTGAGCAGGCAGAACAGTCCACAATCATTCTATATGCTCTGTCCACTTGTGAAAATATGTGTCTTTCATTCAGGAGCTGAATGCAGGCTGTTTGTTCTTTTCTGTTTCTGTCATATAGTGAAGGTCTCCACACCACTCATGAGGGCTGTTGTTCCTAGTCTAATCCAATCTTTCCCTTAATGCTGATTTCCACTTCTTTGACTCCTACATTATCACACCATGCACAAATCTCATCACCAAGCACATACGACAGATGCCTATGAATCTCTTGGCTCTTTAGAAAACCTGAAATTCTCTTAGGGTGCATTCAGACTGATTGAAAAGACCAGAAAGTCCCACATTTTGTGCCTGTGGTTTCCAATTTCATTTTGGAGATCTATATGCCTTTTCTTTACCCCAGAATATTTTTTACCAGCTCCTGGTCAGTTTATTTTAACCTAATACAAAATCAGAAAGAATAGGAACAAAATGTAGGACCTTTCGATCAGTCTGAATGCACCCTTGAAATGAACTTAGAGGTGTGGGTTGTTTTTGGTTTTTAAAGAAAAAAATGAATTTTTCTGTCTTGATTTTCTTTGTAGCAACAATATTGGTGTTTTCTTTTGTGGACCTAAAAGTGTTTCTCAAAGGCTTCAGAAGATGTGCAACTTGTATTCATCAGCTGATCCAAGAGGTGTTCAATTTTACTACAACAAAGAAAGTTTCTAGACCTTTTGGAAGTGGCAATTGACACGAGTGCTTGGGGTTTTCCATCTTACTTCTCATGATTTTGGAAGAATTATACCATTCATTATTTATTATAGGGGTTTTTTTTTTGTTATATTGCTATCTGATATTGCTTAGTAGGAGGAGGATCCTTTAAAAAGACCAGCAGCAATGGAAGTGCTCACCTGCTTCAATCATCCAGTGAACTTTGTGGGTTAAAGTAAACCATATTTTCAGCAGAAGAGGTGCTAATGCTATCTTGAATTTGGAAGATATCTGTTTGTCATACTTCATGACTAGCCTTTATGACTTTTTATGTGCTTTGTTTCCTGGTTGGCCATTGGAAGATAAATACAGGCTTAATATGCAAATCTTATCACTGAGGCATACATCTCTAATTAAACCATATTGTAAGAGGCAAACCATGTTAATCAGAGGGAACACACATTCTCCTCGATGTCTAGTTTGATCCTGATTATCCCAGTTAACATCACAGCTCCACTTCACCAAATGGTGAGAAGTACTGGGGTACAGTATTTACTCAGATTTAGTTTCCTTTGGAACAAGGTTGAAAACTTTTTGTAATATCTGAATCTGCTTACAAATGTATAACTTAAAGAGGTGAAGCTGGGCAGCTTAAAGTCTCTAGCAGCAAATCCCCTGGCCCATATCAGATCTCCAGAGAGAAAGTTCCTAGAAGACATTTTCCAGAGCCTTTTGTCTTGTTCTCCATGTGCCCTCATTCTCTTTAGGCTTGTTTTTCCTCTCATTTTCCTCCTTAGTTGAAGGAAGTGCAAGATTGTGCAGGGCAGGGGGGGGGGCAGCATGCCATTTCCAAAAATGGATCCCAGCTCCCAAAAGTGGTTTCATGTGCATTTTGAAGTGCAGTTTATCATGCATTTCCCATAGTTATCATGCCCTAAGACCAGAATGATTCAGACAGCTGTAGTAATTCATGGTTAAAAACTCCACAATTCTAGAAATGTTCATCTCCTTTTGGAGCAGATCTTTTGTAAAGCTAATAACTTGATTGCACACCCACCCCACATCACTGAGTCATCAAGTCTCTCTACAATACCATGATATTACAACAGGGATATAAATAAAAATAATGATGGTCATGATGCTGCTGGGAATATATTTTGCTTGCTGAGAAAATCCATTTTTGCTTCTACAATACTATGGGGGTTCTAGGTGATCTTAGTGGAATAGAGAAGTTTGAAAGGGATGCCAGATGGTGTGTAGCCCTTTTAATCAAAAGATCCTGGTGTTCCAGCTCTATGAGCCTTGCTTCCACTCCACACTGTTTCCTAATCATGGAGGTATTTACCTGTTATCATACATTTCCCATACTCATTATGCCCCAGGACCAGAATAATTCAGGCAGGTGTATTAATTCATACAGCATGTATCCAGATCCCGAATACATTGTTCTGAGATGTCCTCAAAGGAAATCACTGTGAAAAGATGTGGCATGCTTTTGGCAACAGTGGCCTGACCTCTCATACTGCCTGAGGAGTGAGAAGAACCATCATCCCATCTCTACCAGATACCTAGCTATGGAAGGTATTTCTATAGAATAAGACATTGTAGATGGAGCAATTGTACAGGCAGCCTCCCAGGGCAGTAGAATCACAGTGACTTCCGACTAAATAATAAGTCATGAAAAGAATTAGAAAAAGATTGGATACCAGTGATAAAATACTGGAGAAAAGATTGGCATGGCTTGATTATATAGTGTCTTGCAATGAATGGGGAATGAACATGTACAAGAAGACTGTAAACTCGCTATAAGCTTATGGTTTGGTTTTTTTAATAACCTTCTCTTTGATTGTTATACTTTTATTTTGAAATCTTAGTAACTCTGTAAGAGTAACTTTGAATGACTTTATAGAAACTTTGTAAGAAGCAGATCCACAAAAAACATCTTGAAATAGTAAATATTGTTGTTGATAGTGTGATTTAAATACTAAGTAAGGTAAAAAGAAAATAACAAAAAGTTAAGAGTTAAAAGGAAGTATATGGTTTTCAATTATTATGTAGGTAGAAGGTTTTCACTCTCGCAAATATAACTAATTACTAGAAATGACTAGTATGTAAATAATACCATAAGCTATGTTTTATTTGTATGTTATAAAGGTTATAAATAAAATATATAAAAAATTAAAAAAGAAAAAATAACCACAGTGACTTCCTTTGAGGACCTTTCAGAACAATGTATTCAGGACCTGGATGCATGCTGGAGCAGGTCTGGAGGCTCTCTGAAGCAGTGGGGGCCTTAGGGGTGGGAGTGAGTGGCAGTAATAATGTGTGCACACATGCACATATGTGCATTTTAGCATTCCTATCCTAGCTAATGGTTTTTGTCTTCCTGCTCCATTTTAACTTTATTGGGCCCAAATCTATCCCAGTCTCAAAATAATAGAATCATAGATTCGTGGAGTTGGGGGAAACCACAAGGACCATCCAGTCGAACCCCTTGCCATGCAGGAACACAGTATCAAAGCACCCCTGACAGATGGTCATCCAGCTTCTGTTTAAAACCTTCAAAGGAGGAGACTCCACCACACTCTAAGAGAGTGTGTTCCACTGTCAAACAGCTCTTACTGTCAGGAAGTCCATCCTGATGTTGAGCTAGAATATCTTTTCCTGTAGTTTGAATCCATTGCTCTGGGTCCTATTCTTTGGAGCAGCAGAAAACAAACTTGCTCCATTCTCAATATGACATCCCTTGAAATATTTAAATAGGGCTATCATATCACCTCTTAACCATCTCTTCTCCAGGTTAAACATTCCCAGCTCCCTAAGTCTCTCCCCATAGGGCATGGTTTCCAGACCCTTCACCATTTTGGTTGCTGTCCTTTGGATATGCTCTAGCTTGTCAATATCCTTTCTGAATTGTGGTGCCCACCAGAACTGGATTCCAGGTGAAGGTGCCTTTAAAAATTATTATGATTATGAGGCTTTGGGTAGGAAGCTGAAAGAGCTGGATGCACAGGTTGTTATCTCATCTCTTCTCCCAGTTGAAGGGCATGGTCCAGGAAGGGAGAAGAAAATAGAAGATGTGAATAACTGGCTCCGTAGATGGTGCCACCAAGAACAATTTGGATTCTTGGATCATGGGCTGCAGTTCCATGAAGGTGGACTTCTGGCAGGAGATGGGCTGCATCTCACACCAGTTGGCAGAAACATTTTTGCCAATAGCCTCAAACATTTGATCAGGATGGCTTTAAACTGAGTCATGTGGGGGAGGGAGACAGTACCTTGGAAGGTATCTTGGAAGGAAGGAGTACATCATGGGCTGGAGATAATAGTCAAAATGTTATAGAGGGAACACAGGCAGCAAGTGACCCATGCTCTTAGATATCTCTACATTAATGCACAGAGCATGGGAAATAAACAAGATGAACTTGAGCTCCTAGCACAACAAAGCAAATACGATATAATAAGCATCACTGAAAACGGTGGGATGAGTCTCATGATTGGAATGTAGGAATAGACGGGTATAACCTTTTTAAGAGAAATAGGCCAAACAGGAAAGGAGGGGGAATAGCATTATACATCAGAAATGTTTACACCTGTGAAGAGATCCAGGACTTAAATCCTGGAAATCAGGTGGAGATCATCTGGATAAAAATTAAAGGGGATGGAAACAGCAGGGATGTTGTTGTGGGAGTCTACTACAGACCCCCAAGTCAGACTGAGGAATTGGATGACCACACACTTTCTAGAACAGATGACCACACACTAAAAAAGGAGAGATATAGTAGTGATGGGTGACTTCAACTATCCTGATATTTGCTGGAAGTCAAACTCAGCCAAGAGTTCAAGGTCTAGCAAATTCCTCACTTGCAAAGACAATTTCATTGTCCAAAACATGGAAGAGGCAACAAGGAGATCAGCTATTTTAGATCTGATCCTAACCAACAGAGATGACCTGGTAAATGGGGTGCAAGTGGTGGGATCCTTAGGTGAGAGTGGTCATGTTCTCCTAGAGTTTCTTATACAGTGGAAAGGAGAAGTTAGGCATAGCCAGACACTCATTCTAGTCTTTAGGAGAGCTGAATTCAATAAACTTAGGGAAACACTGAGAGTGATCCCGTGATCAGGAATACTAAAGGAGAAGAAAGTTCAGGATGGATGGGAGTTTCGCAAAAGGGAGATACTGAAGGCACAATCTCAAACTGTTCCAATGAGAAGGAAAAATGGGAGGTGTCTCAAGAAAATGGGTTGGATGACAAAAGAACTTTCAACTGAACTAAGTTTTAAATGGGAGATGTAAACAAGTGGGAGACGATCTTGCAGGGTCCTTGTAGCTTATCCCCTCTCAATCTGAGCTAAATAAAATTCCCCATAATAGACTTTTGGCTAGAGTTGGTTAAATGAGTACCCAGCTTGTTGGGGGCAATTGGCTTGCACATTGTAAACTGCTTAGGGAGTGCTAGTTCACTGATAAGCAGTATAGAAATGTACTTGCTATTGCTATAAAGATAAAGGAGCTGCTAGCAATATTTGGCCTATACAGGGACATTTGTTGTTGGATTTCATTCATGCTAGTATATCTAGATCACAGTATTTTATAGGGAGGGACAGGACTATGGACTAATGAGCAGGACTGCAGACAGCTAGCTTCCCCAGCCTACAAACCACTCACCCAATATTTGCAACTTACTCATTCTGCATAGCTTACATGTAGATGAATATATGGAATGGGCATTTATCATCTCCCTGTCTGTCATGTATGTGGCAGCAGGCTGGCCCATCCATTAGGCAGGGCAAGAAAATGGCCTCAGGTAGTGCATACTGGGAGGCATCAAGAAAGTATTGGAGGAGAGAACTGGATAGTCAAGCATGGGGGGGGGGGCGGCTTGCTCCATACAACATGCAGGAGAGAGAAATCATTCTGATTATAAGACCTTTTGCTTTGGTCTACCAATTTTTTGAATGGGAGGAATCAATAGAAAACCTGGAAATCAAGTCAAGGTATTCTAGTGAAGGAATGTGGCTATGCAGGAAACACCAAAGGGTCAGAATGGGCTCCCCAAGAGGGCTGGATTCAACACTATGGCTTGAATTTCTCTACTTCTGGTTTACATTGACTGTGGTGGCTCTCCAGGTAAAAAGTTGAGACACAATTCTTTCTCAGCCATACCTACCAGCGATGTAATCTGGAGTCTTTGTGGACACAAACCATATGTTATGTCATTCAGTTATGGTCCTTCCAAAGTGATACCCACAGTTAGAAAAGGACATCTAGGTTAGACTAGATTAATTATCTTCTATGTTCTGATCCTGTACTGTTTTTAATTCTCCCTCTCCATCATTCACTCAATTTGGTTCCAGATTCCAGCTGCCATGATAGCTGGAACTTTCTACCTCTCCCCTTTCTTTACAAATGCTGTTTTTCTTTGGTGTGTTTGTTGGCCAACTATTTATAAATTATTTAAAGAACAGAACACTGAAGATGAGTTCTTGGTTTATGAAAAGAAAAGAAAACTCCAAAGAATTGATATGTAGCAGTAGTTTTGTTCAACAGTAAACAGAAGAAAAGTATTACAGTTGTACAGAGATGTAAACCACTGATCAAGGGGATCAGATAATGCATTTATTGGTCTAAACAATAAAATGTGAAGCACAGAACATCCCATATGTGTCATCAGATGAACAAGACAAATGATAACATCATTGTGGACACACACAGAAGGGAGGGGGCACTAAAAAAGACAAAGAGAGAGTATACACAGCAGAGGGGGAACCACATAAGGATAAAAATTACTGCTGAATGCTATAGATATAGTTTATAATCTTCTGTTTTGGGATGGAATTTGTATATAAGCCTGGCTATAAAAAGATACAGCCATTGTATTATTGAATTTAAGGATGTACATCTTTATTTCCAAAACAGTTTTAAATTTTTTTTTCCTTTTGAAGTGATTAATGTGGGGCATAGACTGGAGGCATAAGGAAAGTGATGAATGAACTTATGTTGTTCTGCCTAGAGGCATCTCCCTTTCCTTGGTGTTTGCGCTGAGCCTTGGAGAAAGTTGACACATTTTAAATATCTATTTAGAGAGGGGGGGAGGGAGAGGGCAAGAGCAATGCTGTGTAGAAACTAATATCAGCTGCTACTGTATGCAAAAAAGACATGATAATTTCCTGCTGATTCAGAATGATTGTTTTAATGGACCTATATGGAAAGGCAGAAAGACCAAGATTTCATGCGATCAAGTCCTCCCCACTGCAACACAATGTCCTCTTGCTATCCTCTTGCAACACAATGTAATGTTTTGCTTCCAGCTCAACATGGCATCTCTTCACTACTTTGATTTATTCTCACTTTTGCAAATCACTGTGGCGTGCTACAGAAGATGCATTTCGAACCCTTGCTGTAGTTCACTGAGTAGCAGAACTGTTATCGCTGTGAAAAGCAAATTTCATTGCTATTGGGGTGAGTGCTTTGGAATAAAAGAGAAAAAAGACAGAAGGGAATGCCTGGTGAGGCCTGTTAAACTTGAATGAAATTGTATTTACACTGTAAGGGGATCACTTTATTGTGGATGTGGCTGAAATCGAAATGGATAATATGAAGATCAAGTATAGAATCCTCCTTGGAAAAGTGCTACTTTACACATTGGCCACACAAAATGTCTAGTCTCTTGCATGTGTCTGTTTGGAAGGGAACAAAGTAAGATGTGTGGAGACAAATGCATTTCATGGATATGTTAACTTTTTTTTCCATCATAGCTATAAAATGCAATTTTGTTAAATTAAACTTACAAGAGCATATTGTCTTTCATGTCATTTAAAGACATGTCTCATCAGCTGAGTGAATTCACTTGAGAATTCCATTATTTTGTGTCCCTTGTTTTATCTTTTGTTGAAGCAGTGGTGTCACTCCAGATATTGGGACAGAAAAAGTCATTGCTACTTGGTCCTGCCTGGGACAGTTGCCTGAAGAACTGCATCCCCACAAATGCTTTACAGACATGCTTCAAGCGACAAAGAGCCTTTCACATTACTAAAGTAAGATGAGAGACAGTGAGATAGAATCAGCTTTCAGTTTACCTCTCCACATGCTCTCAAATCACTTCTGTTCTATTCCTGAGGGAGATGGTAATAAAAGCATGCCTTTTTTCCTGCTGAAAAACCCTATTTGGCAAAAGGTATGCTTTTATGATCATCTCCCTCTGGAGGGAAAATGGAAGTGCCACCAAGTCATGCAGAGAGATAAACAGAAAGCCGCTTCTATCTCACTGTCTCTTGTCTTACTTTAATAATGTGATAGCATTCAGAACCTCTAATAATGAAGCTCCTTTTTAAAAAGTTTTTTTACACCTACCCAGTCCCCATTTCCTCTTCATCCTCTATCTAGTTGGATGTTGCTGGGTTTTTGTTTTGTTTTTGTTTTTCGTTTTTAGCTAAAAACGCTGTTTTTAGCAGCGTTGACATGGGAAGATGGTGAAGGAGGGAAAGGATAAACACAAACATTCAGTTGCAGCAGTGTGTCTTTAGTAAACAATGCAATAAACCGAGCTTGATCTGGGAAAGAGCAGAATTCTACTCAAGCAAATCCTGCTGTGGCTCTGTGTGTCTGCCTACAATGAGCAAGATAAATAGCAGCTGGCTCCAGAATCCTTCACCGCGAAACAGAGAAAAGAAGTGAGCAGATAAGCCTGGCTCACCAGTTACTTTCAGCATGTTTAGATAGCACATATCTTTAAGGGTGGATCCACACCAGCAAAATAATCCAGCTCCAGTGTGCAGTATTCTGTTCTGGTTTCACCCATTAATGACATGCCTACAGGTAATAAGCTGGACACAAATTGTATTGATAGCCACACATTTCCTGGGTCTGAATTAAAATCAGTCCAAAAGGGTGTTTCTTTCCATGTCTCAATGGAATTATTTTAAGTCGCATGATGGCAGAGGCTCACTTCCCCACCCTTGAAATTCTTCCCAGCATGCATAAACCCATCAACTAATAGCCTTCCTGGGTTTCCTATCAACCTTACCACCCACCCTGCACTTTCATTGGGTGGCTTCTCCATCCAGTCCCCTTCTCCCCTTCATGCCCCAGTGAATGATCATGAGTAAGTGAGGGAAATTTATATTTCTCCCAACATATGCACATACAGGATGAAGGAAGTGGGCAGAAGGAGCAGGATGAGGGGAGAGGATGAGGAGAGAACCAGGGCAGGTGTGATGGCAGCAGCAGTGGAAGAAAATGAGAAGAAGCTGCTCCTACAGCAGAGGCATTGGTGGATCCAGCAATGTCACTAGGGTGTGTGTGTGTGTGTGTGTGTGTGTGTGTGTGTTAAGCAGTTTCAGTCACCTTAAGCAACACTCTAGAGTGGTTATTGTGCAAGTTAAGTAAAATTCCAGGTCTGGTCCAAAACATATATATTTATTCATCACATTTGTGCCTGCGTTTCTTTCAAAGAACTCAGGGTAGTGCACATAAATCTATCTTGTCCTTGAAGCACCATTGTGTAGTGTGATTTACCCCCACACCATTGACTACAAACATTGCTGATCATAAACATTGAGGGGAAAGGAGTAATAATGAGCCTAGTCAGTGATTCTCAGCCAAACAATTTCTTTCACTTTGCCATGGCACTGACGGGGCTTAGCCTAGCAGAGCCAGCTTAACCCAGTTGACTCTTTGCCAGGCTTTTACCCTAGTCAGTGCCCCTGGCAAAGCTAAGGGAGTAGGAGGAATTAATGAGCCTAGTTGCTCAGCAGCATCTCAGCCAAACAGCTTCCACCTTCCTAGTCCAAACAAAGACCACAGCATTGTTGTGGTTGTTGCTGTTGTCATCATCACCTCCCTGGTGAAGGTCAAGCCAACCCTGCAGTTGCACCAGCTGCATTATTTCCCCTGATTCAGTGGGAAAATACAAGTGCTTCAATGCAGCAATTTCTCAAGCCTCCCACTTCCTTCCACTATCAATAAAGGACTGGAGACAGTAGGCAAGGAAGAGGTTGACGGACGGACTGAGTGACTAAGGGAGGAGCTGTCTCCATCTCCACCACCTCCTGCTCTATCCCTGAGCCAGCTTCCACCTCAGTTGGCAGCATCACTGCCACTCACCTCCTCCTCCTCATTGGGGTCACGGCGGGAACAAGGAGGGACTGGCCAACCATGCAGTGGATGCAGAGCCCTCTGAGGCCCTGGCAGCTTCTCCAGCACTCTCTGGTGGCTGCCCTGTTCCTTTTCTCCCTCTCCTCCTCCTTCCTCTACTTCATCTATGTGGCACCCAGCATCAATTCTGCTATTATATGTATGGCATCAATTCTGCTATTAGATGTATGAAGAGTTATCCTCTTGTGTCAGATATATCTGTGGATCTGCATATATTTCCATCATCCAGCCTCAAAGGGAGAGAAAGGCAGGCCAACTCTATTAGAACTAGCCAGAGTAAGCAGAAGAGCCCTCCCTCCAGTACATCAGCCATGGTCCAGGCATCTGAGGGAGAGAAGAACTGCTGGATTTGATCCCCTTCCCCTTCTCCTTTTGTGTCATGTCTTTTTAGAGTGTAAGTCTGAGTGTGGGGAAGTGTCTAATTTAACCATTTGTAAGCCACTCTGGGAGTCTTTGTGGCTGAAGATCACAATACTTTAAATAAATAAATAAATAAATAAATAGACATTCCTCATGAGTAGAAATCATAGCCAGGGCAGGCACAAAATATATCATAACAGCACTTCTCAAAACAGTAATACTGTACACCAAATGTTAATAATAAAATGATGACAACACACTTGTTGGATGGAGGATGACACTCACCAATCTGTCCCATCCCTCAACTACATCCCGCCTCCCAGTGCCATACCAATCCGGGGGGGGGGGGGGGTCCTGAAAACTGAGGAGTAAAAAGTGAGTTTTTCTAAACTTCATTAAAGTTTAAAAGAAGTGCTTTCACTGTGAAAACAGTTGTACGTTGCGTGTTCCAACATCACTGGAATCAAAGTGAGTGTGGATTTTGTTCCTAGTGTTGATCCAGCCTAAATTTGGCACCAGAATGGAAATCATAAGGGTGGAGTCTGTGCAAAGAAAAAGTAATCACTGAATGCATTTTGGCAGAAGCTTTGAAGTGGCCTGTACCAGGCTGAAAAGGTTTTCATCTGCTTATGCAAACTTTACCTGACCTGGTTATTTTATTTCAAATATGCATATTGTTAGTTTTGAATTTTTAAAAAATGCTGAAGCATATTGAACTGTTCTTCTTGTTTGTGGTGTAGGACCTGTCCTAGTCCTTCTGTGTTATTTCTTCATCTGGTATCAGAGTCTCCATTAAAGAAGTAATGTCCAAGAACATATCTACCTTGTTAACTGAGGCATATAGTTCCTGTTTTCTTCAGTTCCTATAAGCCCCAAAGTCTCTGGTTTGTTCATTTGGGATCCTAAATTGTCTCTTATCCTCTTTTCTGATCTAGCAGCTGATGTCCCTTACTCCCAATATGCCTTGGATTTCAGGGTGTGGTTACCTAGCGCAGCCCTTAATAGCTCAGACATTCAGCTATACCATGGACAGGGCAGTAGGACAGCAAGTTTCTAAATAGATAACTAGCAGCACATAATAGATTTCTGAGAGATGACTAGTGATGATGACTGAATACCCCATCTGCCAAGCTAGTTACATTTGGCCACTAAAAAGCCTGCATATCATTGTTTCTAGGTAGATCTGCTATCCGGATGACACTCTGGCTGAAATCTTTAGGTTTTTTATTTTATTTATTTATTCATTTCCTTTTACCACCATTCCCACTTTATTAGTTGCACCACTGTCAACTTCATAGCCTCTTCCACAGTATCTCTCCAGGAAAAGCCTAATATACATAAGCTAGATGACAGCACTGTACTACACTGTCTGATTGTCATACACTTATCTACTGTATATACTCACGTATAAGTCTAGAAATGTAGGTTAAAAATAACCTGAGTCAACTTATCCATGGGTCAATGTAAGTACTGTTTCTTAACTCTTATTTAAAAGAAGGAAACATCCCCTGGTGAAAAGCAAAAACATAATCTGTCCTGGAAGCACCGACCCCCTCTACTGTCTCATCCATTCAGACTTAAGAGTAAGCACAAAGAGTTATGTCTGCTGGAATTTTGTAGCTTCTTTGATGTTGTTTTGGTTTGCTTCATCCTTTAGATCCTTTGCTATATGCCCCTAAGTTTTACCCTTGACTTATCCATGGATCATAGCAAAATCCATAATTTTGGCCCCAAAACTTGAACTTATATACGAGGTTGACTTATAATCGAGCATATATGGCAATACTCCTTGACACCAATGCTCAAGCTATAACAACACTAGGCAACTTAGTAGAGCTGCAATAGCCCATATCTTTCAATTACAACCATGGATGCTGAAATGGGGAGGGAGGCTATGCTGTGGAGTGATCCCCCCTGAAATGATGTGGCAAAATTGGAGCACTGAAACTCCTAGGTAGTTGAACCTCCTCAAGAATTATTAGTCTGAAATGTTCTCAGTTATGAAGCACTAAGACTGTTACTGTCTCTGAGCCCTCCCCGGAACAAGAAAGGCTCTTTCCAAACTATTCTGTGCACACTTTCTTGGGAGTAAGCTACACTGAACACATGCAGGGCACTTCTACATAGACATTGTGTTTGTAAGAGTCTCCATATCTAAGGATACTTGAGAGATAATGGAAAAGAAGAGTAATTTGTTTTCCTCGTGCAAGTAGGAAAAATGAGTAACTTGCTTGACAGTAACCCCTCCCAACTTCAAAATACTTTGCTACATCCCTTTCCACTGCAATAATAATACAATGATTATTGTCTTTATCTGCACTAGCATTTGCAAAATAATTTTTTAGAGTCTATAAACTGGGGTGGATAGGATTGGGTGGAGAAGGGTGAGAAAGAGGATAATTCTTTTTGTATGAAAAAGACCAGATTTTTTAAAATGCATAAACAATTTTCTTTGCTGTTACCTATTGCATCAGTAGCAGACATGCTATTACTGTGCAATTACAGCTATACAAACCATAGATTTCTGAAATCCTTTCTGTGAGGCAGCATTAGAGCAGGTAAGACCAAGAAGGAAATTTTTAAAAACAAAACAGAAAGTTCCTTCTTTAGTGTAGCCAAAAGTCTAGTATGGAGAATTTTATTTAGCTCAAACTGAGAGGAGGTCGGCTACAAGGACCCTGCGAGACTGTCTCCCACTTGTATACCAAGAGGCCAGTGGATTTAAGAATTGATGCAGAAACAGAATTCTCCAATTAAAGTATTATTTTATTAAAGGGACAATCACACAGTAATTCACACTCATACACTCGTTCATTCAAGGCTCAGGAAATCAGGAGTTAGCTTGGAAAAGATCTTGAGGCAAAACTACAAGTGATACTTACTATAGAGGAGGCTTTCTCCAGGATCCAATTGGATGAAGTGGCATGAGACACAACCGTTCCGAGAGCGTTGGTTTGAAGGGAGGTGTCGATAACTAGACTAGAGAGCACAGTGCCGTAGTGTCCCCAAATGAACTCCAAACTAGTGACACTGAGGGGGGAAATCTAGGGGGTTTTAAGGGCTAAAACTCGTTGCAGAGCAAAGGTGTGAGATTTATGGGTCAGGTAATTTGGTCTGGCAATATTCAAGGTGAAATGGGAAAAGGATTAAGTCATTAGCTGGCCCATCAGGTGAGACATCTAGGCAATTATTACCCATTCTTCTGATTATAGAGGTGATGCACTTTGGCTAACACTAGACAAATGGGTTTGCCACTTTAACCATACTTTTGCCTGCACATTATGGTTTTCTCATTTTGTACACAGACTGCAGACATGCTTCTATTTTAAAGGAAGAGAAGAATTCTGTGAATGACGCATATGCCGCAGAGGCACCTGTCCCTAGTTGCTAACTCTTATGCCCCTTTCTTACACCTGGCATAACCTGGTGGAAAGGAACACTTTGGTGTATGGATCATAATCCTAAAAGCCCCTGGAGGGAATCTGTTTTGGAACTATTTTTCACTAAGTGGTAAAGTAGTCTAAAGCGAGACAGGAAAAGAAAGGAAAAAAATACCCTTGGGCCTATTGGAAACTATCAAGATCTATGAAGGTGGGCCAATATTGTAAAAAAAAAAAAAATCCTGCTTGCCTGTTTGTAGGAATACAAAAGAGTTAAGAAACAATGAAGACCTTATTCAGAAATGATAGAGACCATTCTGAGCCATTTTTAAAAATGATTCACTACTAATGTCCCATGAGCTATGGCTGCACCTGTCATGGACAGAATGTAAGAAGGCTAATGTTTTAATTTAGCTTTTTTATGAGTCTAAGCAGATGAGAATTACTGAACATCTGCAACCTTAAATTGCCTTTTATAAAATTTATTATTTTTTTAAACAAAACATTTCATTTTGTTTTTATAATACATGTCAAACTAACAAACAGCTCCTTTCAAAAAAGTGGTGGTGGGCAAAATATAGGAAAGGGAGGTTAAGATGCAGTATAAACTACGAAGAGACAGGAATGACTCAGAGAGCAGAGGTATCTGTTTGTGCAGATAACATATTTAAATGTGTCCTTCATGCTGGTCTCATCAGAATAGTGCAAATTCAGAAAGAAATAAGAAGTGAAGTTCCATCTCTAATTCAAGTTGCATTTAATAATTTTGACCAAAAAAAAAAGATTGTTTCCAGCTCCCCTCAACCCCTAAAATGGGGTTATTGCAACTACAAATGTGAAGTATTCTTACAGAGTTGCTGCTAGTCCATTACAATGAGTCACAATCATGGCCACTTCTTGTTCCAAATATTAAATAGCATTGTAGTTGCAGGGTTGTTGTTTTTTTTAAAGAGGAAATGTCAGGATAGTTGTGTCCTGTGTAAGCAGTTTGCCCCCAGATAGAGACAGAACCTAATCTGGATAGACCAGTGGCTATGTAATCACTATTGTGGTATATTTTATTCTTGAAGAGTGAACTACATTCTTAAACTCACTTACCTGGAAGTCAGCCTGATTGAAATGACAGGTACTTACCTCTGAGTACATGGGTGTAGGATTGTGTTGAAAGGAACTATTACTAGTATCTCTACAGCAAGGTGTGTTTCCTCCCCTCCCCCTGCAGAACCCTGAAGGGACATTATGCATTCCCCCAGTACCACCTAAAACATTCTGGCCAGGATCCCACTATAGCTCAAGACTGGAATAAATTCAGTCAACAAATGGCATTTTTGCAGGTTGCACAAAGGTGATCTCCATTCAGGATTGCATAAGCCCTGTTATGTTGACAATTGCAATGTCTAGGAGATTAGTAGGAGGGAAGTAGGATTGACTATCCTAGTATAAAAGAGTGCATGATAGTGCTCCCTGTCATGCAGCTGTGCAGTCTAGTGACATCAGCATAGCTATGCTAACATAATGTAATGCTTCTCAGATGATGAACATGATCTCAGCCTTAGAGTCCCCCCTCCAAAAATATTATAAAATGGTGAACAGACCCTTCGAACCATCCTTTGTTGTTGTTAACCACCTTTGAGTCAATTTCAACTCATGGTGACTCTGTGGATGAGACATCTCCAAGACTCCCTATCCTCCACTATTTTTTATGCAGATTCATACCTGTGACCTCCTTAATTAAGTCCATCCCTGTAGCATGTGGGATTATTAATAATAAATAATATAATAATAACATTTATTTATATCCCACCTCTCTGTGCAACACAACCAGGGTGGCTTACACAATAAAATACACAATCGCATAGACCAATAACCCACTCACCCCTAAAATACAATTAAACATTATACAGATTAAAACATACCTTAAAATAATAACAAATCAACAACGGCTGTTGCAGAAATCAGAGAGTAACAGGTTCAACTTATTTAGTGGCTGGTTATCTATTTGGGAAATAGAATGTCCATTTCCCCAAATCTTCAGGCATTGGGAGGTGTCACTTTTTAGGTCCATATGGGCTCATTTTCACAGGCCTTTTAAAAAGCTGAGGGTGTTACCAAATATGGCAAAATCATGAATAGCCCCATCAGAGGCATCAGAGGACTCTGTTGGTTCTTTTTGAGTTTAAACACTGAGCCCCAAATTGGCTCTTGGGACCCATGAAAACAGCCTTGGGGATTCCCTAGTGGGCTGCCCATTTCCTACCCTGTTTCACAGGGAATGATAGAAAACCTTTGGGAATTATTGCAGGAAAGGATTCCTGGCCAATTGTATTATCCTGTCATACCATGTTTGAAGTCAGAGAAATTAAACTGTTGCAAGATTAATTAATTTTATTTAGGGTACCAAGTTGAATGAACAGAGATGTAAAAACATTCACCCATCCCAATTTTGCTAGCATACTTCACTATGTTCATTTATTCTAATGACCACCCAAATGCACAAATTGGTTGAAGAATATTTTGGTTCTGGAGTTTCCATTCTGGGCAATTTGTGTTAAGCTTGGAGAAAACCCTTTTTAGCTGAAAAAATTGCTGTCAGTTATGAAAGATGGTTATCACAAACTTGATTCATGAGTTAGAGAATTAATGCCCTTACAGGTTTGAGTCCACGCCATCACACTGGTAATAGCCATGCAGTGGTGTCCCTTTCTCCCATGATGCTGCCACTTAAAATCCATGCAGTTATTCTACAAGCAATTAATCACATGCTCAGTTTCGTCTGCATGGACTGGATGAGTGTTAAGGGAGAAGCAGTTGGTTCACCATGGCATTAAAAATGATTTAGCATTTGTAGGTAGAGACACAGGCATCATTCCATAGTGTTAACTCTTTGGTTCAGCTCTTGAGGGCTCTCACAAATACACGTTTCTCCTCCATCTGAGCCTAATGACATAGCAAAATGGAAGTCACAGCTTCCTTAAATTCATTTATTCTGGAGCCCCCTCATTGGGCTTAATGGCACTGATGTAGTGGAAATGTCTTCTGGCTTGCAGCATAAGTGTCTTAATAATAATTGAAAGTAAAAATACCAGCCTAAAGGGAAAAGAAAATTGGTTAGTCTTCATTCAGGTATGTTGTCTTTCAGTGTATGAAATTCACAAGCATAAGCATAATTAGAAAGCTGAAATACCATTGGTAAAATGTCACGGTGTGTCATATTCAGCTGACCAAGATTTAAAAAGCCAAGAAAACAACACTGTGAGGTTAACTGACAATTTATTCTGGATTTCAAAAACAGAGGAACACAGCAAATTAGTGTCCAAACTGAGTTTCCCCAGAATGACACACTCCCTTTCTCTTCTAAACCCATCTTTCCCAGCTCACGATGCTAGCACCTTGGCATAGATCGAAAGGCTCTTTTAAGTGTCCACTTCCCCCCCCACACACATACTCACACTGCTATTGCCCACATCTGTCCCAGGAAGGGAAGATGTTACTTTGCTAGTTATTGAACATTGGTTCTAGAAAGTAAACCAGGTCATAAAGTAACATTCCTAAAGCCCATCTGTTCTCCCATTTGCCTATCATTCAGATAATAGTTCCCTTTCGATTGCCCTCTACTTCTCTGTATCAATATATCACCATATTAATTATTCCCATTCCCTCATTTCCTCTATTATGGCAGATCCATACACTTTTGGATTCTGACACGGTGTCTGCCCATTAGTGGAATAGATACTATTGGCAGAACAGATTTCCCTCCACCCAAAAGCCCCATACAGTCTAGTCTGGATGGTTGAGGGAGTTACCAGAGCATTTTGCATGTGTGGGGAGGAAGGATAAGTCCCATTGTGTGTGTGGAAGTCTGGTCACACTACAATGGATGTTGTCCCATTTGCAGAGCAGTGAAGACTACAGTGCTTAGAACAGTGATTCTAAATCTTGGGGTTAACAGTTGAAATTCTTGACGCTGAAAGACACTGTAATCCACAATGGCTGGAAAGCAAAACCCTGACATATTAGAAAACATTGAACTCATACAGCTATGGCTTCAGTACTCATATGTCACTGATAGTTGACACAACATATTCTTCTCTCAGCCTTTAACTGTAGATTTTAGATTGACTACTTTCAGTTAGCTGCACTCTCCAGGCTTGTGTGCCAATAAAGTGATACTTTTTCCCACCCATGGGCCAAGACCCTACATTACTTCAACACTGTGCAAATATGTGCCCTCAGAGTTACATTACAGAACCCTTATACTGAATACCAATGCAGCACAATGTATGTGGATAAATGGTCAATGTGCATGGTTGACAACCCATTCTCCAATTGAATGCACAGCCCCCAAAGGCTGCATGGAGGCAATTTGCATTCACATGCTACTTTGTGTACTGTAACACACTGCCACATGCACTACAGTCCCCAACCCACAACGCTGCTTGCGTCAGTGTCAGCTGGATATAACTATTGCACATTATCCAAAGAAATAACTCTGTATGGTGTACTGCAGCTTATGCTCCCATGTGCCACTAAGAGGATGCCAGCCACAGTCATATGTAAGACTGAAATCTGATGTGAAGGCTTGTATGTATAAAAACCATAGTCATGTAACTTTATCCTTGAAAAAAAGATGGGGAACTGTCACAGTATGGACTTTTATGCAAAATGTTGTTTTATGATAGATATTAAGGTCAGACCTCTGTATCCATAGGGGATCCCTTCCAGAACCCACCCAGCCCCCGCCCAGTGGATACCAAAATCAGCACATGGTCAAGTCCTGTTTTTCTTAATGGCAGCTCCATGTACAAGCCTGCTAGTGCAAACATGTACACATACCGCCGTTAAGAAAAATGGCAGCTTGCTGTTCACGGATGGTTAAATCCATGGATGGCAAGTCCACTGATATGGAGTGTTTGGTATTAAGGCAAGGAACTGGTGGGAGAGGGTGAGAGAATGGTATGCTGGAAGCGAGTAGTGATTGGTAGAATGCCTGGGGGGATTTGAATAAGGCTGGTGGGTAATAGAAAGTTTGTGGTTGTTGTTGTTTCTTACCCACCTCTTCCTGTGGATCAAAGCACGGAACAACAACAAATCAACAATGAACAATATTAATTAAAACATACAACAGTTTAAAAGGACAAATAAGACATACACATTTTAAAACAATTCACATTCAATATTCATCATCTAAATTCACAATTTAAAAATCATATGGATAAGATTTTTATTGTAGAGGAGAGTGGAGTGAATGAGCGAGGATTACTGGGAGAGTCAGTCAGACAGATTTTAGAATTAATGAGCAGTGTCTAAGAGTCTGCATTAGTTAGAAGAAGAGTGTGCAAGGGGATCTTGTAGTACCTTTGAGACTATGCGAAAGAAGTTGTAGTTTAAGCTTTTGTAGACTTGCTCTACTTCCTCAGGTGCATGGACACAGTTAGTGTCAAAGGTGCTACAAGATCCCTTTGCACACTGATATTCCAGACTAACATGACTATCTATAGTCTCTGAATTCTAGAATTCTAGAAGACGCATGTGAGAGAGTGTGAAATATTTGTTTTAAATGCATTAAATTATTGATCTGATATGGTATGTTAAACTTCTGTTAATAAAGTATTGTTTCTGTTAATAACATATTGTTCCTATATCACACACACTTGATCTCCAGGAACACTAGATATATAAAGATTGGGTTCAGACATGGTGTCTGTGGTGGTAGCAGAGAATAGAAAGAGTTAATGTCCAGTAGGGATAGAAGGTGTGTAATATCCTGCACAGGAAACTTGAGGGCATTAGTTGGGCCCCACAGTTGGTGGCCACAGCTTGAAGAGGTCCTTACATGGGTGGCTGAGGTGGGGATAAGGGAAAGCCCTTACTCTTGGTGATTACAATGAGGTTTCTGGAAGCCCTCACATTTAGTGGCAGTGAAGGTTTAGGCAGAATCTCCCACCTGCTGGAAAAAATAGTGGGATAAAGTGGCAAAAGCCTTGCACAGATACATGTGATTCCATGTGGAATGGTTGCTGTTGACTTCCAATCAACAGCAGATGTGTATGTTGTAAATGAGACAAATATATTTGCCCTATCTTTGCTTTTAAAAGAAGCCACATCAATTTAGAAATAAGTCAGTAGCTAGATTAAATATTGCCTGTAGCTCTAGAAAACTCTATAAAAATGTAATTCAAATGTAAAGTGACATGTACCAAACCAGTATGACTATTAACATACTCCAAAAAAATTACTATCAATAATAGTAATGTTCAAGCAAGGTACGGAATGAGATTATTGTACTTTTAAACACCTGAAAAGGGGTGAAATGGCCTCTGTTTTTACAGCCCCCCAAAAAGAACGGGGGAAAGTATATTCTCTACCTCTTCCTCCTCATTCAAGCAGTGAGCTCAAATCTAATACATCTTGATCAAACTAGTTTTGAAAACATTGACCCATTCCACACGGCAGGTCAGCTGGGGGGAAGTTAGGGCAGAGAGCAGTGCACATAACCAAGTGTTTGAAAAGTTTTGAAAAAGAAAAAAAGAAATGTGAGCTCAACAACTACAAAGTGAATGCTTGCAGAAAAAACAGAGTGAATGTGGCCTTTATGATGGTCAATTGTGCCAAACAGCATTACAGTTTTTACTGGATTTATGGCTAGGAATGGACAGAAAATCCAAGCTATGTATTCAGCCTAAAATTGTTTAATAGAAACAAAAGACTTTACTTGTTAAAGAATCCTATCAGACTTTCCTTAAACTTCATTAATTAAGCCACTGCTCAAAAATACTTACCGTTTTGATACTGAAGTGGTAGTAAAGGAACAGGTTCCTTTGTGACAGTTCCAAAGAGATGTAACAGGAATTTTTTTTTTTGGGGGGGGGGGGGGCTCTTAGTGCAATAGCTAAACAGATGAACTCTAGATCTTCCTGCAAGATTCTGTCTTACAAATACCCAGGAAATTCAATGCATAGATATCTTTTGGTCACTGTGGCAAACAGGATGCTAGATTAGACAGGCCTTTGAGTTGACCTTCCAAAGCTCATCTTACAGTCTTCAGTTTATAACATTATTTTTAATCCAACTAATGAAATATTTAAGCTTATCATACAGTGTTCTCATAATGTAATGGGTACATAATGTGAACGGAACAGAATGGATTTTATCGCATGGTATGATCCTCATCGAATTCCCTTTCTGTGCTCTGACAGTCCCTTGCCCGTTCCAGCAGGAGAACTGTAAAAATGCATCCTCAGCCAGCAAGAACACTTACAGACCATTCCAGATGATGTGTGTGCGATAATCCTACCCGGTCTCAATCCATCCTCATGTTCTGATTGGCTAAGACTACCTCCTCCCCTCCCATCCTAGAACGTCCACAAACTGAACTCAACTCTTCTGGTGTTGACGCAAGGAAGGTGCCACAGGTAACTTAATTTTTTATTATTATTATTTTTGTAGATTGAATTGTGTCATGTTTATGAGAAAAAAACAATAAATGCTCGCTACCTAAACCTCTCGGTAGCATTCTTTCCAATGCAAACATAGGGGTTTTCGCAACAGTGAGCATGCGCCAATGAGGGATGGCTGAGGAACTACTTTAGCGCCAGTACCAGTACAACAGTAAATGCAGTGCGATAATATGTGTTCTCATAACATTACTATCCCGCTATCAATAGTCTAATGCAGTAACAACCATTCTCATATCGTTACGTTCCAGGGACTCGGTGGGAACTTTACAGGTACTGGTGTGATAAGCTTAATTGTCTCCTACAAAATTTAACACATTCCCTGCCCTAAAGTTACAAACTAAAAAGGCAAGATGCATAGAGGATGAGAAGTGGAGGAAAAAAAGAAAATTAGTTTGACAGTGCCCAAACAAAATGCTGAGCAGTGAACTGGAATTCATAACTAGTTAGGGACAGAGTGACTGCTTGCTGCTGTTCTTGCTTGAATACAAACTGCAATTTCTAGTACCTCTTGTCTTTCTGGCTGGTGATTCTCCCTTCTGTTGTTCCAGGGAAGGAGTTCTTTTTCTTGAACAAAATAAGCTACACAAGAACCTTCTTTTGATGGTGTTGTCTTTTCCCCACCACTCATTTATTTATTTATGATATTTAAAAGATAAAATATTAAAACACAATAGGAAGCAATATCCAGATCTAACAAACTGCAGCCTGAAATACTGTTGGCAGCAGGTTATACAGAATCGGTTTTGTAAAATCACAAGAGATTGAAATGGTGGGATAAAACTTACAGACTTAACAATGCAATTTTAAAATGCAAAGGAGAAAAAAACAACAATTACAAAGAAAGAAGGTCTTCACTAGACCACAAAGGTGTGTACTTAATTTTGTTATTGCACTAGTGTAAGCTCTACTGCACCACAGGTTTCTATATTTTCAGTTAGCATAACAATAGTATGAAATACAGATTCATTGTGGAAGTGTTTGACCACTACTTACCAAGCCAGTTGTGTACCTGACTGCACAATCTTTTGCACATCTTTGTACAGTTACTTATACAAAAGTGTTATCCAGAACAACTATGCTAGTGGGAATTTTCACTTTCACTTTCATTATATTGGTTCTAAGCCACTGTGTCCAAACAGAAGTTGGCAGGGACAAAGTACAGTAGCCCCCTCGTTGTCACAGGGATCCATTCCAGACACCCCCGTGAAAACAGAAAGTCCTGCACGTGTGCCATTTAATTTAACGGAGCCCACCTCTCCGTGAGTGATCAAGACCGTGGACTTCAAGTCCACAAAAACGGAGGGGCGACTGTATTTCACAACTGGACTGCAATGATCAAAAATTCACTACTGTAATATTTTGTTGTTTTTTGTCGTTGTGTACCTTCAAGTTGTTTCTGATTTATGGTGAGTCCACAACACTCAATCCACTAAGCCACATTGACACTCTGTAATATTGGGTAAAACACAATTTTTGTGTGATATCATCACACTTTCCTTGCTCTTGCCAGCAGTCACTCATCTGCCAACTCCTCACAATTGAGGAATTTGCCATTTTGAAGATTTTTCTGGGTGAGTTAACAACTAGAGCACATTCAGAATTATAGATAACATGTGCATGTCCCCAATGAAACTACTGTCAATGCCACCAAAAAAGTGGGGGAAATTGTGTGAATCTACTCTCATTAGTTAGCATCCGCATTTACCAGATGCAATCTTATTACTTAAGGAAAGATATGGCAAATATAAATACAATATTCATATTCAAACAACCAGATTCCATCTCCATCTACTGCATTTAGTTATTTAAACATTTTTAAAGCCAGTTTAAAATTACTGTATGTAGAATTCACCTAGCATGGAACAAGAGTGGCACCTAGTGGTCACACAAGTCAACCCACTGCCATGTTTCCCATAAGTTATATTTTTTATCTTTCCCCTCACTCTCTCTCTTCTTACGTTGAAAATTCAAATTATTTTCACTTAATTGCACAGGATGTATGCAGAAGAAAACAAGACCTCAAGTGTGACTTTTCCTTTGAATTGTTCTATTGCATAAAATACTTTGAAAAGAGAAATTTTGTTTGTTTGTTTGTTTGACAATGACATACACTTCAAAATTTCAAAGATGAAAACTGGGACACATGAGGTCAAGTAATATCAGAGTATAGCCAAGATGAGAAAAGTTATTAATGAGGAAAAACACACAAGCTAGGAGAGGTGGCTGCAGTTTGCTTTTGCTTGTGCTTATGGCTGGCTAGGCATAGAGGGAGGGATGCAGGTTCCCTCTTCTCTCCCTCCTGCTGAATTAATTGAGTACAAACTACTTTTGCATTTGAACCCAGTTAGCAGTAAATGAATAAGCTGAGGGCAAAGGAGGAAATGCCAAAGGAGGAGAGAGAAACTGAGGTATTGCAGATTATCGCACTAAGCTTCCCTCCCAATGCTATTACGGCTTTTTAAGCGCCCTAAAAAGCAACAATTCTTTTCACATTACCATGTAATTGCAAACTGATAACAGGTTGGCAATGCATCTTATCACACTATTGTACCATTTACTCATTAGCTATCTGAGATTAAGTAAGGGGCCATACAGACAACCCCTAAGGGGCAGCTCTGTGCCGGTCTGGAAGCACCAGATCAGGGCTGCGACAACCATATGCCGCGGCCCCAATCTGGCTCTTTGCTGCTCCAAAAAGAGCTGGCAAATGCTGCTCCTTTTTGGAGTGGCAAAGACCCGCCTTTACCGCTGCGGCCGCAACTCTTCTGCACCCCTTTGGTGCAGCATTTCTACACACTACGTCAGGGGAGCGCCCTGATGCCGTGTGTCATGTGGTGTGGCACGTGGCATGATGGTGGTGCCAGGGCAGAGTCGGGGCAGCCGCCATGTGGTCGCCCCACCCTAACTCCATCCCCAGACCAGTCCTTGTGTACAGGCCCTGAGTAAGTAAAGTCAG
Organism: Phrynosoma blainvillii; assembly: GCA_026167975.1. Taxonomy (NCBI): domain Eukaryota; kingdom Metazoa; phylum Chordata; class Lepidosauria; order Squamata; family Phrynosomatidae; genus Phrynosoma; species Phrynosoma blainvillii. Next base: position 95,352,491 of record JANUYF010000001.1, read on the forward strand.
ACCTCTTTAAATCCCATTGTTCCTTCCTCATATGAAAGGGTTGCCAGGGCATAGGAGGTGCAGTCAGACCTCTTTAAATCCAGTTGTTCCTGCCCCAGATGAAAGGGCTGCCTGGACATGGTGTGTGTCTGTGTGCATGTACAGTTAGACCACTTTAAATCTCATTTTTCCTGCTCCAGATGAAAAGGTTTCCTCCTCAACACTAAGAAGTCTTGCTTTCATTGGGAAAGGGGTGGGTGTTGCAGTCAGACCCCTTCAAATTCCCTTTCTCTTTGATTTACCCCAAATGACCTATAGCATATACTTCAAGAACAGGTTAACGGCAGGATTGACAGCTATCCATGGGATTTTCCTGTTCAATAAATGCAGTGGCAGAAGCACAGATTTGACTACAAGATTCCTACTGCCTAGCCACTATGTGGTGCAATACGATCCATTGATTACAGTGTCAATCCAGTTTCTTTCCCACTATTGAAAAAACATGTGATAATCTCCATTGTAAATGCTGCTGGAACTGTGGAACAGCAGAACAATCAGGACTGTCTCTGCCAAATCAGGATGGCTGGGGGGTATGGAGTGAAAGAGAATGAAAAGAAGAGAAACATTTTTTGTTGCAGTCTTTCTTTAGAGGTTATGCATTCTCCACCTCTGCTCCCACACATTCAGAAATGACGGTTTTTAATCTGTCATATATCAAAAAATATGGAAGCCAAGTGTTAAAAAAAATGGGAAGTCGTAATTTTGCCTTTAACTTTCTAGGATAATCTGAACAGTGCTTTCTGGCTTTGGAAAAATCACTTGGCAGTACTCAAGAGGCAGCATCCTCCTGAGAGGCTGGCAGAGAGATGACATCATTTAAACCAGATCTCAGTTTAAGGAGAGAGAAAAACAGAACCATTTCTGATGGTGTCAGCCATTTTGCTGCTTCATTACTTGTCCCCTTCTGGCTCTTCTTCGTTTGTCTTTTCTTTTTTATCTTTTCTATATTTCCTACTTCCTTATTCATATCTCCCCTTCAGAATCAAGGTTAACGTTTGAGCGGGAATCATGAGTTTATTTCTGAGAGAATACAAGGATAGGTTTAATTTTCTAAAGTTTAAACCCAGTGGTAGTTTTCCAACAGGCATGCAAAGGCAGGCTTACTGCTGAAGATAAAGAAAACAAAAATAATGACCAAAAAGAACTTACACACATTCAAACTAGACATAGAAAATAGAAATAGTAAAAGAGTTCTCATATCTGTGATCAAACATTGATCAGAACAGGGACTGCAGCCACGAAATCAGGAGAAGATTAAGAATGGGGAGGACAGCTATGAAAGAACTAGAAAAGATCCTGAAATGCAAAGACATACAACTCAGCACAAAAGTCAGAATCATACAAGCCATTGTATTCCCTATTACCATGTATGGATGTGAGAGCTGGACAGTCAAGAAAGAACATCCATAGGGTTGCCATGGGTTGAGACTGACACAAAGGCAGTTAACAACAACAAATGGCAGCTTAATTTATAAATGATGTAAAGAACAAGTCAAAGATCTGATTTAAGCTATAATAATGGTATTTTATCTGAATTTGGGATTGCTGCAGGTGATCTACACACTTTTCTGGTATCATGTTTGTCAGGATTGCAAGGATGCTGGACATTTTCCCCCCAATATAATTATCAGTATCATCATTTTTTTTTCTGAGCATCTCATACTTCATTCCCATTGCACTTGTTTCATTTACTGTTTCTGTTATTTAAAATGAATGCTAATTCTGGAGTCTGTTTCAGTAACAGAGTTTATCTGTTAGTGAACTCAGGGCAGTCTGGTGAACATCCATTACCTCTGTTGCATGGGGAAATGTTTGGGCATGAAAAAAGAGAGATAGCATTCCACCTTCACTCACACATACAACAGTTTCATACCCCTGACAACAGTTTCTTGTGGGGTTTACCCATCAAGTCCCATTGAACTTATAACCTGGCTTATTGCATGAGAAAAGAAAGTGGCAATAGAGCCAGAGAGTAGTGCCTTTCTTCATGTTACCGCATGACACCATAGTGCTTCAGTACTCTTCCTGCGGGCGATGGTTTTAAAAGTACCTCTTTTTTTCTAGCTGGAAAAATGTGTTTGAAAAAAGACATGCTTCTATATATCTTTTCACTTTCTTTTTTCGTGCAATAAAGCTCTATCTTTCATGTCTTATATCTGTGCAGAGAAGCATAAGACTGTACTGTAAATACTGTTACTAGGAGAAGAACAGTTCCTCTGGTTACTGCTGCTGTAAGCATTTCAATAGTATTGCAGATTGTGAAGGAGATGTCTGCATATTATAACTATTATATATAGCAACTATTATTAAAAGCACCCATAAAGCTTTTAAAATCCAACTTTCAAACCAAGACATTTCTCTGTGGCCCTTTCATACTACAAAACTGTAGTGCTATGATTCCACTTTAACTGCCATGGCTGCACCCTTGGGGAACCAGAAGATTTTACATTTGGGGAGACACTAAAGCAATCTAGCTGAAAATTCCAAATGCTCTTCCTTAAACTGGAAATCTCAAGATTCCCTAGGATGGAACCATGGCAATTAAATTGAAATCATAGTTCTAGAACTATATAGTGTGAAAGGCCCCTCGGTTGTCTTCATACTCCTCTTGTGTGGTAATAAGAGGCATTTTCTTTAAAACCTCAGTAAACACTGGGTGCAGCAGAGTGAAAACAGAAGTAGGACCATCACCAGTCTCTCCCAGAAAAGCCCACTCCATCATGCATCACCTCTTTGCTTTATTATTATTAGTAGTATTAGTATTATTTCGCCAGTGTTGTCCAGTAAGCATTTTGTCACATTCTAGAAGAGGGACAAAAAGCAGAGCTAGCCTATCAGTGTAGCTGAAGTTCCAGCAATCGCAAGCTTTTTTTCTGTTTGAACAGTTTACGGGGGGATGCAGACCAGGGCGTCAGGGACGCCCTGGTCTGGAGCGCCGCGGGACCGCAGCCTCCGCACCGCGGTGCTCCTGCAGCGACCCTAAAAGGAGCTCCAAATTGGCACTCCTTTTAGAAGACAGGGAAAGTGCACCCTAAACACGTAGGGCGCACTTTCCCTGACTTTTCCACCACAGAGTGTCCGGATGCTGCGGCGGGAGGTTGCCCTCGGCGCGCCGGCCGTGCGGAGGGCCGGCAGCACCGAGGGCTACCTCAGGAAGAGGAAGGAGCGCTGCGCGTGTGGCTGCTCCTCCGCTTCTGGGCCTCCAAGACGACTCTATTAGTCGTCTGCCGAGGCCCTACGTCTCAATTGATTGTGATAAGAGAGCAACAAGGTTTACCTGTTTTGCTTTTGTGTGCCTTCAAATCACTTCCAGCTTTGGTAATATGAAGGAGATCCTATCACAGGGTTTTCCTGGCAAGATTTGTTCAGAGGGGATTTCCCTTTGCCTTCTTCTGAGGCTGAGAGAGTACCATTTGCCTTAAGTCCCCAGAGGATTTCTGTGGATGAGCAGGGATTTGAACTCTGGTTTCCAGAGTCGAAGTCCAATGCTCAAACTACTCCACTCCACTCCACTGGTTCTCACACTTTGTTTTACAGCTGGTCATTGAAGAACCTTGTAATAGAAAAACAAATTCTAAGAATCATATGACATTAAATAACCTATTAGGATCTTTCTTGCTTACAAATACCCTCAACATCCCTTTTTCCTTTTGTAGCATTATTTTTTACACAAATCATCTGAGGGCATGTGGGTTTTTTATTGACAGTCAAGACTCCCGGGCCTGGGAAACTTTCCTGTAGAATACAAGAATATGCATGTTTTAAATAAAACAAACAAACAAACAAATCCAACCATTATTATTCTAGTCACCGTCATGGTTATTTTCATTCCAGCAATAACTTTAATGTTGTATATTCCATTATATTTAAAATAGTACATATGCTGTACCATGAAACAAACAAATGGAAAATGGCATGAAATGATCTAATGGAAACCAGTTTACAACTCACTACATCACAAACTGGAAGAGCAATTGCTTTCAAGTTTCACAAATTAGCATTAGTAGTAACTGTAATTACCAGAATAATGTTACTAATTATTACCCACAACCTCTGGAAGCTCTGAAAATCTTACAGTTCTCAGAACACACTAGCAATATTAAATAAGATATAATAACAGGACAAAGGCCTAAGTCATATCAGTGCATAGGTTCACTCTGGAATGACAGTGAAGTTGTTTGGAGGGTTTGTTTATATGCAATGCATCTTCCTTACATGAGCAAGTGTCTCAGGATTGTGTAGCCATTTTCATGTTACACTCCTGGTTTTGTTGTTGTTGTTGTTGTTTATTTGTCTATACAGCACTAATGAGCAGCTCCTCTCTTCTAGTAGGTGTTTACAAGGTGAAGTAATTTAAGGTGAAAATACAGGTAAAGAAAGAGTTCCTGATTATCCAGGGACAACTGTTCCTCACATTGATATTTGCCTTAGCCCTAGATGGTGTACAAACACCTGAGAAACAGATTAATTGGTGTAATATCATAAACTGCCTACTGTTGTTAAGAAGCACATGGTCATAATGATTCCCAGTACCCTTTCACAGTACACATTTCTATGATTCCACTTTAACTGCCCTAGAAGTGGCGTATGACATCCTGGGGTTTGTAGTTTGGGAAGTCACTAGAGCTCTCTAGATGGGAATTCTAAATATCTTTTCTTCAGCTGAAAATCCCAGGAAAATCCCATAGGAAGTTGTCATGGAATTGTGTTCACTGAAAGGCCCTCAGTTCCCAAGCCTTCCAAGGTCAATATCACACGGGGAGTCCCATGCAGAAACCCTGCTTTAAGTAGAAAAAAAACGCAAAAGCGGAAGCAATGGGATTCCCCAGTGTGAAAAGTGAAAGCGATGTTAAAATGGGGTTAATCTGAATGGAAACTGCTTCTTTTTACTTTTGGAAAAACCGGAAAGTAAAAAGAAGCAGTAAATGAGGGGGTTCCGTTCGGATTAACCCCAGTTTAACCTCCTTTTAACAGCAACGTCATCTGAAAAAACATCCGCTTTTGCGGTTTTTTTCTACTTTAAACCCCCATTTCCGCACGGGATTTCTTCTGTGTGATAAACTCCTTATGCATATTACTCAGAAAATGAGCCAGAGTAGGGGTGTGGTTGGAGTGTTGGACATTGGCTGCATCCATACTGCAGAAATAATCTGGTTTGATACCACTTTAATTGCAATGACTGAATGCTATGGAATTCTGGGGAGTGTCATTTGTTGCAGCACCAGAGCTCTCTGACAGAGAAATCCAAATATCTCACAAAACTACACTTCTCAGCATTCAAGGATTGAGCCATGACAGTTAACGTGGTGTCCAAGTAAATTATTTCTGCAGTGCAGATGCAACTTATGACTTTGAAGACCAGGGTTCAATTCCCAGCTTTGTTATGAAACCCACTGGGCGACATTGGGCAAGTCACATGCTCTCAGCACAGGCAAAGGCAATGGCAAACCTCCTCTGAACAAGTTTTTGCCAAGAAAACTCTATGCCTTTGCCTTAAAGTTGCCAAAAGTTGAAAATTACTTGAAGACACACAACAGCAACAATGAGAAAGAAAAATGGGACATGTAACCAAGTGTCACAATGTGGCATACTCTGTTGTTCAGCATTCCAGCTATTCCATTCTCCTTTGCCTTCAGTTCCCCCCACACCTCCACAATATGTGTGTTTATGTGCCTCAATAATTAATAATAGTAGTAGCAATAATGATGATGGTGGTGGTGGTGGTGGTAGTGATAATTATCAGAATAAAGATATGCTTTGTTCCCTTCAGAACTGCACTCTTCCGTAAAAGGGCTTGCCAAATAGGAAGTAGATTAGTTACTAAAACTGCTTCACCCTCAGGCTGTCTCGCTACACTTTTATTAAACATTCTGCAACCACAAAACAGTGTCCTGCCATTCATTTACACTCACAGTGAACAGCAAGGGAGAAAATGAAAACAGGCAAAAATTGTAAGGAAATCCTTGAAACCCATCATTAGTTATATGTTTCCACAGAGAGGGGAACATTTTTCTCTGCTGTGCTGAACAGTCACACAAATGGCCTGCCAAAATCGCTTCTCTTGCCAGCAGGGCCCCTCTGACAATCAAATCTAGAAAACATTCAGCAAAGGTATGTGTATTTTTAGCTGCAATATGTCTGGCACTTGGAAGGCTAACGTGCGACATTTCAATTATGTTCAGTAACTTGTGCCTAAGAACAGTTTGTCATGAAGGAGATCAGAAGGGAAGCAACCTTTAACTTAATCCTAAGTGATACACAAACTTAGCACAAGACTTGTTATTGAACTGAATGGAAACAATGGGGGGATGCAGATGGACGGCCCTGGGCTGCCCTGGGAAGCGGAGGATTGGGGCCGAGGCTGCCCCACACCTTGGCCCCAATCCTCCCTTTTGCCGGCCCAGAAAAGAGGGGCAAAATGCCACTCCTTTCAGAGCTGGCAAAAAGGATGCCCCAAAAGCCGCCATGCGGCTCTTCTGGGCCCCTTCCAGAGAAGCACGTAATGGCGCATGGCGTCAGGACGTCCTCGTGTAGGGGTTGCGGTGGCCGGCGGCCGCCGTGTGGCTGCCTCTCCATATCCCTGCCTTGAGGACGCTGCAAAGGGCCCATCTGCAGAGGCCAAATGACTACAATACAATAGTCCCTCCATATTTGTGGGGGTTAGGGACGAAGGACTCCTGCAAATATGGACAAATCATGAATAACTCCTCCCACTATGAGAGGGCCCATGCAGGTCCCCTCTGGACCCCTGCCATGCCTGGATCGCCCGATCCAGGCATAGCAGGGGTGGAAAAATACTCTCACAGGTCCCCTCCGGACCCATGCCATGCCTGGATTGCCCGATCCAGGCATGGCAGGGGTGGAGAAAGACCCCCGCAGGTCCCCTCCTTGGGCGCTCCAGGCATGGCAGGGGAGGTAGAAGGGGCTACACGAGCTCTCTTCTGATCCCTCCAATGCCCTGATCAACTGTTCCAGGCATGGGAGGGGTCAGGAGAGACCTCGCGAATAACTAAATTCGCTAATTCCAAGTTCACGAATTAGGAGGGACGACTGTATTATTAAATCCAAAAGTCAAATTTGAATTCAAAAGAACAACAAAAAAAAAATTAAAAATGAGAGGAGTGGTTAAAAAGGAAGATGAACAGGAGAGCCAAGAGGCCACATTTCTATAGAAAATTTGGAAATAAAACCACAATAACAGAAGAATGTATACGTCAGATTAGGAAAATGAACAGCAAGTCTACAAAGATCCCAGCATAATGAATGAGCAAAGGCAAAAATATTATTGAAGACATAAATACTTGCTTCAGAAAAATAAAGTCTTGCCAAATGGGGATGAAGTGAATGAAACACAAATTTGCACAAAAATATAAATTGAGGCCAACATAAAACCTTTGATAAATATATCAGAAACCTGCCACAGAGGTGGTTGGATCATTGGATAACAAGGGGGTTAAGGTATATTGAAGGGGAATGAGAAGACTGCAGAAGAGCTGACATAATTATTTTGTGGTGTCTGTCTCTGCTGAAGAAGATGTAGCTACCACACTTCAGGAAAGGAGTTTGAAGTATTCAGATAAGGACCATTTCCAGATGGAGGGCTCCTCATACTAGTAACTGGGAGTAATGTATACCTATCCTGTCTCTCTCCCCCAACAGATTTTCCTCAGGAAAAAATGGAAGAAAATGTAGAAAAGCAAGGGGGGTTATGGAAGAAGGACAACACTGTTTAAAGCCCTTGGATAAGTCCAAATAATTTCCACTCAAGAATTTTAAAGAACTAAAATATGAGTATGTTCAAAGAACTTAAATATGTACTGTAATTATAGGATTAGTATTTTATGAAATCATAAAAACACAAAGTTGGAAGGGACCACAAGGGACAACCTGGAAGATGGTCACCCAAGTTCTATTTAAATAATTCCAAATAAGAGAGTCCACCATCCTGCATGACAGTCCATTCCACTGCTGAACAGTTCTTACAGTAAAAACATTCTTCCTAAAGTTTAGGTGGAATCTCTTTTCTTAGTCTCTGGGGCAGCAGAAAACAAAGTTCACTCCATCCTCTACATCAGTGGTCTCCAACCCCCGGTCCGCGGCCCGGTACCGGTCCGCAGAACAAATGGTACCGGGCCGCCCTGCTACTGCGTCTTCTGTGCAGCGGCGGCGGCAGGTCCTGCGAATCCCAATAATAAGCGCAGGGACGGGACTCCTGTGTCTGCCGGAGTTGTTGACCGGTCCATGGCAATAAAAAGGTTGGGGACCACTGCTCTACATGACGTCTCTTCAGATATTTAAGGATGAATATCATATCACTCAGTTTTGCAGGGGTTGTCCTCATGGGCCAAAAAAGACTGGGTCCCCCTCCCCCAGCCTCACATTGTCCAGCTCAGATGGCACAGGTCAAAACCCCAGGGGGCAGGATTGGGCCTGATCCTGCCAGACCAGACCCAAATCCAATGAATCCAGCCCAGTCCCAGGGTAAACAGTCTTTACTCCAGATGAATTTGATCCTTGGTTTGCCAAAGAACTTCCAGGAAACTCTGCAACAAATACTGTCTGTTTACATTGTCCCTTGTGCTTGCTTGCTGCACCATTGCTGGTACTAAGAAGCCCCCCATTCCCACATCTGACTTGGAAACAGGATGCCTAGCCATGTGGGTGCAGCCAGGTGCTTCATTTCTGCATCAGACATGGCAATGGAGGGCTTCACAGTACTAGTGACGGTGTGGCAGGGTAAGAAGTGTGTTCTGGTAGCAGATGCTGGGATGGCACAAGAAAGATGTGTACACCTGTCCATCCCCACACCAATCTGGCAACTGACCCAGGTGAGCACCGAGGTCAGGAGAGCAAGGTCTGAGCTTTTGCTATCCTGGACCATCTGCTCAGCCCTTCAGTCTTCTCTTCAAGTTAAGTATAGCAGCTCCCTAAGCCATTTGTCATAGGGCTTGGTTTCCAGAACTTTGATCATCTTGGTCACCTTCCTCTGGACATATTCCAGCTTGTCAATATCCTTCTTGAACTATGGTGCCAGAAGAGGCCTCAGTATTCAGATAAACAATGTAACACCAATTTTAAAAGGGATTCAGGACATTGTAGAGCAATGAGCTTAACTTGCACAAATTATTGGGAGACATTATTTAAAGTTAGAACTATTAAGCTTGTCCAAGAACAAGTTGTCCTGGAGCATCAGGAGCAGCGGCATGGCTTCTGTAAAGGCAGGTCCTGTCTCAGTATGAATTTGTATGAGGGACAATCTGAGAGAGATTGTATACGTGGGTTTAAGAACAAACATTTGACAAAATTCCCTCACCAAAGACTCCTGAGTAAACTTAGCTGTTAGGGGGTAAAAGGAGGTGAGTTTGTTGTTGTTATTGTTGTTGTGTGCTTTCAAGTTGTTTCCAACTTATAGAGACCCTAAGGCAAACCTATCATGGGGTTTTCTTGGCAAGTTTCTTCAGAGGGGGTTTGTCATTGCCATTCTCTGAGGCTGAGAGCATGTGACTTGCCTAAGATCACCCAGTGAGTTTACATGGCTGAGCTGGAATTTGAACCCTGGTCTCCAGAGTCCTAGTCCAAGGCCCAAATCATTACACCATGCTGGCCCATGACAAGTTCTTACAGATCATTAAGTGGTTAAAGAACATAAAGAAGAGAAGAAATAAATCAACAGTTCTCAAAAAGGAATGGTGGAAGACATATAGGGCCAATGCAGACGGCCCCAAAGGGGCGGCTCTGTGCTGCCCCTGGAAGCGCCAGATCGGAGACACAGCAACCACATGCCGTGGCCCCAATCCTCCTTCTTGCCACTTCAAAAATTGCTGGCAAATGTCGTTCCTTTTAGGGGCGGCAAAAAGCCGCCCTTAGAGCCACTGTAGTGGCTTTTTGTGCCCCTTTGGTGCAGTGTGTGTGCACACTGCACCAACAAGGCGCCCTGACGCCACATGCCATGTAGTTGGGCACGCAGTGTGACTGCGGTGTCAGGGTGGAGTTGGGCTGACTGGCGTGCGGTTGCCCCACCCCAACTCCACTCCCAGGCCAGCCCTTTAGGCTGGTCTGCATTGGCCCATAGTCTCCCAAAGACCTGTTTTGGAAGGTGCATAAAATTGTGCAGGATGTGCAGAAAATTAACAGAAAGTACATAAGGGGGGAAGGAGAGGGGCAACCGCATGCTGGGCGCCCCAACCTTCCCAAAAACGTCGTCGAAGCAGCCGGCCCTCCACACGGCTGGCGCTCTGAGGATGCCTTTCCACTGCAGCATCCACACACGCTGCAGCGGAAGAGGCGCCAAAGGTGCGCTGGCAGCCTTTTGAGGCGCACCTTCAGCGATTTGTGGAAGGAGCGCTATGGAGCCGCCCCGGGAAGCTGCGGATCGGAGCCGAGGCATCCGCATTCCTTGGCCCCACGGCGCAACTTCGCCACCCCAGGTAAGGAGCGCTATTTTAGCGCTCCTACCTGGGGCAGCGAAGTTGCGCCGTGGGGCCAAGGAATGCGGATGCCTCGGCTCCGATCCGCAGCTTCCCGGGGCGGCTCCATGCCGCCCGTCTGCTTAGTAGTGAGATGTAAAATAACCTAGGAAAATAGGAAGATCACACACAAGAAACAGATTGATTCAATCAAGGAAGCCCTGGCCCTGAGTTTGTAAGACTTGGGTAGGGCATGACACGAACTTTTGGAAGTTTCTCATTCCTAGGGTTGCCATAAGTCAAAGTCAGCTTGATGGCAAATAACAACAACAAAGTGAAAATAACTTGTTTCCTGATGACAACAAATTGCTGTGGCAGGTAAAAACAAAAGTGACTGTAAAGTGCTCCAGTAGAATCTCCCCTGAATGAGTGGTTGGATATTAAATTCACAAATGTGGTTCAGGGTTCATGGAGCTATGCAAATCTATGTTGGGACTACAATTTAAATGCTTTCTACACCTCTTGTTGCTTAATATCAAAGAGGGTGTTATACAGGTGGAAAATGTGTAGAAATGGGCAACAGTAATGATAAGTAGGCTGGACTGAACACTTTATGAAAAGTTACAACTTAGGCTGGGAGGCAGGTAAAGGCATAATAGAAGTGTATAAAATTATACACAGGAAGAAGCAAATGAACACAGAGAAGTTTTTTCTCCTTTTCTCATGATGTTAGAACCTAGGGGTCAATGAGAAAAACCAAATGGTGCAAGAGTTAGATCGGGGGGAAGAGAAACTTCTTCAGACAGCACATAGTTAAATGATGGAATTTGGTACTGCAAAGATGGGGCAATAAATTTAGGATTCCTTCAGCAGGGAGGATAAGGCTGCTTAACCTGTCAGTTTGTCTTTGAATTGTTGGGGTACATGGATAGGAAAATGCTGTTGCCCTCATGTGTTGCTTATGGGTTTCCCAGTGCAGAACTACACGGGCCCTTAGATTCAGAAAGGCTATCCTTATGTGATTAATGGCTACTTCATCTTACACTCTTGGAATGCCACTGAGAGACCTGATAAGGCACAGTGTTAAGTACTTGAAACACTTACTGTAGACAGATTAAATTAAGGTTATTAAACAGATAGGTCATTGTAGTTTCAGATATGCTTGCCACATCTAAGCTGAAATCTGTGACAATAGTTTATCTCACATAGAAGGCATAGTAAGTCTGGAGACACTTTCATCATGATGGCCTGAAGCCAGAAGACTGCTCTACTGCTCCCAGGTGTCTAAGGGGACTTTGAACTTTTGTTTCTCAGACAAAAGTGCCACATGGCAAATCTTCCTAGAGGGATTCAAAATGAGGAATTCAAATACCCTCTCCACACACTATGATATGGACAGGGATTCATAAATATACTCGTCAGCATTTTTCTCCCATCTGCTAAGATGTCCTACATTATTCCAGAGACTGAAGAAGGGCAGAAAAACTCCTAGACTCTGTGTGGACTTTTAAAAGGTTCCAAAAGCAGTGAAATGGTTTTTAAAAAGATGTCTCAGAACTTTGCTGTTGCTCTTCTTCCTTTTACAGAGCTGCAAAAACATGCAAGTCTAAAGACAACATAGTGGTTAAGTATTCTTGGAAAGCATAGTCCTCAAGAAATATTAGACTATTCTTCAGTCCATGTAAAAGTGATGTTGCAACGAGTCTTTATAGCAAAATGCATTGCATGCTTACTCAACAATCTAACTGTTCAGTCGGGCATACTCCCAAGTAAGTGTGTATAGGAAAGTAGCCTTATGAATTTGCACAGTGATGCCTCCATATGCCACAGTATAATATCAGTTACTACTTATAGCACTCTTCATTTTTATTGTCTTCAAAACCTATTAAAATTGACAGTAATGTCCAAGGGAGAGGAGGATTCTGCTTGTGCTAATTACAGCTGTTGTGGTTGCTCATTACACTTAGATTGATTTACCTCTTCAACATGCATATTAAATGAACGTCCATTTGGGTTCTTAAATACATTACCGGGGAGCTCTTACTACTTTACCAACAGCCTCCTGGGCAAAAGCATCCTATATACAGTAACAGAAAGAGAATATGAAAATCCATGATGAAAACAAAAGACAGGTGACATGTCTCTAAGAATATTACCAGTACCCCATGGTAAATGGAGGGAATGCAGATCACCAGGTGTGGTGGATGTACAGCTCCCATTATTCTTCACCATTGGTTTCCTGGCTGGGGCTGTTGGAAATTGCAGTGCAGCAATATCTGCACTTTAAATAGTATGTAGGCAGTGTGGTGTAGTGGTTTGAGCATTGGACTATGACTCTGAAGACCAAGGTTTGAATCCCTACTCAGCCATGGAAATTCAGACCTTGGGCAAGTCACATTTTTTTCAACCTCAGGGGAACGGAAACCCCCTCTGAACAAATCTTGTTAAGAAAACTCTGTGATGGAGTCCCCTTAGGGTCTCTATAAGTTGGAAACGACTTGAAGGAACACAATAACACCTGCTCTCAAACTAAGGGCCAATGCAGACTGGCCTAAAGGGCCAGCCTGGGAGTGGAGTTGGGGTGGGGTGACCACATGCTGGCTGCCCCAACTCCTGGCTCTGCCCCAACTCCATTGTCATGCCGCATGCCCGACCACACGGCGCATGGTGTCAGGGCACCCCATTGGCACAGCATGCCCACACACTGCGCCAAAGGAGCACAAAAGAGGCGCTGTGGTGGCGGCACAGCCCTGATCCAGCACTCCCAGAGGCGGCACAGAGCCGCCCCTTAGGGGGTGTCTGCATCAGCCCTAAGTAACTCAAGAGTCCAACTGTTGTTGCTCATAGCACTCTTGAGTATCATGCTGCTTGTTCTAACACATTTTTCTAGCTAACAATTTCAAGTAAAATGTATAAACAAAGTCTGCTGCTGAGTGTCGTGCTGCTTTGCTTTAAGTCAATATGACTAAATTTTATGCCTCTTCCACATTTAGTTTATATTCGAGTCTTAGGAGACTATCACATAATGATATAAAGCAGTTTACCTGAGCCAGATTAAAATTAGAAGTGGGCAGCATCCTGATATTATCAGACACATTTACCCACCGAAATTGCCACCTGGGTGCAGCCTGGCTCCACTGCTGCTTGAACAGGTGCTCCTTGCACCTATTTTCAAAACTGGGAGTTTTTTACTTGAAAAAATGGCTGACGGATTGCCCCTCTGAGCGGTGAAGGAGCCAGGCTGCACCTGAGCAGCGATTTCTGTGGCTAAATGCATCTGATAATATCAGGATGCCACCCACTTCTACTTTTAAGCCTGCTAGATAAGCCACTTTATATCATTATGCAATAGCCTTCATAATTATGAATTGAATCTTCTTAAAAGGATACAGCAAGTGCTTAACAGCCATATTACCATTTCCGAGCACCACCATAAACATGGTCACCCATCGGGCAAGGTATAAACAAAAGAATTTGTTCTTTTTTTATAGGACTTCACAGCAGTTCAACAATCACCTGGGGAAAGCTACTAAAATGGTTATATATATATATATATATATTTCAGGGATTGCTGACTGCCTGAAAATCATGGCTATCATAGAAATCCCTAACAGTGTCGAGTTCTGAGACAGTGATATAAAAATCAGTAATAAAACTTTCAGTGTTGCAAGGAGGGTTATGTTGTATTTAGATTTATTATTAGACTCATTCACACTTATACATTGGGACCATGTTGTAAGCAAGGTTCAGGGATCAGGCCAGATTCTCTTAGGAGGCAGACACCGGACGTTTTCATACACAAACGTCCCATCCGCCTGGAGCCATTCCGGAACGGAGCCTTCCGCTCACTCTGGAATGGCTCCGGCGGCAGCAACCTAATTCCTTTTAAAAAAAGGAATTACAACTCCGGGGCTTATGCCGGTGGGCGTCCGGAGTTAGAGCTAAAGGGGGCGGGGCTTGCTGTGACGTCATGTGAACACGCGCAGCAAGCCCCGGACTGATGCCGGCTAGCGCCGGGGATGGCACCGGAAGGAGCGGGGCTTGCTGCGACGTCGTGTGAAAAATTTGACATTTTGCCGGAGTGGGGCCGGACGGAGGCCGGCTAGCGTCCTCCAAAAGCCCCGTGTGAAACGTCCACCATTAAGTCAAATGAGAGTACCTGCTGAATTTCCTTTAACATCAGAATTCCCTTTATTTCTTTGGTATGATCCCTCAGAGCTTATAACACCTATGCCAGAATATAATACAAACCAAGAAACTGTTCTTGATTCTTAAATTACGATATTTTAAAACAGTTCCTTTTGTACCTTTTCCTGGGCATTATATAGTACTTTAAGAAATGTGCCATTCCAAATTGTCTTTCAAAAACAGTATACTGCTAAACAAGGCAGTGCCATGACAGCTAGTGTCATGACAGATAATAAATAAACAATAATAAATAAAACGTTTATTTGTATCCTGCTTTTCTACTATAATAGTAATCAGAGTGGCTCACATGTTAAAACAAACCAATACAATACACAATGACAGTTCATAGTCATATATCTTACCCCCCCTTAAAAGAGAATTAAACTTGGTAGAGTTTAAAAATATAATCTGTTAAATGCAGAAGATGGCACAATGGACAATGCTTAAGAACAAACTTCACATAGAGATGGTGGGCATAATTTCCCAAGTCGTTCAGGCAGATAATAAATGAAAATATTTTACTTATTAAACAGATTTACGCTTTACTTGATTCAGATCAATTTGAATGCAAAGATATATGTTTAGCAATAATCAAATGAAAACATGTCATGTAGTCTGTCTTACACAATTAATGTGTTGTGGGAAACACATGTAATTGTTGCATATAATAACTAGATATGTACTGATTTGCAGATAAAAGCTTGCTTTATGGTTGCTCTTACACACTTATGCAAACGAGCCCCACTTGACGCAATTGAATTCTTTTTTAAATGGACATATTAAATTATTTTACATACTTCAGTGCCCTAAAGTGTAGTTTCAGCACATGAATCATAGCTGGCACATTAAAATACCTTTATTCAGCAAAGTTAGGCTTGATATGAACCTGAAGCATACATTACTTTGACTTTATTTCTACACATTTGACATCTTATGCCTTTAAAAAAAAAAAAATCACAGGTCAATGTGACCCTACTTTGAATATTCAAGAAACAACACAAGGGTCCTCTCTAAGGCAGCAGAAATGACTATCTTAAATAGAAGGAAGAGAGGATAAATCGAACACATAATTGAGGTCAATCATTCTACTTCTGAGGCTGTTATAGACAAACTTGATGAAATGGACTACAGAGAAACACAAATTCATACCTGAGATCGGAAACATTCACTACAAGGACAAACATTTTGTTGTTGTTTTTATTTTGTTTTTTAAAAGTTTTATTAAACCAGTCTAAAAGTACATCAAAACAACATTCATAACATATACAGAAGCATAACAATATAATCTATACATACCAGTGTCACATTGTTGTTCATCTCACAACTTATTAATCTTCATGTGCTTCCTCCCATTCATCTCGTTTCTTTCACTCTCCATCTCCTTCCATTCCAACTAATTTATCCCTCCTTTATCCTTCTTCAATTCCACTTTCTTCTTTTCTCCTTCCACCCAAACTAAAACCCATCCATTCTTCCACTGCACCCCTTCTAATTCATTAAGTTTGCTTGTTTGTTTATTTCCTTCTCTTTTCCATTCACTTCTCTACTCAATACCTCCCCCTTCCTTTACACACTTCTCCCCACCCTTTATCACTTTTGTCCTGCCTTCCTTCCCATTCACCCTTTGGTAAGTCTCCTCCAACTTCCTTGAACTAAATTATTTTTCACGATTTCCGTATATCTTTAATTATTGTATTTAACCTCCCCCCCCTTTCTATTAGATATACTCTCATTTCCCTCTCTTTCCATCTCTCAAACTCATTTTTTCCTTGCTATTTTTCTAATTTCTGTATTATTCTTTTAGTATTAATATCATTCTAATTTTTATTTTTATTTTCCCTTTTCCAGATTCTTCATTGTTTTAACCATCTATAAAAAACTTGTATTTGGCCAAAGCATTTTCCAGTATTCCCTCACTGTATTCCAGTCTTCTATTGTTTCAGCTGGTTTGTTGTTCAGTTGTCACTTATCCATTTGCATCATTTCTATTTGTTTCATCATCCATTCTTCACTTGTTGGTATTCTGGAGATTTCCATTTTTGAGCAAAAAGAATTCTTGCAGTCGTGACTATATAAAGAATTATTCTCCAATGTTTCCTTTCAATGTCTTTCTCTAAAACATATGCCATATTTAATAAGAAGAGTTCTGGCTTCAATGAGATTACACTTCCCAAGATCTTTGCCATACGTGCATGAATCTCTCTCTAAAATTTCTTTGTCTCTGAGCAAGTCCATGCACAGACAAACATTTTGATGTTATATAAAAGGCAACATATATAGTTATAAAAGAATCTGATGAAACATTTTAAAGAACAATGCTTATATAGACATCTTCTAAGGAGTCCTGGAGAATATTGATCAAAGGTTAAAGCAAAGATTGAAAGAATCCACAGTTCCAGCAACTTTGCAACAAGGGTTCTGCCCAACAAACACATCTTTTATCAGCATCCAGTTTTGGATCACATTGTGGATCTGGTGATGGTATGAATAAAGCATTAAAAACAAGCATTAAGATGGGGCTGGAAGGCATGTGTTTGGCCTCCTGGCTGTTAGCCTATTGGGTTCCACAGTACTGTACTCTATGCTTTTTAACATCTCCATGAGGCTGCTGAAGATCACCTAATGATCTGAGATCAGTAGGCTGATGATAGCCAACTCTCTTTTACAACTAATGTCAAGGAAGTTGTGGAAGTCCTGAATCACTGTATGAAATGAAGGACCGGGTGTGGATAAACAGGGTCTCAGTCCTGACAAGACATACCGGTAAGTGTTGTTCATCAGTAGGAAAGCTAACCTAGGATTGGGATCACTACCTGTTCTGGATGGTGTTACACTCAATCAGTCTGAAGGAGGAGGTCATGGCTCAAGAGTTGTATTGTACCCAGCACTGCTCCTGGAAGGTAGTAGCTTCTGTGGCCAGAAGGGCCTTTACTACCATTGGTGCACCAGCTGCACCCTTTCCTAGGGAGGGCAGATCTGGACACAGTGGCTCATGCTTTAATCACATTTCAGTTAGACTACTACGGTTCAAAACACATTGCAGAAATAATAATCCAGTTTGAGACCGCTTTAACTGCCCTGGCTCAGAGTTAGGGAATTCTGAGAACTGTATTTTTCTAACACATTTAGCCTTTTCTGGCACAGAACTTTGGTGCCACAATAAGCTATAAGGCCCAGGATTCCCTAACACTGACCCAGGGCAGTTAAAGTGGTCTCAAACTGGATTATTTCTGCAGTGTGTTTTGGACCTTTGATGGTGCACTCTAAATGGGGCTGCCCTTGAGCAGTGTTTGGAGCTTATCGTTCTGCTAAAATAAAGTGGCTTACCTCTCCCAAATTCAATTCTAATTCGGCCGGCATCTGGATACTATCGCAGGGATTTTGCTGCTGAATCTGCCACCCAAATACAGTCCGGGTCCAGCCCTGGTCCCTGGAGCACTGAGTGTGCCACTTTTCCAAACAGGGAGTTTTCCAACTTAAGAAAATGGCTGCAGGAGCACTCCTGGGACCAGGGCTGGACCTGGGCTATATTCGGGCGACAGATTCAGCATCAAAATCCTTTCAATAGTATCCGGATGCTGCCCAAATTAGAATTGAATTTGGGAGAGATAAGACGCTTTATTTAGCGGAGTAATAACCTCCTAAATCTAGTGCAAATGCAGCAGCCATATTGTTATGCATCTTTCAGCATTTCATAGATGAAAACCAGGACACCTGTGGCCAAGCAGCATCAGTGTGAGTATGATGGTAGAAGTTATTCAGTTAGCTCCATGTTTTAATTTAATTGTTCTGAAATGTGAAATATCAAAAATATCCCATGCTTATAAGATTTATATTTTATTAAACCAGATACCTTTTATTTTAAGAGAAATGTAAACTTAGTATATCCTGCAAGATTCCGTGGAAATCATTCAATGCAGAATTTTTCACGTGTGAGTTGATCATCAAGGGATGCGGTGGTTCAAGTGGATAAGACACTGACCCTGTTGATTGCAAGAGCGGCAGGTTGGCAGTTTGAGGCGCAGATGCTGCATGATGAGGTGAGCTTCTGTCACTAGTCCCAGCTTCTGCCAACCTAGTAGTTCGAAAGCATGTAAATGCAAGTAGATAAATAGGTGCCACTTCGGTGAGAAAGTAAACAGCATTCAGTGCAACCATGCTGGCCCCATGATCACAGAGTAGTCACTGACAGCGCTGGCTCTTCGGCTTAATAAAGGAGATAAGCACCACCCCTACAGTCGGAGATGAACTGACAACCTTGTCAACAGGGAATACCTTTACCTTACCTTTTAGCTGATCATCAGGATCCTGTTACTTGAAATGTTTTAGAATATACACCGGTTTAAAATGATTATTCTGTTTTAATACATGAAATATTGAAAAAGCTGGCATTAAAAAAATAAGCTGCACAATGTTCTGCATGCTATTGTTCTGACTGATGTGATTATGTCACTGACTTAGCCACATTTTTCAAGAAATTCAGCAAATATAATTGTGAATATCAGTATTTTTCCAGAAATCTGAACAAAAGACAATCTAATTCAACAGAAAATAATCTTATTTTAACATAGGGCCTTTACAGACTGCCAGAAAGAATGCAGTTTGAGGCCACTTTAACTGTCCTGGCTCAGTGCTAAGGAATCATGGGAACTGTAGTTTATTGTGGCACCAGAGATCTCTGACAGAGAAGACTCAATGTCCCAGAAAAAAATACAATTCCCATGATTCCTTAGCACTGAGCCAGAACAGTTAAAGTGGCCTCAAGTTGCATTATTTCTGGCAGTCTGTAAAGGCGCATAAAGTACTTAAATAGTGTGGTGTGGTCATTTGAGTGTTGGATTGGGACCCTGGGAAACCAGGGTTCAAATCCCTGCTCAGCCATGGAAGCCCACTGGGTGACCTTGGGCAAGTCACACTCTCTCAGCCTCAGAGGGGGGGCAAAGGCAAAAACCCTCTCTCACTTTGCCTTAGGGTCACTATAAGTGAGAAACGACTTGAAGGCACAAAATCTAAAGGACAAGCTGGGCTAAGGGAAGCTATTTTATTTTGTCCGACGTGTTTTAAGAGCCTTTAAAGAATAAGTTAAATCCCATTTTGATTTTTTAAATTGAAGTATCAATTGTTTTAATACTGCTAATAGTTTCATCCTGTTTTAATGCTCTGTTTTTAGTTATGTTTTCTTGTAAATGGTGAGCTGCTTTGAGCCCCAGTTTTGGGGAAAAGGAGAAGGATGCTTAAACTGGGTCCAAAACACACAGAAGAAATAATAATCCAGTTTGAGACCACTTTGGGCCTTTACAGACTGCCAGAAATAATGCAGCTTTGAGTCCACTTTAACTGCCCTAGCTAAATGCTAGGGAATCATGGGAACTGTAGTTTTTTCTGAGATATTGAACCTTCTCTGTCAGAGAGCTCTGGTGCCACAATAAACTACAGTTCCCATGATTCCTTAGCACTGAGCCAGGGCAGTTAAAGTAGACTCAAGCTGCATTATTTCTGACAGTATGTAAAGGCCCTTTAACTGCCCTCAGGGTTTAGTGCTAAGGAACCAGAGCTTTCTGACAGAGAAGGCTCAATGTCTCACAAAACTACAGTTCCCAGAATTCCCTAGCATTGAGCCAGGGCAGTTAAAGCGTTCTCAAACTGGATTATTTCCGCAGTGTGTTTTAGACCATGGTCTCCAGAGTCCTAGTCCAACGCTCTAACCACTGCGACACTCTCCCTTTAGACAAGGACAAGCAGCTGGTGCCTGTCTTGGCTACATGATCTGGGCTCTTCAGGCAGCCAATCAGAGGACGGACATCCGCCCCCTCCCAATCCTAAATTCCTTCCAGAGGAGACAAGACGGAGGAATAGAGCGGCCCTTCCTGTTTAGGTGGCGGTGTTTTGACGCTACTTCCGTTCGGCGTCCTTTCTCATCCGGAGTCATTTTTACGGGGGCGGAGGGGGGGAAATACCACAGAGAAGCAAAGCCTTTAATTCTACACTCGAAGCCCTTCAGAACCTTGACGTTCTGTTTATTCTTCGTCTTTCCTTCCCCCCCCCCACGCGCGCGCTCCGTCGGGAAATGGTTTGTTTTAACGGTAAGAGTGACGCGTAGGCGCGCGCGTCACGCCGCCTTTTCAAGGCATGCGCAGTGGCTCTTTCTGGGTCGGGTCGTGACTGAGAGGGAACTTTTAGTCAAATGATGTCGCCTTTGGTTGAATCCTAAGCTTGGTCCCCAAAATTTGGCTTCTGTACAGGGTTTTTGGACTTATTTTATTTTTATTTGTATGCCGTCTTTCTCCCAAGGCGACTTTTATAAGCCATTCAAATGTTTACAAAAAGTGCAAAATATTTTTTTTTAAAAAAAACACATTAAAAAACTATAAAACTGATTTTTAAAAAACATACATGCAAAAGTTAAAAACAGATAAAACATTTGTTGTTGTGTGTCTCCAAATCATTTTCAATATAAGGCAACCCTAAGGGGAACCTATCGCGGGGTTTTCTTGGCAGGTTTCTTCAGAGGGGTTTGCCATTGCCATCCTCTGAGGCTGAGAGAGTGTGACTTGCCCAAGGTCACACCCAGTGGGCGCTTGTGGTGGGGATTCAAACCCTGGCCTCCAGAGTCATAGTCGCAACACTCAAACCACTATGCCGCACAACTTACACTTGTATTAAATACTTTCCCTGCATAAGCATTAAAAAGCTTGCTTAAATAAGATTTTAATAAAACAGGGAGGGGAATTCCCAGAAGCCCCACCTCGTTTGACCAACAGTCAGGACTTCTGGGAGCTCAAGTCCAAAACACCTGGAGGACCAAAGTTTGGGAACCACTGCCATATATAGGGTTGCCACAGTGTGAACTGGAAAGGGAGAAAGGTGGCATATAAATCAAGTAAGTAAATCTGTAAATAAAAATAAGAGGGTATTTCAGCAGATGTCGGTTCTTACCTGGTTGCATAACAAGCAGCATTTGATGAAATGCCCTTTTCTAGATGACCAGGGATGACACAGGAGCCTTCTCCCCTTTTCGCTCTGGTGACTCTAATCCAATAAAAGATGGTAGCAGGGGAGGTGCCTGTGGCTGCCACACTGCAGAAATGAAGCAGTTTGACATCACTTTTAACTTTCATGGCTCCGTTTTATGGAAATCCTGGGATTTGTAGTTTGATGGGGCACCAGACTCCTCTAAAAAGGAAGGCTAAATATCTCACAAAACTGCAAATGCCATTGAACTGTGGCAGTTAAAGAGGTGTCAAACTGTTTTATTTCTGCAGCATAGCAGCTGCCTGTGTGATTAACAATTAACAATCCATAAGCAGCACTGAGAGCTTTTGTGGATGAGGAGCAGGATATAAGTACGCTAAAATAAATTAAGCAGCATTTAAAACTTCCACACCTGTTGGGTTAGATGCCTCGTTTTTAGGAGAGGGAGCCTTTCCACAAGATCTGAGGCATTGAATTTGCATCCCTGGGTGCCTCAGCCATATGCAAACCACCACCACCACCACCCCGGAGGAAGGACCACTCGCCCATGGTCAAAGTGAGGTACCTTGTAGATGTGAAAGCTTAGATGAGATGTGAACGCTTCAGAGTCTACAGCCCTACCTTACTTGAAGCAGCTTGTGTTCACATTGACACTGGACCACTACGATCTTCAGTTCTTAATTCTGAGGCAACATGCATGCCACATTAGGGTTGCCAGGTTTTCAAAATACAGTGGGCCCTTGGTATCCACTGGATTTGGTTCCAGGACCTCCTGTGGATACCAAAATCCATGGAAACTCCAGTCCCATTAAATACAGCAGTGCAGTAAGATGGTGTCCCTTGTACTAAAAGGCAAAATCAAGGTTTTGCTTTTTAGAAAGTATGTATTTTAAAGAATATTTTCAAACTGTGGATGCTTGATTCTGTGGATAAAAAAATCTTTGGATAAGGAGGGCTGTCTGTACTACTAAGGGGCAGGGTTGACTATTATTATTATGAAACTCTATACTTGGTTTCTTGGTTTCTTTGTTGGCATTCATCAACTTTCCTGAGTCCACTATAATCAAATGATTATCAGTATTGGCAGTGAGATTCAGGCACACTTGCTACAGCAAGTCTTTTCTCAAAGTGCCTGTCTGCCAAATAATGGATTTTTGGCATCTTAATGAGTTCATATAAAAGGACATACATGCTAACCCTCAAATAGTGGACATCCCTTTCAATAAGGGACACCTTCCAGCTGTATAAAGGACAAGCTTTCTAGCTTTCAAATAAGGCACTTCTCTTATTTATGCCCCTCAAATAAAAGACATCTGGCAATTTACGTCACATATTTTTGAACACTGTACAAATAGTGATTTAGAGAGTGATTTAAAAACAAGCCACTTCTGGTGAACAAACTGTACTTGAAAATACCTTAACAATGCTGTTGCTTCCTTTGTTGAAAATATATTATGCCAGTGTGGTGTAATGGTCTGAGGACTGGACTGCAACTTTGGAGACCAAAGTTCAAATCCGTGCTCTACCATGGAAACCTGCTTTGTGCCCTTGGACAAGTCACACACTCAACCTCAGAAAATCCTATGATAAGGTTGCCTTAATGAAACAACTTGAAAGTACAGAAAGGAATATGTAATTGTGCATACAATTTCCAAGTCCTGTTTTTGCATTTGTAAAATATCTGAATATATAAATCTCTTCTAATATATTGCTTTATTTCAGGTATTTTTTTAGAGGGAAGAGTTTAAATTTTGATCCATGGCTGCATCAAGAGGAGTGGCTTCATTCCGTCTGCCACCTCTTCCAACAATTGGAGAGATTATTAAATTATTTAAACTCAGAGCTGAAAAACAGCTGTCCCAGAACTTTCTTCTGGATTTGAGACTTACAGGTTAGCTTCTATGTCATTTGTCAATCTTTATTAGTGAATTAGTTGTGGTTTTTAAAAGTAATGTTTGTTTTAAATGTTGGTGATATTTCCATAGATAGTTCACTACCAGATGGGTGCACATTTAGCATCAGGTGGAGATACCCAATTGAATGCCTAAAATGCTTGAGAATTTTTTCCTTTTCAATCATACTCCCAAGTGAGATGCTGTGAAACAAGCATAAACAAGTGAAACTACTTTATCCATGGCTGCATCAGTCAGGTGATTGGCTCACCTCTCCCTTTTTGTGGTCATTGTGTTAAAGTATGTTGACTGATGTGGCATTTAAATACTGTATTCAATGGGTACTCAGTTGGGACCAGCGTGGTATAGTGGTTTGAGTGCTGGACTGTAAATCTGAAAACCAGGGTTCAATTCCCAGCTTGGTCATGAAACCCACTGGGTGACCTTGGGCAAGTCACACACTCTCAGCTTCAAGAGTTAAAAATGTCCCATTCCTATCCATTACAGCTTGCTCACCCCTAGTATTGCTATGTTTATGCATTCCATTTCCTTTTTTACTATGTCTAGATTACCTTGGCTTATGCTTCTTGTATTCCATGCCCTATAATGTGTGTAGTGCTACTTTGAGAGTTATTTGCAATGTTGGACATATCCACTGCTTGATTTCCCTTCTTTTTGAGGATTTCTGTGCCCTTGACCAGATCTCTATTTGTGATTGTCCTGTGTGTTTCCCTTTTAACTCTCTTTTCTACATTCTCTTTTCTACTACTTTTCTACTTTTCTTTTATAATTAGAAGAAACTTGGAAAATACTTATCTGTTCAGAAGTTAAAAGTACTGCATTATTTACTTACAAATGAAACAAATAAAATTACCCAATAGATCACTCAATAGTAAGATTGGTCAGCAAAGCCCAAGATAATCTAAATCTACCGGTTTACATGTGGGATCAGCAGTAATGACCATGATAGTGTGCAGCACAAAACACTCCTTTGCAGGCATGTTCTTCTATTTGCAGGTGGAAAGAAAATTAAATGGCTAGGATCATGAGTGCAAACATGTAAGAGTGAGGGAAGAATCAAGATGAAAATACTTGAAAAAAGGTGTTCCCAGTACCCTCTTTGTATGTTGTAACAGAAGCAATAATAATAATAATAAACCTCTACACAACTGTGCAGGAACAGTGCTTTGTACTTGTTTTCTAGCTCTACATTAACAGTTGGAAGTGCCACAACTCTGCACACTAGCCACCCGCTGATCTTGAACCTTCTCCCTCTCTAAACTGCACTATCCTCTTCTTTTGGTCTTTGTCTCCTGACTTTACCATCCATCTACTTTTCTGTTTATGGTTTATGGTTTAATCTCCTGTCAACTTCATTGTCACCTCAACACCCACAGTGGAGAATAAGGCATAGCATGAACCAGTATTTCAACCATATGATAAGTCCATCACCACAGTTTAATGAGGCTACATACCTGTAACAAGAAATAACTAAAAGTTAGTCATATCACAAAAGGAGTGGTGCCACCCTTGTTAAGTTACAGACGTTGTTGTGTGCTGTCAAATTGTTTCTGATTTACTGCTATGCTAAGGTGACTATCACAGGGTTTTCTGGAGCTGAGAGTGTGTGACCCACCCAAAGCTACCCAGGAAGTTTCTATAATGCTGTTATATTATTGAGGAATGATGAAGCAATTATAAGTTACTTTCTTTGGAACAACTAGTTCCAATCTTGAGACTACTGAAACATTCATTGTAACAGAAGTAGCTAGTCAAAGGTGTAAGATCAGAAGTAAAACACAACTGAAGCTGTGTGGTATATTATCTGAAATCTGCCTGGCTGGTGGCAGTATATTGTTTTAATTTCGTATGGAATGTATACTTATGCAATTGTACTCATGCAACTGTGATGCAAGGAAATTGGAAAGAAGAAAAGGGCAAGTCAGGCAGCCATTGACTCATTTTTGGCAGGCAAGGGATATGCTGACAGCTTCAAACTTCAGTGCTGGGAGTATGTCTTTTCTGTCCAACTTTTTAAATATTAAAAATATGGTTAAATTGGCCACTTTGAAGAAAAAGCGGCTCTGGGCCCCCAGTCTTCAATGCTCATTTAGTCTGGTTCAGAGTCCAGCACATGTTTCCTGATGAAAATCACTACCTGCTCCCACCTACACTGTTTGTTCTGTCTGTGCTGTTTACAGCAAATATTACCATAGGAAGCAAATGGCAGCCAAGGAGTCATTTTTAAATCAAGAAATGGGCCTGCAACTCATTTGGATTTGGAACACTCTTTTTGACTGCATTTTCTCAACAACAAAAAGTTAAGCATTATTTTCAAAACACATGTTCTTGAAGTGCTGGTTCATATTTTGAGTCACCAGCCATAATTTACTTCTTTGAATAATATCAAACACTTCATCAAATGCAAATTTACTGTTATGACCATCAAGGGAGAGAAAAACAAGCAGACCCAATTCCATCATGCCAAGGCCCAGCAGCTGAGGAAAGGCCCTCCCTCCATCCCAGTTGCCACTCTGTAGCCTCAGAGGGAAAGGAAAGAAGGCAATCTCTCCTGGACTTAATCTTCTCCCCTATTCCCATCCCTTTTCTGTCTGTGTCATGTCTTATGTAGAATATAAGCCTCAGGGCAGGGAAGTGTCAAAATAACAATTTGTAAGCTTCCCTGGCAGCCAATCTTGGCTGAAGAATGGATTAGAAGTATTCCAAATAAATACTGATTATTTTCCCTAGTACACTGTTAATGTGAGATAGCATTATTGCAGATGTTGGGGTTTGAGTACAAGAGCTCCAGTATGCAAAACCTAAGGTGTGACAGTTTTCATAATTATTGTGTTTTGATATTTAAACAGCTGCTCATTGTGTATTGCTTTTCTCTCCCTCTACTTAACACTTGTAGTATTTATTTTTTACAAAGCTATGAGTATGAAAAAAGCTGTGCCTAGACAGCTAATACATCCTTGTTTCATCTTAATGCTCTTCCCTCTGAATATTAATTTTTAATGTGTTCATATCAGTATTTAGTTTCTTTTCTGATACAGAAACTAGTTGGCTGTTCTGGCAATCAACATAATTTTTTAAACAGACTGCAAAAGCAAAGTCACTATTAATATATATATTTTTAAAAAAAGTGTGAAAGGGTTTATGCCTTTTAAAAATTTCCCTAAGGCATAGAAATTACTGCAAATGACAAGAAAATTCTAACACTCTGTCTCCTTGTTTATGTATTAAACACAGTATAGTTCAGTTTGCACAAAGAAAGTCACATTGATACAAGTCTTTGACTATTCTGTTCCATATGTTTTTCAGTTTATTTAGTTCTGAGATGCTTTTTCATGTCTATTTTTAGAAGTTGTCATTTGCTTTACTGGAGTCATAGGTCCAAAACACACTACAGAAATAATCCAGTTTGAGACTGCTTTAACTGCCCTGGCTCAATGCTAGGGAATTCTGGGAACTGTAGTTTTGTGAAACATTTAGCCTTCTGTATCAGAGCTTTGCTGCAATAAACTACAATTCCCAGGATTCCCTAGCACTAAACTAGGGTAGTTAAAGTAGTCTCAAACTGGATTATTTCTGCAGTGTGTTTTGGACCATTGTTACACACAGATTTAGGGCCTGAACAGACTGCCAGAAATAATTCAGCTTGAGACCACTTTAACTGTCCTGGCTCAATGCTAGGGAATCATGGGAATTGTAATTTTTTCTGAGACATTGAGCCTTCTCTGTCAGAGAGCTCTGGGGCCACAATAAATTACAGTTCCCATGATTCCCTA
Organism: Phrynosoma blainvillii; assembly: GCA_026167975.1. Classification (NCBI taxonomy): domain Eukaryota; kingdom Metazoa; phylum Chordata; class Lepidosauria; order Squamata; family Phrynosomatidae; genus Phrynosoma; species Phrynosoma blainvillii. The sequence continues at coordinate 95,379,782 of JANUYF010000001.1, forward strand.
GCACTTGAGCTAGAGCAGTAAAGTCTAAAACTGGATTATTTCTGACAGTCTGTTCAGGCCCTAAATCTGTGTGTAACAATGGTCCAAAATACACTGCAGATGTACATATGTTGAGTTCAATGGGACTTATTTCTAGGTTAGCTTGTACAGGATTGTGGGTTTAATGAACTTTCTACAGAAGGTGAAGAAGAGAAGCTATGGCTATATATCCTTTTCTTTCAGATAAGATAGTGAGAAGTGCTGGCAACCTGAAAGATGCATATGTTTGTGAGGTGGGTCCTGGTCCAGGAGGAATCACAAGAGCCATTTTGAATGCTGGTGTTGCTGAACTTCTGTTAGTTGAAAAAGATCCTCGTTTTATTCCTGGACTCCAGGTATCCAATAATACTTCACAGTCACCTTCTGGTAAATGATAATGTTACAAGTTAAATTGTTTATATGCATTCCTTTAATATCAGTACATTTGTAACATTATAGCATTTATATACATTTCAGTTACTCTGTTACAGGCCAGGCCAGTTGTTTACTCAAAAATGAGTCCCTGTAGTTTTAGTAGACTTAACACTTAGTAGACATTATTTGGGGTCTACCCAAATAATAATCAAAAATATTAAACCCTTTATTTATTTGTGCTCTCTGTGTGATCCTTTGAATACTACCTGCTTTGTTATCAGGAGAGATGACTGCAGTGGGCCCTTGGTATCTGCTGGGGTTTGGTCCCAGGACCCCCCATGAATACCAAAATCCATGGATGCTCAAATCCCCTTGTTTACAATGGTGTACAAAATGGTGTCCCTTATATAAAATGGCAAAATATAATTTCTGAGGCAGCAGGGCACAATCTTGTAGCCTCCTACTCCATGTAACACCACCACTTTTGCATTTGCTGGGAGCTGTGAACTTTTATTCAGCTAGTTGTAACTCCACTGAAATCCATTTCAGTGTGAATTTACTTGAGATGAAGACCTGTTGAACTCAGTGGGCCGAAACCTCTGGGCAAAGATAGATTGGGTTGTGCTGTTGGTAAAACTTGTGTTGTTTCTATGGTTCTGTAATTTGAAGAGTTCCTGCATGGCAGGGGGTTGGACTGGATGGCCCTTGTGGTCTCTTCCAACTCTATGATTCTATGATTCTATGAGTATTTTCAACTCCAACGAGTTCTCCCAAAGGGTATGTATAACTCTGATAAGATATATATGGATATTTTTGTATCACTGTTTGATGAGTGATGTCCTATCTTTTTAAATATCATATTTTAAGTGTATTTATATTTGTTTTCAGCCCCTCAAGAATGCCTAGTGTGGCTAAAACATGTTGGGCTTTTTAAACACTGAATTAAAAAATGAATAAACAGTTGACCATCTTAGAGCACATAGAGCTTGTCTCCTTTCTGTTTGCTCCAGATTCCAAATTTGTCCTCTCTCCATAATACCTACTTACCGCCACTGTTTGCTGTGCTTGATTTGAAACTGCCAGTAACTTGATGTGCAGGTCTGAGGCAAAATAAATTCAGAGTAACAAGCAGCCTAATAGCGCTTTATCTGTGTGTATATTACTCAGAAGTAAGGCCTATTATTTGCAAATGGCCTTTCAGTGTGAGATATTTTTTTAAAAGTAATTGACAATGTAACAGTGACAAACTAGTAGCTCTGTGATGGCAACTTGATATTCAGATGGCTCTGGGTTATGAGCACTTTAGGTGCAGTGGCAACTCAGTGTGTGCAAGTGGTGCCCGCCCCCCGCCTTCCACTTACACCAATGCAAACCATTCCTATTCATTTGTAGCTGATTTGTGGACATTTTGAAATTTATGTGATGAGCTTCTGTCTATGATTTGGGTTGCCTTGTGGAACGGCCTGCCAGGTGGCATGGATTTCAGGTGGGCATCCCACTGCTGATTGGGGTACAGCTCCACCATGAAGTGCTCACTAATCCCCACTGCTCAGTCTTTGATTGATCTCTGTTCAGCTTGCTTGACTGGTTATAGATGTCAGGGATGATTGATACCAAATGAGCAAAGTTGCTCAGTAGAGTTGCATTAAATCTAATGTCTTACATGTTCCCACATCGCAACTATGCGGTTAAACTTGTAAGCTGCCTTGATTGCCTTGGCAAAAGGTGGGGTATAAGAATAATTTTTTTTTATTATTATTATTATTATTATTGTTAATCAATCTTATTTGGGCTTATTTTAAAAATAAAATACAAATTGGCCTTTTGTTTTGCTGTTTTTGGGCATCCTCTTATAGTTCAGCTTCTGCGTCGATTGCGATGCAGAGGGGCGGCTTATAAATAAAAATTTATTATTATTAGTATTAGTATTATGTAATGAAGATTCCAGATAAGTCCATTCTGTAATGATAAGTTAAATAATTGTCATTCATTTGGATCAATTTTTTTTTCTGATGTAGTGGTAGTAGTAGTAGTTGTTATTTAAATAAATTATTATTTAATACGCCATTTCTTTTTTGAAAATCTGGACTCAGAGTGGCTTACAAATTAAAACAAACAAAATGTAGTTAAATCACAGAAAAATTTAACATTAAAATGTAATTAAGCTCTTAGTAACATTTAAAAATATATTCCATATTTCATTTATTTTAAAAAGTAAATCTTTTCTTTTTGTTAAAATAATAGATGCTGTCAGAAGCAGCGCCAGGGAAAGTTCGTATTGTTCATGGAGATATTTTAACGTATCAGTTGGGTAAAACATTTCCAAAGCACCTTGAGAAGAAATGGGAAGACGGTCAGTGTGCTAAAATGATAGTTGTTCAAAAAAACCTTTTGCTATGACTTCCCTAAACAGGTTTTCTAGCCTCATGTTGAAAGAACTAAACATTAAATAGCCTGTATATTTCTGGATATTGTTGTGACTGTTACAGTAAAACATTGTGTTATACTTGTCTTGATATGAATACAGGTATACCTTAATTAGCCAGGTAGACATGTACCTGAGTATTGCTTCTTTAACTAAATTTCCAAAATAACATGGAAATAATGGAGTTGCCCTAAAGTGACCCTAAAATCCTGGGTCAACCTATATACAGGTCATTACACTAGTACTGCTTAGAAAGGTCCTAAAACAAGCAATCATGTTTTTCTGTGTGTGTGTGTGTGTGTGTGTGTGTGTGTAAGAGAGGGAGAGAGAGAGGTTCCCAGTCCGATTTGCAAGCGTTTTCTTCCCATGGAAAAAACTCTTAATTTAATACCACTTGCTTGCTCCTTCCCCAGTCCAATTTGCAAGGCTTTTTTTTCCATGGAAAAAAATCCCCATTTAACACCACTTGCTTCCCTTCTCAATCTTATGTTAAAATCTCTCCTCCTACACCTGGGAATTGGTGGTCGGGAGAGGTCCAGAGAAGGAGAAGGAGGGACAGAAGTGGTATTTCCCCCTTTCCATCCTTCATTATAGCCCCCTAAGTTTTACCATCGACTTATCCACAGGTCATATCAAAATCCATGATTTTGACCCTGAAACCTTCCCTCACCTTATACATGAGATTAACTTGTACATGAGTATATACAGTAGTTTTCTGCACCAAAAAAAAGATCAGTTCAACATGTTTTAGCAACATTTTCTTCAATATGCATGTTTGAAATGAAACAACTAGGTAAGGCTTGCATAAGCAAACAAAAACATTTTGAACCAGTTAGAGACCACTTGGAAGGTTCTTCCAAAATGCATTCCATGATGGCTTTTTCCTTTTCCAGCCTCCGCCCCTTGTTGTTGTTTCTTTTTTGGTGGCCAAACATAGATATATGCTTTTTAAATGTGCTGGGAGTAACTAGAGGGGGCAGGCTTGTCTGTTGTCCCCTTTTCTCTGTGTTTTGCTGTTCATCCTTGCTCAGTAAGGACTCCTAGTGGCAGTTTCTGTTTACCTTGCTTGGTATGGGCAAGCATACACAGCTATGATAGGATGGGCAAGATTAGAATCTTGCTTGTTCAACTCAAACTTTGTTGCATTGTTTGCTGCAGAAGCACTGCTGCAGCCTAACACTGAAAGTCTGTTTCTCAAGCCCTCCTTCACCACCCTCCCAATGCTGATTCTGCTGAAAACTTCCAGCTAGAAAGAGGAGGAGGAAAAAGGGTTGGGTAGACATCAGAGGCTTTGCTAACTGAGGTATACCTGTATGTGCTTCCTGAAAGAAATTACTTTGCTTAGTATACTGCTACCTACTGAGATCTGTTAAAATGTAGAGGATGACCTTTTCACACATTATGAGATGATTGAGATTATTTGATCTCCCTTCATTGTGTGTTTATGGAGATGTGAAGATAAGGGGGGGAAATTGAGGAAAACCTCAGATTTTTTTCTAATGCTCTTTTTCCCCAGACAAATTGAAAATTAGAAAAAAAAGAAAAGAAAAAAGAATGATTATGGAATTATTTTTATTTAGACAGTTGCATAAAGTATTTAAGACAAGGTGTTCATTTCATCTGTTTGCTCCTCCAGTTTCCCCCCTAAAAACTATGTAAGAGGAAGACTTTAGGAGAATATACAGCCCATGGTCATTGCATTCCTGGTTGTTTTCCTTTTTTCCGGTCCTTTTTATGGGACAAGATGTTTTCTGTATACTCGACACTGTGGAGAACTAGAGGAGAGAAAATAATTTTCTTTGTTTTAATTATGGTTGTGGGGTGGGGGGAGGAGGATTATTTATTTTACTTTCATTTTTGTTTTGCTTAGGGTTTTTGTGGGTTTTTTTTTTTGGTTGATTTGTGTTTCATTTGGTTTTTGTCTGTTGTTAATAAACTGACACTAAACCAATGAGGCAATTATAAATTTTAGTTACAAAATTGTAAAGTTAAAAACACTTTAATTTTTCCCCAAAACATTTAGTTGGTTCCCTAGTAACCTGGGAACATCCCCAACCCACTTTCAACATTTCTAGAAATTTTACATCTCTAGTTTTTTCTGTTGTCAACTAGAGATCTGTTTGTTTTTCTAGTGTTTTTTCTGGTTATTTTTATTATTATTAACATTGTCAGTTACCCCTGATCTTATGAAATGAATTATTTACAACAAATTATTTTATTTTTTCCTATTTTTTTTAGAATTATGTTTTATTGTATCCATTTTTCATTTTTAAAATTGAACAGAAATGTAAAAGATTTCTTAAATAATACTTTTTGAGAAGAAGGTAAAAGGTTATATTTAGTCATTTTGTTCTCTAAAAACAAATAAGAATAATAATGTATCCAATTTTGTAGCTGTAAAACATAATAAATAATTTTAGTAGCTTTATGGGATTTTCTAAGACTCTAGTGCAGTTGGAGTAAAAGTGACACCTACTTGTCTGGATTTATGTACTGAATTTTAATGTTATATGAAATCCTCTGAGATGGTGTGGCAGATAAATGCTAAATGTATTTATTTATGTTTGTGTATATGTGTGTATTGTCTGTTTGAAGGGGTAGGGATGGAGCAATTGACCCTATTAAGTTTGGAGAGTATACATGAAGTATAGCAGATTGAAAGCAAATCTGGGTTGGATTGACCCTACTGCAATGGGCCTGTGGATCTGCTGGGGTTTGGTTCCAAGGCCTCCTGTAGATACACAGACTTGCATATGTTCAAGTCCTGTTACACACAATGGTGTAGTAAAATTGTGTCCTCTATATAAAATGGCAACATCAAGGTTTGCTTTTTGGAATTATTATTTTTTGGAATATTTTCAAGCCATGGATGGTTGAATCTGTGGATATAGAATCTATGGATAAGGAGGGCCGACTGTACTATGCATTTCTATGATGCATTGTATATATATCAACTAACAAAGAATGACTCATGCATGCTTTGTGTATAGTCAACATGTATGTTCTCATCATATTTTATTTTATTTTATTTTAGAGGGTTACTTTTTCTTCCCTTATAGATCCACCAGATATACATATTATTGGAAATTTGCCATTTAGTGTTTCAACTCCTCTAATAATCAAGTGGCTTGAGAATATATCCAGAAGAGACGGACCTTTTCGTTATGGTAGAACACAAATGACTCTGACATTTCAGAAGGAAGTAGGAGAGGTAGGCGTGCTTATTGTCCAATTAAAAATGGTTCAACCGTAAAAAGCTATAATATGTAAATGAGTAAATCTTATATGAGACTTCACTTCTGTGTTATTGAGCCTTTAGTATGCTATAAATTTTGGTGTGCTGCACTCTCCACTCTTAGCATGTCTATTTAGTTATTTCAAAATCTGTTGTGAATAATGTTTCCTATTCAGATTTATCTTACTTTGCTGAACTAAAGGGTTTCATGTTTGTCTGTTTTGTCCATGGGTTTTGTACTTACATTTTGCTGATATCAGGATCAAAATATATCTGTGGAACTATTGCCACTTTTATCAACAACATTATACTAAGTGCAATCCATTTCTGATTTCCTCAGTAGCGTTATAACCAGACATTGACAAAAAGCTAAGTAACATCTGTCAAAGACTGTGCGTGTGTTCACACCGCCCAGCTTCCACTTTAACTGTCATGGCTGCAACCTGTGGGATTCTGAGCTTTGTAGTTTGGTTGTGCTTAGAGTTCCCTGCTAGAAAATTCTGCTCTCCTCCTCTTCAACACCAGTGTTTTCTAGCAAGGAATTCTAAATCCTTCTCCAAACTAAAAATCCCAAGATTCCCTAAGCTGAATGGCAATTAAAGTGATATCAAATCACTGCTATACATGTGCAGTGTGGATACAACCTGTGAGTGTCAGAATATGACAAAGTGAGTCCATTCGCATGCTGTGGTTGCTGGAAGGGTGCTTTTCTCCTGGGGAAAGAGGTACTCCAGAAGTAACATGGGCAAGAAATTGAATCTGTAGCCTCTTGTGTAATGAGCCTGAGATGTTCTACTGGGCTAGGATCCCTCCAGTATTATGGGCTAGCTTCCAGGGAGACTGGAAGACACCATCTCTGTTTTATTATGTTTCTTTCTTCCTCTCACTTGCATGTGTGCATATAAATGGAGGAATATTTACACAACTTTACTCAGTGGAGATATCATTTGGACTTTTTGCAAGAGCAGGACTCCTCCACTCTAGAATTTTTCTGTGCAGAGTATCCATCAGCCAGTCATGCTCTATTCCAGGATACTCCCCCCCCCCCCCACAGTACTTTCTGGTTGAGGCACCACACAGAGGTGTAACGTTCTTATGATCTTTGGGAGAGGGCTTTGTCTCCATCCCACCACCCTCCCAGGCTGGTGAGGACACAGGAGAGAGCCTTCTCTTTGACACTCCCTTCTGAAGGAGGCTTGATCTGCCCCCCCCCCCCCCGGTTGTCTTTTCATTGGCAGGCAAATACATAGGCCTTCAGCCTTGGCTGACTGGGGTGGAGTGATGTGCAATTGGGTGTGCTATTCTTTAGTGTGCAATGTATTGTAAGTGTTTTAACTGTTTTTAACTCTTACTGTTTTAAAAGTAGTATTTTAATTGAATGTATAATTTAATTTTTTAAAACCTTTCTACTCCATATTGTTTTTTATGTTCTAATTTATATTGTGAGCCCCATTCAGGAGAAAAGCAGGATATAAATCAAATAATGAATTAATAAACTCTGCCAGCCTACTTCCCCTCCCCCTTCCTCTTGTGACCCAGTGCAAAAGTGATTTTTATGCTTAAGTGTGCTGCCAAACCAGTTTACTCGCCAGTAGGGAGGGACTGGGAAGCATGTGCCGTTCTGCTGCCAGAAGAACAGATAACATCCTCTCAGATCTCCAATATGGGCACTGAAGCTCTGACAGGGTAATGCCCTCTGCTTTGACTGTGGAACTGAAACCAGATGTTGCTGGGGCAACCCTTGCTATCTCCCTACCACTGCCCCAATGTCTAAAAGGATTGTTGTGTTGGAAAAGGTGCATTGTGCAAAATGGCAGTGAATATTTCCCTGCACAACCACCTAAAAAGCTCATGCTCATGTTTAATGGCAGGTTATGCTTGTGTATGTCTCAAAAGGAGTTCAGTCTTAGTATTCTGTAACCACTAACCATGTTACTGATAAATATTAACCATGTGCTGGAGAGACATATATAAAACAAATGAGACTTATTTTTGTTATGTGCCTTCAAGACATCCCCAATTTATGGCGACCTTAAGGCAAATGTATCATGGGGTTTTCATGGAACAATTTGGGGATTTAGCCATTGTCTTCCTTTGAGGCTCAGAGAATATGACTTACACAAGGTCACCCAGTGTGTTGCCATGGTTGAGTGGAGATTCGAACCCTGGTCTCCAGAGTTGTAGTCCAATACTTAAACCATTATACCACATTGAGTCTCTTAAACAAGACTGTTTCAGTAATATTTGGTCCTGCATTTAGAAACATTGTACAAATCTGTGAAAGTTAAAGATTAGTTTTTAAGGTGTAAGGATCATCAGAGCCAACCTTTTAGTCATAAAGCGAACCAGACAACCTTTATCAGTTCCTTTAGTCCAAATGTTTCCTGCTGTAAAAGCTTCAGATCAGTTTGCTAAAATAATTGAGACTGTGAGCTGCTATTTTGAGTTTAGCGATATGGCTAATGGATTATGCTTTCATAGCTTAAACCAGTAGAAAATGAAGAAGACCAGTATGTTGTCAACTAGGAGGAAATAGAGTTGAGAACAGAAATGTAGTCTGTGCTTTATATAGCTATTACCAGCTGTAAGTGCCATCACATTTTCACCCTGTCATGCGACATGAAGATTATAGTGTTTCTGCACATAATGTAGCTTAAATGAGGTGCAAACTAACATGGACAGAAAGTTGCTTTTACTTTCCTGATGAGACTTGAATCAGCACGAAATATAGTGAGACAAGCGTGATAATAGCATGAGCTTGCTTTTGCTAGTCATTGCTAAGATTTTTCTGATCTCTAAAAGCCTTGCTTCTCATTTTGTTCATATTTATTCTGCCTCTCCAAGGAGCACAGGCTGACATTCACAATTCCCCCTTTCAGACCTGATGTCACTTAGACACTTCATGGCTGAGTGGGATTTAAACTCTGTTTTTTCTGCCCCAAGTTAAACATTGTGTTCATTTATGTAAACAAAGGCATATGAAATACCAAAGAACTAGAAGTGATACAGTGTATAAACCTAGCTATTGGTTCAATTGCCTTAGGTTGCATCCACACTGCAGAAGTAACCTAGTTTGACACCACTTTAATTGCCACAGTTCAGTGCTGTGAAATTCTTGGAATTGTAGTTTTGTGAGACATTTAACCTTCTCTGTCAGAGAGCTGTAGGGTCACAACAATTTACAGTTCCCAAAATTCCATACCATTGAGCCAGGGCAGCCAAAGTGGTGTCAAACTGGATTTTTTTCTGCAGTGTGGATGCGGCCTTAGTTAACTATAAAGGTAAAGGTATTCCTCGTTGACAAGGTTGCCAAATCGTGTCTGACCATAGGGATCAGTGCTCATTTCCGTTACTAAGCCGACAATCCACAGCGTTGTCAGAGACTAGCTTGTGGTCGTGTGGCTAGCATGATTGCACAGAATGCTGTTTACCTTCCCACCAAAGTGGTACCTATTTATCTACTTGTGTTTGCATGCTTTTGAACTGCTAGGTTGGCAGAAGCTGGGACTAGTGATGGGAGCCTACCCCATCATGCAGCATCCAGGCCTCGAACTGCCAACCTGCCAATCTTGCAATCAACAGAGTCAATGTCTTAACCACTTAGAATCATAGAATCATAGAGTTGGAAGAGACCACAAGGGCCATCCAGTCCAACCCCCTGGCATGCAGGAACTCCCAATCAAAGCATCCCTGACAGATGGCCATCCAGCCTCTGCTTAAAGACCTCCAAGGAAGGAGACTCCACTACTCTCCGAGGGAGTGTGTTCCACTCTCGAACCGCCCTTACTGTCAGGAAGTTCCTCCTAATGTTGAGGTGGAATCTCTTTTCTTGAGCCACTCCATCCCTTAGTTAACTATATACTTTAGTTATGTAAGTGCTGGATTACTGCAGTCCTCGCTGATGTGGGGCTGTCTGAACTGATTACTGAAAAAGTGGCAGTTAAAACGCTGTCTGAATTCAGTTTCCTTATTTGTTTGTGGAGTGAATTCAGAGTTCTTGTGCTAAATGCTTTAGAACCAGGCCTCCTTCCAGGTGATTCTGCCCTCACATTAATCTACAGCAGGAATAGCCAACCTTTTTGAGCCAGGGGCCGGGTTGCTGTCCCTCAGACAATTGGGGGACCAAAGCACCAAAAAATAAATTAATAAATAAATATTTAAAAAAACTAAAAAAAATTTAAAAAATTAAAAATATGCATGCACATGCTCTCAACCCCAGAAAAGCCATGGAAAAAACCCTGTGGAGATTTTGCCAAGAAAACCTCAAGAACAAGTAATAACAACAATAATCAATATCATGATGGTGGGTGGCAGCGGCGGTGGCGGCGGCGGCGGCAGGACCGGCCTGGGGCTGGTCCAAAGGCCTCGGGGGGGCACATCCGGCCCCCGGGCCTTAGGTTGCCTACTCCTGATCTACAGAGTGCTTGTCTCCTTTTTTAAACCTCTGTCTCTTGGAAACCCAGGATGACCTTTTCTTTTGCCATGCCCTGTCTGCTCCCCAGCAGGTATATCTGTATATTCGCTTGTCTCCTGCCTTATAAGCTTTCTTCTGATGTAGTAATAGTAGTTGCTGTTGTTATTATTTTGAGACAGGCATGGGCCTTAGAGGCCCATGTTTTATCACTTGGGCTGCTGTACTCCAGCTGATGGGTGGGTTGATAAGTTTTTATTGCTTTCATCTTTTGGTGTGGATCTCGCTTGTTAAAAATATATTTTAATTTGCTTGATCCTTCTTTAGAATTTGTGTCTTTCCTTTATTAAAAAAATTGGAGATGGAACTTCTCAATATATTTCTAAATGCTGCTGCCTGATTTGGGAAATTTAGTGAAAGATTGTTTTAATTTTATATTCTGTCAAAATATCTTTCATTTTGATCTTGATTAATTCTAGTAAACGTGCTAATGATGAGTTCATATTTTCATTCTCTTGTGTACTTCAGTGGTAGGAGACCTCATTTGGTTTTGGTCTTGCTAACAAAAAGTTAATTAAATCTACAATGTCATTTCATTGTGTTTTTTATTTGCAAAAACAAGGGACATTGTGTCATTTGATGCTCAACTTATTGTGATCATATTCTTTGTATGAGGTTTCTTAATATTAGTAAAACCCTGATGAATCTATAATGTTTGTAGTTGTGAGTGTGTTTCATTTTCTGCTCCAACAGGTATTAATGGATGCCTTTGAAAGCCATTTGATATTTTCTGCTAAGAGGTTAATTTAAAATGCTCTGCAGTCTTCTTAAATTTTCTAAATCAACACTAGGTGACCCTGAATGAGTTCACTCACAAAAAACATTTTGTTTCTTCTACAGAGACTGACAGCTAGTACAGGAACCAGACAACGAAGCAGACTTTCCATTATGGCTCAGTACCTGTGCAATGTTCACAAGCGTTTCACCATTCCAGGAAAAGCTTTTGTTCCGAAGCCAGACGTGAGTCTTTTCTTTCGTTTAGGAACTGGAGATTTTTCTAATAATTTACGGAGCAAGTAAAATGAAAAACAGGCTGAGTCCAGAATCTGATGATGATGATGACTGTCATCATCATCATTGTCATTTATTTATACAGTGCTTTCACTGTACAGAGCACTTTACTAGTAAAAGAAGACCAAAACAGCTCCCTGCCATCAGGCTTACGGTCTAATTAAGACATGAGACAAAAGGAAAAGGGGATGGCAGTATGGAAGGGGATTAAGTCCAGCAGATGCTGCCTCTTCTTCTCTCCCTCCCAGGCCAGGGCAGTGGGATTTGGGATGGAGGGCCTTTCATTAGATTGAGTTACTTTTGACTTTCACTGGAGGGCTGGCATGAAATTGTTCACAATTGTATGAGTTTAGTTTCAGAAGATTTTTTTAACAGTGTTCATTAATAAAGGAACATTTATTGCTGAAGGAATGGAAGAATATTGACTGCTATAAAAATAGACATATGTGAAAAAGAGAGAGAGATGTAAATTATACAGTATAAGACTTTAGATGCTAGATTAATAGAATGGAGAAATATTAAGTTGAAATGGTTGTAAATAATCTGTAAACCCCTATATTAGTGTTGACAGTGGATGTTTAATATGGATTAATTAGAATTTTAGGTAGCAGCTGTTTCAGACCAGATACTTTGTGTATACATTCTTAAATGTTTCTGCTTATAAAGAACTACAAAAATGTTAATAATTATGGCTGGAAAACATATCTGCATGTGTCAAGAAGATTTAATTCATTGCTGAATGCAGATTAATTTTTTTTAAAGTGCTGATGGTCATTGTAGTATTTCCTGTTACTAAGTAAAAGTGTGTTATTCAAATTTCCTTCTGTATGATTGTTGTAGTTAACTAGAAAACGCTAAACATGCTTGCCTTCCCCCCCTAAATTTGAGTTCACTTTTATGTGTGACCATGGTCAGTCCAAGTCACCTGATCCTAGGGATGCTTCTGAATTTTTAGATTCGGGACTAGAAGCCACCTCAAAGGAGCTTTAGCAAAATTGTGAGGTGCCATTTTAGAGTCTTCCTTTGTCTTATCCCCCATTTATGTAGCTCCTTCATTTTCAAAGTCTAATAACTGGAGATTGGAGTCTAATCTCAGTTGGATAGTAGCTCTGAGGTCAGTGCTGCAGCCGATATAGGAAGTTGTTCGTGGAGCATGTTTTGTCCTCATTTCTCCTACTTTGATCCTAACCTGCAGGTCTTAAGAGGCTAGCTGCCTAGGTGTGGCTGTCTCGTGCTCCTCAGGTAAATCATGAATTTCCTGACTGAATCCCATTGTCCAGCCTTGGCTGCAATGTTTTGGTACATTGGAAGTTGTATCCCAACATGTATGAGAGGTATGGAGAAGGCTGGCATATTTAAAGGCAAGGTAATGGATAGATAAATTAATCATTGAACATAACACAGAAATATTTTCACTGAAATGTATGTTACATTTGTGTATGGTGCCTGTGAATGAAATATTCTGTAATGTTCATAACTTACATCTGTTGTTGTGTGCCTTCAAGGTGTTTCCGACTTTTGGCGATCCTAAGATGAACCTATCATGAGGTTTTCTTGGCATGAAACAAATTGAAGGCACATAACAACAATAGATGTAAGTTTTTTTAAAAGATTTTTTAAAACCATGGCCTTGTAAGTGGTACCTCTTTTCTAATTTAAATATTATGAAGCCTCCTTTTATGAAGGGATTCCTGTATGTGAGGAAATTCCCCAGAACAAAATTAATTATGTGAATTCCTGGAATTACAGGTGTTAGTGTTGATGACACACAATATCTTTTATAGCTAACTGGCACTTTGAGGATTATTGGTAAATTAGCACTCAGATGCCCAGAGAAAGAATGTAAACTGAAAGCTGCTTTTGCCAATAGATTAGTATCTGGTTACACTCAGCATGGGATCTAAATGCAGGCTTATAGAGGTGATATATATTAAATGAGAAATGCAGATTTTCAAATCATTCTTGGCTCAAGCGGAGGATAAATGAACCAATCATACTATGTTGAGGCCGATTTGCAGGTGGCTCACAAAATGATAACGAAACATTTTTCAATAATGTAAAAAATGTTCTAGTTAGAATGGGAAGATATGTTTCCATTGTTCATTTTTTCCCCTCAGTTACTGCTGCCAAATTACTTCTGAATTAGACATTTTAAGAAGCTTTTGAATGTACAGTGGGCCCTTGGTATCCACTGGGGTTTAGTTCCAGGATGCTCTGTGGATACTAAAATCTGTAGATGCTCAGGTCCCATTATATACTATGGCATAATAAAATAGTGTCCTAACTTGTAACTAGACCTTGGTAGTAGAATTTTGGCATAGCTTTCATGTGACTTTTATAGATATTACGGCTGTTATTGCCTAAATGAGGACCAGTGCAATAAATAACATTTGTTGGAATGTGAGAAGCTCTGAAGCTCAGTTCTGAAACTCAGTATGGAGCCTTGAGCAAGTTATTAGATCTCAGCCAAATTTGCCTCAAAGGATTGTCACCCAGGATTGATTGCCTAGGGCTGTGATTGCATAGTAACAGTTTGCTCAGCATTGTAAAATTCTTCCTGCTTCAAAGAAAACCAGAACAGTACATAAAATAGGGTGGGAATCTGGCCTACCCATCCACCCTGGCTAGTGTTGAGGAATGCTGGGTGCTGTAGTCCAACAATATCTGGAGGGCTACACAACTCCCACACTTGACATAAAGTGGCGAAGCAGATGGGCAGGAAGGAGCAGCCAGAAGCCGCTTCCAGCCCTATCACCCTGGGGCCATGACAAACACTTGCCACAGCTCCAAGGATGCCTCCTGCCACGGTCCCAAATGGACTGCAGCAAGAGGCAGAAAATATCTGCTCCTTCTGGGACCAGTTTTGGGCCACCGTAGGCTAAATGCCACACACCCAAAGTGGCTGGAAACCACCTCCATCTGCCCCTCTGTTTCGGTCCAGAGTTACTTTCTCTATATATGTTGTCCTTTTCCTATTCTCAGTGTTTATGAATGAGCTAGATATCTTTTGGAGCTCTAACCACTAGGCAAAATCTCAGGAGTTCTTGGATCCATTTGGATTCTTCATGGTCACTGTTAGTGGGGCATCTTAAAATGTTGTTTGTGTGATATTCAACTGTTCTGTGCACAAGTAGATTCTTTTACTTTAGCTCATTCCTTAGCTTTGTAGGAAAAGGTAACAGGGAACGAACAAGGTTGATGTTGCCTTGGCTTACTGAGCCATGTACTACAGTTAACTTGTGCTAGTGTTGCTTGACAGCAACATAATTTTTGTTTTTCTCACAGATCTGTTTTGATTTGGAGATTACTACAGCAGTGGTTAAAGAGTATTTTGTGTTGCATTGTTGTGTATGTATATCTGGTGCTATCTAATTGCTGTATATTTTTTACTTCTTTTTCTTCGTACTGGATCTGTCCTTGTGTATAAATGCTGTGGCAGCAATACATGCCTCTAAGGAAGGAACTCACTGTTGTTAATGACGGTTCTCCTTCTCTGTCTCTCTGCATGTGGCTTTTCTTTTACTTTGACCTGGCTTTGTTGGCAGCAATTGCTTGTTGTACTGTTTCTGCACTGTATCTTTGTGAACATGTTGGGATATTTCTACCTTTGTTGAAGTGGAGTCTGGTGAGAATTTATATGGTTGTGTGCTAATTCAAGGTTGCCAGATGTCTTCAAAATGATTTGAGTTGACTTCTCAATCACTTGTACATTTTTCAAACCATTGTTTAAAATTAACTAGATGTTTCCAAAAACAGACTGGCCAGTATATAGTAATCAAGCTGCTAACAAATGTGATGCTTGTTAAGATGCTGGCTGTGGTCCCTAAGATTTCCCAGAATGTAATCTCTTAATTGTTGAGGTCTCATAAGATTATAGGATAGATTATCATCATATTTATTACACTGATAAATTTCCTTCACTCACTCTCTAGACTAAATTTTCCCAAATAATTGAAGCTGCTTTAGAAGACACTTTAGACCTGCAGCCTCACAAGGAATTATACACTGCAGAGTACTTTGCTTGCTTCTGATGCTCCTTTTTGGGCAGGATTAAATTCCTTAAACTGGAGGGCAGGGATGAGCAACTGTGACCCAATAATGAAGGATAATGGGAGCTGCAGTGTAATAACATCTGGAGGGCCACAGTTACCCACTGCTGTGTTAAGGGATTGAAATGTAAAAGTTCCTGCTATCATATATCTTGTCATGTCATGATCATAATAAAATCTCAACTTCAATAGCTATATTATCACATGACTTGTTTACTTTAAGGCTCATTGTTGTAATTCATTTGGTTTCAACTTTGTATTAAGATACTTAAGCGTTGTCCTGTCTATAGCTTGGTGTTGGACATACAGATACTTCAAATTTAACACAGCATTTATTTATCAATCCTTAAAAAGCTAGTCCTTGAAACAAAATAATTACAGACACCTTATAAATTTATACAAGTAAAATTTATAAATTCTATAAAATGAAGTACAACAATAGCCAAATAACTTTGTTACTTCTGTCCTTTTTTCCCCCTTCTTGCATTTCTAATCATAAATACAGTGATTCCTTGATTTCCAAAACCAGTTGCATATGTGATTGAGAACATATGAAAACTGCTGGATCAGCTCAAAGTCCTAAGTCAGCATTCTGCTCTTACAGTGGTTCATTGGACTCCTCCGTGAAGTCTAGTAGCTGAACTTAAGGGCAAGTGATCTGTTCAGACAGTGCTCCTCACCAACTACGGTACTGCCTGTGATTTTGGGGGTAGCATATAGCCACCATGACTAGTAGCCATGCCATGTCCACATTCCATACTTCCACTGTGCAGTGTGTGAAGAGGGGTTTCTTTTTGTTCCCTGACCTTCCTTGGTGCATTCTGGGTAATCTAGGCTTCTAGTATTGGAAAACAGATAAATATTTCTTTTTGCTTGTTTCTCCAAAACATACATCATGTGTGCACAACTTCTCGTGTGTGTTTTATGTAAACTAAAAATATGCAACTATTATAACCTGGGGACCTTTTTTGGGCAACCTTTTCTTTCCCTCCCTGTGTATATATGCCTTCAAGTTTCATGTTTACTTATGGCGACCCCATGAATTTCATAGGGTTTTCTTAGGCAAGGAACACTGTATTAGCCTCGTAATCTGATAAACTATTTACGTCTCTTACTCTCAATAGATGGAAGATGATTGGAAAAATAACAATTCAGGAATAAATACAGACCAAATATTTTTATGCATCTTCTGCAAAAGAAGATATGCCTTATCCATTAACTCAAATTATTGGCATTGGAAAATCTTAATATATGCATATGTATATGTAATTTAGGATTGTGTCCCAGGTTACTGGTTACGCTTTCATCTTTGTGTTCCTACCAAGAAATTCAAATTCTGCATCTCTTTTGAATGGAAATGAAAGATTCCCTGTAGTGAATAATAATAATTTCAGCATGTTAAAGAAAAGGTTCTGAGAAGCGAGGCAAGTTAACCAAGTGAATCATGCTGGCAATGTAATTACAAACTGAGTTGCTATCACCTGTATGGACTCCATGTGGCAGACTGCCAGTAACTCTGGGGCTTGATCCAAAAGTGTCTTATAAATAGTTTGCATTAAGTATTGGTTTGTATGGAGCATAATGATGTGCGGATTAAAAACATACTCAAGCACTGAAGTTACTTGCAACAAAAGTATTTTAGTTTGTTAAATCTAGTTGCAGAGATATAACACACAGCATATAGAGATAACACACAGGAATCAAGGAACAAAATATGTAGAAGTATTTAAATATTGAATTGGAGGGTTAAAACATTTACTTCAATTATAAATACAGCATGATTGACATACCTATTTCTTAGCCCTGATGGGTACATAACCTTAAATTAGCAGCAGATGGTTAAATAGACAATTCTTTTGAAATAAAAAGGGAAGCTGCTGCGGGTGGTCATGGGATGTTGTGTATACTTTGGGTTTTGGCCGTAACTGAATGGCAGTGTCTCTTTAGCATGTGCAGTATGATCATATTAGGGTGGGTTTGTTTTATTAATGAAGAAATATAGTTAATCATAGCAATTGGAAATTAACACTGAAGAATTGTTGCCACAATTTAAAAACAAATCATGGGACTTTATAGACAGAGTACGTTTAAGTAATATAATTAAAGTGGGATTTTGGGGAAAATTAAAGTGGCATATTGCAGATATGAACTGAATTTTTATGTAAAAACAAATGTGTACTCTTCCTTTTGTTCTTTTCTCTTAAAATTCAGTTGCAAAGCAATGTCAACAATAACTTGCTCTGTTTGCTTGCTAAAAAAAAGTACGGTACTTTGTCAAAATTGAGTGACATGCCTTACATCAAGAAGAAAAAACTGTTGGTATTTAAAATCACAACCAAACGTACAGTAAACAGACCCCCCCCCCACTTTCTGACAGACCCACCACTGTATTTACACATAGTCCTTCAGGTTGTAACCTGTTGTATTTTCTTGCTGCGCACCTGGGAATGGTTGCTGTGTCTTGTTAGGGTAAATCCACACTCTCTGCTGTTTTTTAAAACAGGAAGTGCCAAAGATGGCACCTGCAGTGAGCAGAAGTCCTGCTGAAATGAATCCGATGTAAACGGCTCCTCCTGGTTCATGTTTACTGCTTTCTGGAATGTTTGGGTCCAGAAAATTTGAAATGATCTCCCTGGTGTACCAGGCTGTTGGTATCAATCCAAATATTCCTGCAAGGATAAAGAAGACTCCTCCTGCAAATGAAGTGTGGCTTTTGGTGTCTCTGTTCCCTCCCAGCCGGGTGCACTTCATCCCGACAGTGGCGATGCAGATCCCAAAAGAGGAGAGGATACAAGACAAAACCATGGTGGTCCGTGCTGCTTGGATGTAAACAGGGAGGGAAAGGATTGAATATTTCACTGTGCAGCTAAACATCCCCGTGCTGTACCATGTGCAGTCCATCCAGAGCCCTTGCATCTGAGTTATGGCTGTGATGATGTTTGAACCCAGGTCTGCATTCACTTTCCAGTTGGGCAGTAAGGTGGCTGTGATTGCGCCAAACACCCCGAACAAGGCGAGGATGAAAGCAAAGAATTGTAGAGCTCCTGATGCCATGATGAGATTTGCAGTCACCTTTTGTCCGCCTGGTTCTCTCCTGTTGTTGTTGTAAACGTGTGTAACTGACTGATAGCTCCCCAGCCAAGGCTGTAGTCGTCTGTATGTGATAGAAGGGGGAGGGGGCAGAGTGGCAGGGCCAAAGGAAAAAGAAGTGAGCTAACAAGAGCTTGCATTTAAGATCCCAGCTATCTGAATGAATGACTGAACGTGACCCTGCAGCAGATGAGAAGGCTACAAAAGCACGGAGCAGCTGTACACAGGGCACTTGAACAGAAATGATTACAAATGAACAGTGTGTGAGAGCACTGAGCACAAGGAGCAACCCTGGCATAATCTGCAGTGGGGAGGAAAAATTCATTTGCAATGTTCAGGCATAGCAATAAGACAGTGTAGATGCTAAAAAGCAAGAAAAGACAAAATTAAGCAATTTTGAATAGTGGCCAGTTTAGAACCTTTAACATTGTTTGGTGACATAAGGTAGTAAAACGTTTTTTCAAAAAGTAACTTGTTCTAGTTGTAGAAATTGTCCTCCAGATTCAGATCTATAATTAATGAAAAAGGCAGCTTGTGTTACTTTAGTTTTAGTTTTTGTGAGAAATATTATTTTACTTCAGCATATTTTCCTACTTTCATTTTTCATTGGTAATTTAACGTGTCCTCCTTATTTTACAAAGACCCTGGATACCTTACTACTGTTTTATGAAGAGGAAAATTCACCCTTCTGTACTGGGCAGCCAAATCTTAAACTTCAGTTTCCTGTGCATCGAGTACTTAATTTGCTTTGAGTCATACTAACTTTGTCAACAACAACAACAACAACAACAACATCATCATCATTGGAAGTAAATAAAACTGAAGATTTGGAATGCAGCCTACCCTGTGTTAAACACATTGAAGAATTGTTGATCTTAAATAGTACAGTTCAGAATATACTTCATGCTGAAATAGAAATATGCACAACTTTAGCTGACTTGTGCTTTTGATATTAAACTAATCAGTTCATTATTGTTTGATAGACAAGGACCTGATATTTTGGTCTCAGACATTTTCTGAGGTCATTAAAATGATAACATGGTATATTATGATTCCTTTTTCCTCCCATTCGGAGGACTTATGATGCAATCCTGTATATGCCTACTCAGGGGTAAGTCCCACTGCGTTCAGAGGATCTTACTCCCAGATAAGTCTAGATAGGATTGAAGCCTTAGATTTAGAAGGTACAAAGTATGGAGACTACTTATGGAGCCAAATAAGTAGTAGTATACTGTTAATCTCAAAATATTATCATGTGGTTGTGATATTCACTCATACTGATTATGAGTCCACTTCAGGGCATAATCATGGAGGCTTTATTGATACTCCAAAGCTTATAACAGTGCCAGATATGTTAGTTGAGTGGGATCACTGTGACAGTATGGTTAAAATTGTAGGTCTGAAGGTTTATGAGCATAGTACATGGAAGGTTTGGGAAAAACCAGTAATATTTTCTTCTCAGACATTTTGTGGACATAAGTGCCTATTCCAAGTAGGCCATCTTTGCCTAGGTCTCCTAAATTAGAACTATGCTCAATACCTCTGTAATACTTTAGGATCAATTGTAAAATCACATTCAGAAGGCTTGGCACCAGTCAGTAGGCATTTGTGGGCTAGATGAGTTAGTGGTATAATGCAGCCTGAATAGGTTTACTTTTTGGATCTAATATGATAGATGTAACAGCAGAATTTAGCAAAGTGTATTTTAAAACATACATTTAATTTTTTAAAAATAAAAGTAGAGTTTGACTTGGAGGGGCTTACATAATCAGAACTAACATTTTTTATGAACAGGAGCATGCAACTGGAAAACAAGCCTGAACATAAAATTTGCAATCCAGTAATTAATAGGTTCTTCTGCTGTACAGTTCTCAAGTGTGATGAGACTTAGACTCCAAAACCCTACTATCAACATGTAAAAAACAATGAAAGCTTTCTCTGCTGAAACAGCATTTTATTTTAACTTGCTCAACTAGATCTTTTAGGGGGCAGAGCAGTTTTTTAAAAAGCACTTACAATTTATCTGCAAATAATATATTGTATCCACAAAGTAGATATGTTTAGGAGAGAATTCTTCCTCTCATTATCACTTTCTTATGCTACCCACTTACAACTTACAGATTTTTCATTCTCTGTAAAGAAAGCAATGGAAGAAAGCGGCTTGATTTTCTCAGAAGGGTCTTTTAATGGTTTACTAGTATAGTTGTATATTGTACACCTATGTTTTAAACTTGCTTTGGTTGCATGTAGGAAGAAAGGCAAAATATAAATTAATTAAATAAAATATAAATAAAGAGTTGTTTAGGCTACAGTACTGACTAAATTTACCCAGGAGTAGCCACCAGTAAATTACATCCGAATAATCACGTATAGGATTGTGCTGCAGAATCAGTTTATCAAGCCAGTAAGTAATAAGTTTGCTGTCCTATAGAAGAAATTTTTTTTAGGCTACCTGATGTGGAGGACCAGCAATTATTATTTTTCCTGCTGTTCCAGGGATGGCATTATATTTGTGCCCACTGGGTACAGTTGTTCCTTTCTTTCCTGGAAACTTGCCAGGTACCAGTAACCGATGGCTCCTGGAGTAACACCAATCCAGGGGCTACAATTTAGAATAGTGCCACTTTAAAATATATTTCAGTTATTTATTTTCACATCTTTTGGCTAAAGTAGTGTAAAATAAAACAGCATATGACTTTCAAAGTACACTTTGCTCCGTTCCTCATACACCTGCTCTAACAATGCTTCAGCGTTACATTTCAAAGATAATCCTGTTCAGTATCTTCCATGAATTCTTTCTTTGCCTCTACTGTTATGGGGGTGTCAAAAATATGTCCTTTGTGGTCTATAACTTGTAGCACCTATCTTAGATTTCTCTACAGCTGCAAAGCTGCCTTGGCATCCTCATTCTGGAGAGACCAGCATGGGATAGGGAGAGCAAAAGGTAATTTTTTATACTGACCATAAATATTACCTGGATTGTTCTGTTCAGCACCTAACTGGAGCCTTCCTTTTCTGCCCCCTTGCATCAGGAAGATTGCCTTTCTGCACATCTTTCTCCTGCCCATAATCCAGGCTTGGAAAAATTTGGCCATCACGTGGCTGATGACAGATTTTAGGATTTTACAGATTTTTATGTATTTCACAGTGACAGAAAATCTCAACAACATTCTAGTGACGTTAGAGGTTACTTCACTTTAGCTTGATTTGGGGAAGAGAGCAGTCTTGCTACATCTATCACAGCAGTCTACCCTAACTTGCCACATTCTAGGAGTGTTAGATTACTACCCCCATCATCCCAAGACAGTCATGATGGCTGAAAATGTTGGGACTTGTAGTTCAACACATTTGCTTATTTCTTTTGCATGTGGTGCACATCATGTTGAGGGACACATTGTTTAATTAACAATTCAGTCTAAAACGTAAAAAGGGCATGCAAAATCTTTCTATCCTTTTGTGCTCCCTGAAAACTTGCTTGATTGAATGCACACCCCGTTTTTGAAGTTCTGGTAAGCCACTCGATCTATATTTCTGAGAAACTAGTGGGATATGAACCCTTGAATTCATTCCAGAGCAGGTGCATATGTTTACTCCCCATCGGTCTCAAAGACTGAGAAGGGAAATGGAACTGTCCCTGGGTGGTACTGTCTACCTCATTTGGCTTTCGCTGATAGTTTCTCCTTATTTCAGTTTTTAGGTTTAACAGCTATAAAAATTAAAACAGATTCCCAAACCAATAACAGTAGTGTCTCTCCAGAACAATTAGGAATACACTAAATTAAAACCACAATGAAATGTTATGCAAGTCCAAACATTTTAAATAACAACAGTAGTGTAAGAATCAAATCTTTAGTTCAGTACTTACTTCTAAATTGAAGCTCCAAGATGCTTTCTTGACAAGAACAATTGTTGAAATGCAAGCTCTTTCAAGGTAAATATCTCTAGTCCTTGTAAAAAATTGCATCCAGGGTTTGTTTGTTTTTTTATTAAGCAAAAATAGCTTTCTGGTATTATGAGCACAGCAGTGCTGCTGGTTCCCTGTCTCAGTACCATCTACCAGATAATAAAGAATGACTTTGTTTAATGAATCTGCACTAGAGAAAATACTTTGTTTAGGGAGTAAAAACAGATTATGAAGGAAACACATGTAAACCCTTAGTTCAAAAAGCATAATGCTTTCCAGATCTCAAGTTGAATGTTTTGTAATAACTTGGAAATCTTGGGGATCTGGAGAAATTTAGAACATTAGGTATTTTTTTAAAAAATGAAACGTACTTTTCTTCTTACAATTAAAGCAGCTTTGAAAACTAAAAGAAAGGGTAACTTTTTAGAGTTAGCTGTAGTGCAGCTGATAAGAGTTAAGGCTGTTCATATTGCAAACCACCACCACAAATCCTCCACAAGAATATTATCATTTCTTTTAGGGTTGGTAACAGATTTTGATAAATATGTCAGTTTTGCATACCTGCTAATGACAGTGTGTAGCCTTCTTTACTGCTTTCTGTAATTAGTTGTCTTTCTATAAAGACCATCAAGCAAAAAGGTAGCTGTCCTTGCTGATGTGGCTTATGCAAGGGCTGTCAGAGGAGCCATATATAGCAAACAAAATGAGAAGGGAAACTTGCTGATCATGCAACAAAATAAATATGTGTTTCCCTCTGTTGTCTGACTTTTCTCAACACATGGAAGGGAAAGGATTATTGGTTTGTAACATTATGTTTGACAGCTGCATAGTTTTGTTACTTGTAGTCTTGAAGTAACTATAGTTTTGAATGTTCTTTTAAGCAAAGTGCAATGGTTGTGCTTTTAAGAAATTGCCACAGGGTTGTAATGAAGGGTTGTGCTTGATTTCCACAGTCCATGATAAGCTTGGTCCTTGCAGACACTGGACATTCCCTGACTTAAGTCTCTGACTGCCCTTTGGAGGCACTTAACACCCGTAACACAACTGAAGAGGATAATCCTGTTCTCTTGCTCATGAGGAGAGCACTGCCCTTATTGTTACTGACTTTGATGATGATTTCCACATGATTGGAGGAGCCTGCAAACTTGTGTGAATTTATTTGCAAAATTGTTCATTTGTTTTCTGGGTGATTTTGATAGGGAGTAAGCATTGATAGGGTTGGAGGGTTTGCTTTAAGGTGTGTTTATTTTAAGCATGGGGGTGAATGTTAAGTCAGTAGGGTGACTGGCAGTGGAAATATGTTATGGGGATGCATTTTTATGCTGTTTAAGAAGATGCTAGATTCAGCATCCTATTAAATAAGGGATGAAGGAATGTGTGACCCTCCAGATGATGGTGGGATACAAGTCCTTTCAGCCCTAATCTGTATAGCTCATGGTAGTGGTGGTGGTGGGGAGATGATGGGAGTTGCCTTCTTACATCTGGAGGGCCATGCATTTCTGGTTTGTTCTCTAAACGAAGACATCAGTAAGACTGGGATCCACAACATCCTGGATTGCTGTGTATATATGTGTGTGTGTCCACTTTTCATGCAAGGATTTCCAGGGTCGAGAACAAGGGAGCTGGGGAAGGGAATGGGGGAGGGACAGAAAACAGGAGACTCGGCTATGGCTTTGTCAGTGGATTCATAGTGAAGGCCACTTCAGTGGAACTCCTCAAGTTGTAACCTTCACCTCGTTCACAGTCACCAACTATCCTGAAATGTAGCAGGTCATTATTGGAGTTGGAGTTATATATGATTGGAATTGTGTGTGTATGTGAGGGTTTTTTAATATGTTCCAATAGGTGAAAATCAAACCACAGCTCTACGATTGGACATCTGATTGTCCAAGGTTAGAAACGCCTGTGAAGCACAGGCGTTTCTAACCTTGGACAATCAGGTTTCTGTCACAGCTTTCAATACATTCCCAGAGTAGTTTCAAAAAGTTAATTACAAAAAAGCAAATTATTTTTTTAAAAAAACACATTAAAATACTACAACATATAAACAGTGTTGCTGTGTTGCAATTCCTTTATAGAGGACAACAAGACAAATGAATGGGGTTCTTTAGAACTGTAGGAGACTTTGGGGCAAGTAAGCAGAAGGAGCAGAACTGGGAAATTGGTTTTTTATACTTCTACTTCTTCTCTAAGGAGTTAAAGGCAGCCGATGTGATATACTGTATATAATTTCGAGTTGTTTAACTTTCCTTCTCTTTCAGTGCTGTTCAGGACCTTTTTATTTTTTAAAAAATTGTTTTCTTAATGTGCAAGGAAAAATCTAGGCTGAATGGCATATTTCTGACATGCTTATTATACAGTATAGCAAAACTCCATTATTTTTATGTCTTCAAAACACACTTGGGCAAAGTGTTAAGAGGGTAGCAATGTGTGTCTAGATGAAGTTGCACTTTGTGCTTGCAGTAATTGTTTTTCTTCTAAAGAATACCAGCAAAATAACTTGAAGTTAGTGTCATTTTCAAATCTCTATGTGTATATATTCTATTTGCGGGTTTTTGTACCCAGCCTGTTAATATGCACAAGTGAGAAATAGGCTATAATGTTAGTAATTTCCAATCCTCCAATTACAAGCAAACAATATTTTCCTGTAACTGTTTCTATAGTAACAAAGCAGCTTTCCTACTTTCTGAGAACTCAAGCCTTTAATGGAGTGAATAGTAAGATGTCTTTTATATATCTACAGGAAGTAAACATCCATGTGTAGCATTGAGAGTGTGGTATTTTCCTTTACTATATTTTATGAATGCTCTTCTATTATCTGATTTATACAAGTATTTATGTTAGCTTGGATCCAAAATGACTTTCCACTAGCCAAAAGTGTCTCCCATTCTTGGAAAGCCTGTTTAAAGCGTGTTTGTGAGATAACTATCAGAGAGATTATTGCATAAATCCTTTTCAGTAACTTTTTAAACACCTAATGGATTTCTTATGTGCTACATCCTTATTCGCCATATTTCTCCTACTTCAATAAAACCAGTGATACATTCTTGGCACAACACTATGCAAGATCCTTCCTAGAAGCCAATAACTAATTCCTGTATTTAATAGGACTACATCTTCTGTAGAAATTTTAGACTTTTAGAAATTTCTCTCAAATTTGATTTCATTACTGTTTCTTGAATCACTGAGGGCAAAAGATGCTCAGAGCTGAAGATATACTTTAAATTTTTGCTCTGCTCACAAAAGTATGATCAGTGAGTATTTCCTCAAGAAATTAACTAAATAACTTGTCATATATGAAAGCAGTCACAAGTTCAAAGTAACTTGATCGAGGTGAATGCAATTGTTTCATGGTTTTGTGTACAGCTTGTACACAGTTTATAATGTAAAGTCCTATGTAAGCAAAGATACATCTGTATCCACTGTGTGTGGAAAGAGAAACTAGGCAACAGGCATTTGGTTCTGTGCCTGCAGTAGCAACCTTTGACACTGATGTGTCCCTACTTAATCTAAAAGCATACTTTGCATGATAATACAACAAAAGCCTATATACCAAGCTTCTGTTTTTTGCAGATAGATAGAATCATATTTACTACATTTAAGTCCTGCTTTAATTAGAAATTCTTTAAACAAATAATATTTGGACCAATTTACTTTAGAATCAAGGTCCTTTTCTTAGAGCAATAATTTTCATTAAATCTTCATTCACAGGTAGATGTGACTGTTGTTCATTTTACACCACTAGTCCAACCACAGATAGAACAGCCCTTTAAGCTGGTGGAAAAAGTTGTTCAAAGTGTTTTCCAGTTCAGAAGGAAATACTGTCATCATGGTGTAAGGTAAGAGATCTTACTTTTGTTTATCAACTATAGCCTGAATCTACTTGTTAGTTTCCACTAAAGTAAACTCAAAATAAATGAAAATGTTGATTTACCAAGTTCTCACTGATTTAATGGGTCATCTTTAATGATGACTGACAGGTGAATGTAGGCCTTCACCATCGAACCAACAGTGATGGTATAATGACAGTCCCAAATGTATTTACATGAGCCTTGGTGACACAGTAATTATATGAAAGTGAGATTGGCCATCATACACCTAACTGTTGCCTCACGACTTCAAGGAGTCTTTTCTTGTCACTGAAATGTTATGGCTTTATTTAGAGCCAGATATAAAAGCCCAAATGGTTCCTGGACCTGGTATCTCAGGAAGACTCCTATTCACTCTTGGGCTGCATCTTGTTAGTGGCAGGTGCCTATGTAGAGGTGGGTATCCCCTTCCTCCCTCTGCAATGACCAAAGCCCCCCTGACCCTACTTGACATAGAGTCCCTGAATCCTCCCACCCATGGCCATTCACATCTGGAGGAGGGGGGGGGGTTGCAGAATTATCTGCCTATATCCCCATAGCCAAACCTGACATCCTGACATGCAATCCCACTCCTAAACTCCTACTTTAGGAGTCAAAATAAGAGTATTTTGCTCAATGCAAACTATATTAATATCCTTTGTGTTCCTAACCTTGGGCTAGAATTCTAGTTACACTAGTATTAACAGTCTATTATTCTGTATGTAGAGAGGTTTTGTATCACCTTTGAGACTAACCAAAAGAAAGATGTTGGCAACATGAGCCTTTGTAAACTAAAGTCTACTTCCTCTTCACAGAAATTCATTAGGTGTTTAAAAAGTTACTAAGAAATCCATTAAGAGTTTAAAAAGTTACTGAAAAGGATTTATTGAATAACTTCTCTTTGATAGTTATCTCACAAACACTCTTTGATTTAAAATACATCTGAGGAAGCAGACTTTAGTCTATGAAAGCTCATGCTGCCAACGTCCTTTCAGTTGGGGCCTTTGCAGACTGCCAGAAATAGTGCAAATTGAGTCCACTTTAACTGTCCTGACTCAGTGCTAGGGAATAATGGGAACCGTAGTTTATTGTGGCACCAGAGCTCTCTGACAGAGAAGGCTCAATGTCTCAGAAAAAAATACAGTTCCCATGATTCCCTAGCACTGAGTCAGGGCAGTTAAAGTGGACTCAATTTGCATTATTTCTAGCAGTCTGCAAAGGCCCTTAGTCTCAAAGGTGCTACAAGATCTCTCTACATACTGATCTTACAGACTAACACGGCTCTCTCTTTGAAGTCAATTATTCTAGTCTGGTACATTTTTCTTGCAGGAGTGCAGAGCAGCAGGGGTAGTGAGAGGCAGAGAAAGATATTGAAATCTGTCAGAAAGCTGCCTGACAGCAACTTGTGAACCAGCAGGACAGCCTTCTTTCCTGGCAGGAAACACTTCTTCTGCCTACCCCCATTACTGCTTGCCTGTTGCCATTTTACAAATGCTACTGTAGTTATGCTGGTAAACAGGATCTACCCTCTTAGCATGAATGTATTATCTGTCCAGTTTCAGGAAAGGTCAAGTCAGGACTGTGAGCTGTTGATAACAGGTTCTAAGATTAAGGCAGTTTTCAAACAAATAACAGGTAGCCAATTCAGCAGTGCCTTTTTCAAATTTAGCATCAGAGGGCATTCCAAAATACAACCAGGCAAAGTCATAACAGAAAACAAGGCAGTTGCAAAAGCAAGATTCAAAAATGGTCCAAGCACAAGGGAGAGTTAGCAGGAAGAGTTAGGCATTTTAGGAATACACCAACAGCATCTGAAGATGGTGCAGTTGTCTCAGCAGTTCCGCCTAAGACTAAGGCTAATAAGCCTGAGCTCCTAGACTCAGCTGCAGATTTCCTGTGATAATCTGGAAGTATTGGTTTAGAATTATTCCCATGAGGAGCCTTTTTTGTAAGCAGGTGTTTCTTCCACCTTAGAAGCAGAGTGTTCCACCTCTTGAGATAGTTCCAATGCAGTGGGGCCTTCTCTCAAAAACTTCCACTTTGGGGGAAGGGACTCTGCCATTTTTTGCAAGCCACCTTGAGTCCTAGGGATGGGGAAAAGGCAGGATTTAATCGAATAAAATAATCTTTTGATGAAGAGTTCTCCAGCACAGTTATGTCTGGACCTGACATGATGATTCTGCTGCTGTTGCCTTCATAGACAGCTTGTTCCTGTACCAAGCCTTAGCCTCTTCCTTGGACTGAACTGAGATTTCCAGACAGCTTTTCTCCAGGCATTCACTACCCTATTCTCCCAGATACAGCTTCACACCCAGTGAAGCACCGATGACTGCATTTACACATCATCAGTTTCAGCAGGGCTCCCCAAACACAGTAGGAGTCTGCTTCATGCCTGAGGTAGTTGAGGCACATCTATTCTGTGCATAACTGGAATAGTAGGGATCTGGACCTTCACATGTCAGTCCTCCCAGTGATCCAAGATGAGGGTAACTCACCTTGTTGGCTTTAAGTCCAGTGGTTCACCTTTGTAACCAGTCTGCAACATTCTTCTAAGGCGTTGTTGGATTCCAAAAGGTGCACCAGGAAGTGTAGAATTTTTTTTCTGCCCCTTCTGAAACAGATAAACGTCTGTGCTGACTTTAGTTCTGTCCTCTGAATTTGTCCATTCTACTTTTCTCATAACCAAGCCTCTACCTTTGAAAGTTGTAGGTCTCTTACAGCTAGGCTCCAGCTATTGCCTCAGTACTTCCAAGCACAGTTTCTTCTCCTTATTTAGGGAATGATTCCTTGCTGTATTTCTTTCTGCTCTAGGCAATCATAAAGACAAAGTGTCCTTGTCCAGTACTCACAATAGTGCACAAATTGGTCTTTTCTTTTTGAAATATTATTGGTAAAATTAAAAAGTGTATTATTATTATTATTTGTTCCATTACTTGGATGTCTTTTTTTTAAAAGGTTTTCTAAGTTAAACAATAAAACCAACATACAGTCACCCCTCCGTTTTCGGAAACTCACATATATTCAAGCCCCATTTGCTTGAATGGCTGTGCATTCACCCATAGGCTTGCCCCTCCGTCAATAATCAAGACCACGGACTTCAAATCTGTGAAAATGGAGGGGTGACTGTATAATATAAAACACATACCTCCCCCAGTAAGAATGTTTTGTCACATTAGTTCAAAAATACAGTTAAAAGCTAATTTTTCCACCTAGCATAGCATAAAATTTGCTGTGTGCTAACCCTAATGTTTCAGGAATTGTCAATCTATACAGATGTGTGTATACACCAAGGTAGGAATGATGCAACTCTTCAGAAGTTGTGGGGCTGAAAATCCCAGTAGCCTTAGTCTTCATTGCCAGTGGTGAGGAATGCTATAGCAGTCCAACATTTGGAGGTCCTCTCATCTCTTCTGGGAATAAACACACGACCAAGGGGACACATTAATGAGAGAGAGAGAGAGAGAGAGAGAGAGAGAGAGAGAGAGAGAGAGAGAGGTAACTGGTGCTTGTAGCTCATGGCTGTATGTGTACTGTAATACAGTACATGTTGGGGGCCCTGTAAGCTTTGTGGAAGCTGCTGCTAACTCAGAAAGCTTGCTTCTTAAGACTTTGTGTCACAGTCAGTACTTCAATTAGCTGTCATTATTTATGTCATTCAGGAACAATCCAAGGTGATGTTGTTAACTGATGCAACTTTAAAATAATGGCACATCCAGTATACGATAATGTGCATGTATTGGTGAGCAGGGGTACTTTGGGTGACTGGAACTCATACGAAAGACTTAATATAAAGTTTAAAAAGTTTAAAAGCAAATACTTACTGTATAGATAATTCTCAAGGAAATCTCACATCCAAAAGTACTTTGAGGCCAGTGCTGTCACAAACCACTTCATGCAACATCTTCACAGTGACAGACTATCCTGTCCCCATTTGCTGTTCTAACGTGAGATCTTTTCAGTTTCTCCTGCACAATCCTAGACATTAGTATACTATGCAGAGAATTAGCACAACATGGTAAACCCATATGTATAGAGATTTTGTAGCACCTTTGAGACTGAAAAAAAAAAGATGAAAAGAGGCTTGTAGCATGAGCTTTTGTAGACTTTAGTCTACTTCTTCAGATGCTTATGATGGACTGAAAGCCAGGGACAGACAGGAGTGCAGATGTTTAACTGAAGATAACTGAAAAGGAATGTTAGCTACTGCAGGTCCAATTAGTATAAGTAGAACCCATGAGCTCTACATGATACAGATACAGACAGATATCTTAATTCTCTATACATATTTATACATATACATAATAAATAGAATCTCTATATACATTCTACATAAAATTTCTCTATATATTTATTCTACAGAGTAACATAGCTATATTTTTAAATCAGGGGTAGGCAACCCGGGGGCTGGATGCGGCCCCCCAAGGCCTTTGGATCAGCCCCAGGCCAGTCCTGCTGCCGCTGCCGCCGCCCGCCATAATAATATTGATTATTGTTGTTATTACTTGTTCTTGGGGTTTTCTTGGCAATATCTCCACAGGGGTTTTGCCATGGCTTTTCTGGGGCTGAGAGAGTGTGCATGCATATTTAAATATTTATTTATTTATTTTGGGTGCTTCGGCCCCCCAATTGTCTGAGGGACAGCAACCCGGTCCCCCGCTCAAAAAGGTTGCTACCCCTGCTTTAAATGATAAACCCAGTTGATGAAGCCTACATTTCCCTCAGCATATCCCCCATCTTTTCAATGGGTATCTCGGTGTTAGGTATATTTAGTAATTTGGAGGAAGGTATACATTGTAATGGTGTCTTTGTATTGAAAAGTAATGGAGTATGTTTTTTGTTGCAGGCAGCCAATTATATAATGAGTGACTAAATCAAAACATGAGATCATCTTATTGCAGTTGGCTGGCAGTGACAACAGAAAATTAAATGGTTGGGGGAATCTAAATAAATAGATAAGTGTTAATTCTTTTTACAATTTCCCTTGCTTATCATGTCTACTATTATCTTTCAGGGTTTTATTTCCAGAAGCCAGGCGTTTAGAAAAAGCAGAACAAATGCTCATGTTGGCAGATGTTGATCCAACTCTACGCCCAACTCAGCTTTCCATGTATCATTTTAAAAATCTTTGTGATGTTTATAGGAAAATGTGTGATGAAGACCCAAACCTTTTTGTATATAATTACAGACACGAACTGAGAGAGAAGAGACTAAAGAAGGCAAACTTTAAAAGGATGGTGGATGATGACTTAATATAGCTAATTCTCTAAAAAGAGCTTGCCAAGAAGTGCAATCATTTTTGTTCACTGAAATGAAATGTTTGTAAGCATTCCTGAGTCAAAGAATATGTGAAATTCACAGAAGGGAGACTAGCATAAAATGAGCATAATTTGGTCTCAAGGTATACAGTTGGCCCTCTGCATCCATGGATTCAACTAGCCACAGTTTGAAACAATTCCAAACAAATAAATCAAATTTGAAAAGTGAACCTGGATTTTATATAAGGGACACAATTTAACTGTGCCATTATAGAATCATAGAGTTGGAAGAGACCACAAGGGCCAGCCAATCCAACCCCCTACCATGCAGGAAATCACAATCAAAGCATACCCGACAAATGGCCATCCAGCCTCTGCTTAAAGACCTCCAAAGAAGGAGACTCCACCACACTCCGAGGGAGTGTGTTCCACTGTTGAACAGCTCTCACTGTCAAGAAGTTCCTCCTAATGTT
The DNA here is from genome assembly GCA_026167975.1 of Phrynosoma blainvillii. Taxonomy (NCBI): domain Eukaryota; kingdom Metazoa; phylum Chordata; class Lepidosauria; order Squamata; family Phrynosomatidae; genus Phrynosoma; species Phrynosoma blainvillii. The sequence goes on from JANUYF010000001.1 coordinate 95,411,936, forward strand.
GAGGTGGAATCTCTTTTCTTGGAGCTTGCATCAATTGTTTCGTGTTCTAGTCTCTGGAGCAGCAGAAAACAAGCTTGCTCCATCTTCAGTGGGACACCCCTTCAAATACTTAAACAGAGCTACCATTTCACCACTCAACCTTCTCTTCTCTAAGCTAAACATACCCAGCTCCCTAAGTCTTTCCTCATAAGGCAGATTTTCCAGACCTTTCACTATTTTGGCCACCCTACTCTGGACATGCTCCAATTTGTCAACATCCTTTTGCAATTGTGGTGCCCAGAACTAGACACAGTATTGCAGGTGAGGCCTGACCAAAGCAGAATAGAATAGCACTACTACTTCCCTTGATCTAGATACTATAATTCTATTGATGCAGCCTAAAATTGCATTGGCCTTTTTAGCTGCTGCATCACACTGTTGACTCATGTTCAACTTATGGTCTACTAGGACTTCTAGATCCCTTTCATATGTAGTCTTATTAAGCCTGGCGTCCCCCATGCTATATCTGTGCATTTCATTTTTCTGCCCTAGGTGCAGTACCTTACATTTCTCCGTTTTGAAATTCATTTTGTTTGCTTTGGCCCAGCTTTTTAATCTATTAAGGTCTTCTTGAATTTTGATCCTGTCCTCTGGGGTATTAGTTGCCACTCCTAATTTGGTGTCAAATTTGATAAGTATGCCCTCTATTCCTTCAAATTGATAAAGATGTTGAAGAGCACTGGGCCCAGGACAAAACCCTGTGGGGCACCCCACTGGTCACTTCTCTCCAGGATGAGGAGGAGCCACTGCTGAGCACCCTTTGGGTTCGGCCAATCAACCAATCACAAATCCACCTAATAGTTACCCTGTCTAGCCCACATTTTACCAGCTTGTCTGCAAGAATATCATCAAAGGCTTTACTGAAATCAAGATGTGCTATATCTACAGCATTCCCTTTGTCTACCAAGCTGGTAATTTTATCCAAAAAGGAGATCAGATTAGTCTGGCATGACTTGTTTCTCAGAAACCCTGAGCATCCATAGAAGGGGGTGGGGTGGGGGGCTGGAACCAAACCCCAGCAAATGCCAAGGGCCCACTATAATATGCCACTCAAAATAAAGTAAAAATCCTGTTCCAAGTACAGTCAAGTGATACGCTCAATTTGTGATTGTCACCCAATAATCAAGAGATAGGAGAAGACTAAAATGTCCCCACAGCCAAAATATTGAATTTGAAATTTCATAAAAAGAGTTGTGAAACAAACACAATGCCTGCTGCATTGAACATTTTACTGTACAAACTTGTAGAGAAAATAAAAATACAAGATTACAATACAGACCTTCATATTTACACACATATATATATAAAATCAAGTATAAACAACATATTACATCATAGTGCAACATTATTTTTTGTAATCACTTAAAATAAGTTAATTCTGCTTTAAATAAAGCAAAATCTAATGAACATAAATGATCAAACAAAGCTGTTTGAATTATTGTCAAAAGATGTAGATTTTAACTTTTATCTCCTTTTTAACTAATTTTAAATATGTAACCTAATGTTATTTGATAGCAGTAGATTAATTTACAGAATCTGTAAATTTAGGACAGCTTAATCTAATTTGTCGGTTCTGTAATAAATTAAAATAACTTAAGCCTTTACAACTACTTCTGTGTAGTAACACAGTAGTGCATTAAACTGAAGAGTTAACAGTTCTTACTCGTCATGATCACCTGTTTAAGAAAACTATGTAAATAAAATCTTATGGAATGGGGAAAATATTAACTTTGAGGCAGCTAGGAGTTTCCATGCTTGTCTGCTATTTCATAAAAGCAGTCCTCATTAACCACCGAAGTTAAACTTTGTACACTAAATTCCCTTTCTAAAATAGAATTCAAATCAAAACTTGCAGCATCAGGATGACTGTCAAGAGACTGGTGCCGTTCTTGCATTGCCAGTAATGTTCCTTTATCACGTCTTGTACTGTTTGCCTTCCGCTTAATGGGACAAAAGTGTGCACGCACTAGTTTAGGATGTTCTCCATCCTTACGTTCATCAACGCTTTCTTTTTCAGGAGGATACCTTTCCTCAGCATCATTGCTCGGATTCTCAGAAATCTTTAACCGCTGGAACTGGATTTCTATGTCTTTTGTAGGGCTACCTTTCTTTACAGTCTGCTGGTAATCATCCTCATCGTCACTTAGAATGTCAGATTCTTTGACAGGGCTGTTTGAAAAATCCGATGCACAGTTCTGCAGATGCTTCACAGGGGAGGAAATTTTAGATTCCAGGATGCTGTCAGTGGTATGGCAGCTGCTACTTGGAGTACTGCTGCTCAGGCTGCATTCATCTGAATCCAGTTCATTTCCTTTGGCTGCATCCATGTTCCATTCATTACTTGGAGAGTTCTTCAGTAACTTCAAGGATCTTGAGGATGCTGCCAATGCAAAACACACGGTTAGTGTCCTCAATTATGGTAGCCTTAACAATAGTCATTATCAGGTTCAACAATCTTCATTCAACATTAAAAATAGCATGATTTAGGTGCTAATACAACCATATTGTAAGTTATATTTAATATGTTATAGGGGAAGTTCACAAAATAAGAATGCAATGGAAATGTTAAAAGTCTGGCAAAAGAAACAAATTCCATCTAGAAGCCTCTTCAGATAGACTGTCAAAAGTGGCAAAGGGGGCTGTGTGACACACCACAAAAGATTCCAGGATTTCTCATCCAGTAAAATCAGACTGCACCAACCTCCATGTCATGATAGGGAAGAAGAAAGTGCTAACAAAGAGGATCAAAGCATGAGCTGGAAAGAACGCAGCTCTTGTAGCCACTGTTGTATGGTGCTGTATTAGTCACCTGCCCTTCAGGCACAGAATGAAACAGCAGTCTGAAAGGGAGCCATTTCTGGACAGCTGCCTCAAAACCATCAGTTTCCTGGCTCAAGGAAGGCCGATTTTGATTAAGAAGTCTAGTACAGGCACACCTCAGTTAACAAAGTGGAGGTGTTCCTGGACATTACTTCTTCAACAAAAAATTAGGTACCAGAAGCAGAAATAATATGGAAAGAATAGAGATGGGTTCCTGTACAATAAAAAAAAAATAGCAGTTCCAATGTGTTTCAGCAAACATTATCCAAACCTAACTACTGTACATGCACATGTAAAAGGTCTGGCAAGCCTTGCATAACTTATCAAAAACACTACAAACATTCTGGAGACTGCTTAAAAGCTTCTTCCAAAATGTATCCAGGGACTTTTTGTTTCTTTCAACAGCTGCTGCCTTTCTTACAATTTCCATTTTGGTGGCCAAACTTATAGATCTATGTGGGGGGGGGGGGGTTTAATAAACTTGGAGTAGCTAGTAAGGCAGGCTCTCTGCTTACCCCCTTTCTCTCTTTTTTGCTGTTCATCCATGCTACTAAGGGATTTTTAGGGCAACTGCTATTTACCTGGCATGTGGTAGGCAGACACATGTCTGTACAGTAGAATTGTTAAATCAGAATTACATTTTCATCCAGCTCAAGCTGTACAGAATTATTTACTGAAGACATGCTGCTACAGACCAAGTTTCTTCTTCATCATCCTCCCAATGCTAATGTTGCTAAATATTCCAGCTAGTCAGAGGACGAGGAGGAAAAGAGGACAGGGCTGAGTGGACATATAAAGACTTCAGAGCTTCTTTCTTAGAGGTTTTGTTAACTGAGGTGTGCCTGTAGTTTACTCATTTGCCCAGATTATACAACAGTCAAAATATCTGTCTGGATGAAATGGCAGCACAGGGGTGGTACGCTGGAAACATGAGCTGCATTGCAACCATCACATTTTAAGCCAAAATGAAGACAGCGATAAATGCATTTACAGCATGAATTGTGGTCAAGCTCATATTACATGCCAAATTCAGAGAGAGATGAAGGGCTGAAAGAAAATTGCTTCAGCACCATGTCGCCAAGACAAAAATGTCACTTAAGCTGTATGGGCTACGGGATGTAGGATACATTAGATGTTTCCCGCCTGTTAATATGATCAATTCAACATTTTTTATAAAAAACTTTTACCTTTCTAGGCCTTGAAGATTTATTATTTGTTCAGAACATAAATAAGTTGTGCAACACTTCTGGTTTCTAGCACTTCACATGGTGCATTCAAAAACCAGACAATGAAGAGTATTTGAGCACATTTAGATAATTATTATCACAACTTGGTATGGACAGAAATTTTGACATATAAACTGAGAAACTATATTCTCACCCAGTTTTGCTGAAACAGGAATTCGATTCTTAGGCAGAACTAGCCGACTTTTGCATGCTTTCTCCAAAGGCAGATCAGATTTTATCTGCCGCCTAAAATTCTCTCTTAGAATTGAACGAATCACTTTGATTATGTTGGTTTTGCTTTCACAGTCACTGTAGATCAAAGAAAACAGTGATTATAATTTAAGATGATGTCCAGATCCCTCACATTTAAAAAAAATCATTTCAGTATAGAAGATCGGTGTGTGGACCTGATGCTGATTCTCTAGCTACTTAACATTTCTAACCAGTGTTTGGTTCTTTGAATTGCAGGGATTACCTGTACATGGCAGTATGACAGCTAACTCCTTAGAGTACAGAAGACCCTCTCCCCTCCACTGTGCATGCCTTGGGAGGATCTCTTGACCACTCCCTGAGCAGCATCACAGACAGCTTTCTCCTTTGGCATGTACCTCTAGCTGAGTAAAACTCAGCTTGGCATGCTATTTGTGAAGGCTACATACAATGGCTGAAAAGCTATATGCAGGACGGATGAGGAATGAGGGAAGAATCCACCTGGAAATGGGATATTATCTTTGTAGTGTTGGTTTACCTGCTACATAGCTGGAAGGTTGTTTCAGGCCTTCCTTCCAATTCTGACTTTGTATGAATCAGTTCCCAAATACAGTTGTTTTCTGTTCCTGCATATAGAAAGAAACACTCGTAAATATTTCATGATGATTCCAAGTATTAAAAGACAGGAGGCCTCAGTAAAGGCTTTGAGATTATCCCCAAACCATTACCCACCGGAAGACTGTTACTTCTATTTTAGTAATTAATTTTTGTTTGTTTGTTTTTAGTAATGCTTACCTCCATCTCAGTTGCCAAATATATAATATCACAGACCTAGTCCCTTAAAAGAAGTTCTAAATATCCTAAAGGCACCAGAAGCTAAGAAGGGTCAGCCTTAGCTAGTACTTGGATGGAAGACTGTCAATCTATAACAGGTTTTAGGCTATTATTTCAGAGGAAGGAACTGGCAAATCCACCTGAGTATTCCTTGCCCAAGAAAACCTATGAAACTCATGGGGTTGCTTCAGGTATTTTCTTTACTGATGTTCTTTGCATATACAATTACAAAAGTTTTTAAGAAAAAATATTATTGCAGATTGTTCAAAACATTTTTGTGCATCATTTTAAAACAACTATCATCATGTTGAGAGAACCATTATGGCTTAGTGGTCTGAGTGTTTGGACTAGGACTCTGGAGACCTGGGTTCACATCCCTGCTCAGCCATGGAAACCCATTGGGTGACTGTGGGCAAGTCACACACTCTCAGCCTCAGAGGAAGGCAAAGCCAAGCCACTGAAGAAATGCCAAGAAAACCCCAAAATACAGCAACCCTGAGTCAGAAATGACCTAAAGATGCATAACAACAGCATCCTCTTCTTTTACCTTCCTTGTATTTCTTGTCACAGAATATTCATACCAATCCACCTACATTTTATGGGTTGGAAAGTATGATGGTTGAAAAAGTTTCAGTGCAGGAAAGTAATTATTATTATTATTATTATTATTATTATTATTATTAACCCGCCCCTCTGCTCGGCAACTGGGGCGACGTACAGCAAGTTAAAACAACAGCAGTTAAAAACAATCCTTCGACCCAATCCCTACCCCTCCCACCCCATAAAAATAAATTAAACTAGAGCAATATTAAAATAACAATTCAAACAACATACATACATACGATACAATAAGAAAGTAGAGTTTATGTCTCAGTTGTATGCAGGTATCTCAGTTCCCAATACAAAGCCATCACCTGCCTGGCTAACATCAACCCAAGGTAATGTACCAATACAAGGCTTTTCATCATTTATTTATTTTGCTTTTATCCAATTAAAAGTCTTACCTGTATAATCAATACTATGATGCTATTTAATTAAACCAATTTTCTTTTAACTAAACACAGCATTCATTTGGATTGGGTCTAATGTTTTATACCAGCAAAAGCATTCCCTGAGCAGAATCTCACAACACATGTATTAGTGGAAAAAGAACTGGGGTGGATATGATGTTTGCCATGTGCTCCCTCTCTCAACTTCTCCCATTGTCCCAAGAAGTCTCCCAATCCCTCGGCTACCTCCTCTACTGGATCAGAAAGTTTCCATGGACTTAAGAATTCATTCTGTCCACAGCAAACAGATGCTAGGCTCAACCCATTACCTGATACAGACAGGGATTTATATCATTTACAACATCAATGCGGATATTGTTTCATGGCTCCATTTAAATTCTATATTTCATATTTATTTTAATTTATTCCTTGATTAACCCTGCTGACTTGTTCTTTTCATCCTATCTTTTGAATCCTTACACTTTTTAGGCAAAATGTGGAAACACTGGCTAGAAAGAACATATCCACTCTTGACCAACTTTCCAGATAAACAGTAATAATAAAGAATGCTAAAGAATACTAAAAATTCTTTTTACGTAAAAGTCACCTGCTGTATTGCCCAGTCGAACTTGAAGTGCAGATAAAGGAATCAACCAACGAAATTTAAACAAATCCAAGTCACCATGACTGTGTGTAGCACGGACATTAGTTGCCTTGAAAAGAAAAGAAACATTTAAGTGCTATTGCTTTTTTAAAAGATAAATTAATTTGTAATCATAAAACACTAAGGATTACTACTATAGTTGTCCCTCCAGATTCGCTGACTTCCCAGTCATGGTTTTGAATTTCCGTGGATGGGAAGCCAGGAGAGATAAAATGGTGCATGCGGGGGAGCATAGCGCCATTATTTTCAGTGGGGCTCAAATATTTGCGCTTTTCCATTTTCATGGGGGGGGGTGTGTGCTTCCAGAATGGATCCCCCATGAACTAGAAGGGATGACTGTACTTCCAAACAGAAGAGGCTCACTGGATCAGCTGATGAATGTATAAATAAATACTGGCCTGACTTTTTGTTGCAGTCTACACTGTATATCTTTATGCATACTTAGCTGTATAGCAGAGGTACTAAGGAACCCTGTTAGTGAACTGTGAAGATGTGTAACAGGACACTATTGGACTGTACCGATGCACATCAGCACTCCTTAGTCACTGTCCAAATGCACATTGATCCTGTTGTGCATCAATCCCTACACTCAACAGTCAGTTTGCTCACTTCCCTATGTAGTAACATAACAGAAGCTCCTTGCTGAATATGGATATTGGGAAACTGCTTTATTCTATTTCCTGCAGATGTAAGTCCACTTACAGAGACAAGATTCCAAGTGAATTCTAGCCAATATTCATCCATTTGGTCTGAGCTAACTGTGGCTACCAGTAAGATTCAGATCATTATTTCATTTCCAAATAAATGGGATGGATCCAAAAATCAGATGAATAGCTTTCTACTTACCAAATGGTCCCCTCTCATAGAAATGGATTCAAATTTACTGAATATCTAATTGTCACTGAGCTTTTGGTGTAGGAGGTGGTATGAGGACAGAAAATGCAAAACCTGCCTTCGCATGCTGTGAGTGGGGGGCTGTGCTGGACTGCAGCTCCTTCAGTGAATGGATGGAACCCTTCATTTTATCAAAGGATTAATCTGGATCCAAGCCTATACTTGGACCCTCACACAATCGTGCTTACAGCAGAGTAAAACCAATCAAAGAAATAATTTGCACTTGGAATAGATCCACTGTCATGACTATGCCATGGTCTAACCCAGTTGTCAGAATCCTGCATAACTCCTAATTGTGCCAGCATTTGTATTGCGTATATGTTTGTGTAAGGAGATATCCAATACCCACTCATGCAAGCATTTTCTTATTCACCCAAAGCACAATGAAGTATGGGGCCAACTCTACCGCCTCCCCCACAACAAGAACGTCTCAGGATTGCTCACCAGATTCTTGGCAGGGAATGTACCAGCCACCATACCACCATCACCCTTATGCACCTAATAGGATCTCAGCCGAAGTTTTTCATATAACCTCCCAATCTAACTAGTTCATTAGTTTCATCATGAAGCAATATTCTATTAGCTGTCTTGATACTGACTGCAACAGATGGTTGGTGATCAGTAAATGAAAGCCCAGTTTGTAGATTAAAGCTTGTTTTCGTTACATCCCATCTGGATTACTTACTGCAGTGTGATGTATGTGATGCTGCCTTTGAAAAGTGTTTGAAAACTTCAGTTGATCCTTCTCTCCAGGATGAAGCCTTTGGGTTTGGTTGGACAACCAAGTACAAATTCATCTAACAGTAGCATTGTATAACCCCATTTTACTAGCTTGTTTGCAAGAATATCATGAGGGAATTTGGAAGCACACAACTCTTTTGGCTGCCAATTTGTTTCCAAGCACAATTCAAAGTGCTGGATGTGACCTATAAAGCCTTACTACAGCTCAGATCCATGTGATTTGAAGGGCCCTCTGTCTCCCTTTTTGAGCCTGCCTGTCTCTTGAGATCTTCTGGAAAGTTCCTGTTCTTTGTCCCATTGCCTTCACAGGAACATCTGGTGGGAACACAGGAGAAAGCCTTCTCGGCACCAGTTCCTAAGCTAAGGAATTCACTTCCTAGAGAGTTCAGAATAATTCCCCTCCTTGCTATCCTTTCATAGGCAGCTGAGAATTTTTTTGCTTTAGCAAGCCTTTGAGACCTGGATGTTCTGGGGGGAAAGGGTCTTTTATGTGCTGAGTTGTTTATATTTGTTGCTCTTTTTTTAATTGTTTGTTTTAACTGCTTTTAATTTTATTGAAAGTTTAATTATATTTCATTGTATGATGTAAATGTTTAGTCATACTTGTTTTAACTTTTTCAAGCTGCCTAGTATCCAGGACTGGGAATCATCATCATCATGATCAATCATCTATTTATATATGAAGACATATCATTTGGTAGTGCTAATTTGGACTTTAACTTACCAACTTCTTTTTGAGTTTGAAGTTCTCCTTGTACACCAGTATGACAGCCCTTTTGAACACTAAGAAGAAGAAAATAATGTTTACTGATTATTTAGCCAAATATGTTATATATGTTAACCTACGAAAAAGGATAAATCATTAATTAGCTTTTTAAAATACAGTTGTGTCTGATATGCAGCACAATCTATCACAACTGGTATAAAATCTGTTGCTGCTATTTGCACAAAGGGTTGTATCATGCTGCTTAAACTATCACTGTTTGTATTCTACTTTCTGTTGAACTTTTTTGGTAAACTACTGAGTTCTACAACTGGATCATATTTGAGACTGGAGTTACAGGTGCAAATTTAGCATTTGCTGATTTAAAAACTTCAACTCCTCTCCCATTTTCCAGCAGGAAGCATATGTTTATGAGAAATAATTCCTAGGTTTGTTTAGGGACAACAGTGAAAAAAGTGAAATATAATAACAAAGAATGTGTTTCACATTGTGTGTATTCATCAGTACGACTTGGAGGAGAGTAACAGCACAAGCTCTTTATAACATGCATATACACAGTTCTCAAACTGCAGATGCCAGGTGGCACAGAAATTTGCTTATCTGTTATGAGCCACATATCAGAGTTGCAGATGACTAATTGAAACATTACTGCTCTCATATGGTGACTGTTTAGAAAATCTGTGTGGCAGAGACTCAGTTTGGATCGATAGTGTTTGCAAGTGGCTGGCCACATGGATATGGATAATTGAAAAGAAAGCAACTTAGCATCATGTTGCAATATTGAAGTAATCATAACACCAGAGCCTTTTCCACATAAGAACTATAACAGGATGCTCAGAAAAGCCTCAAGATTTCAAAAGTGCATAGTACTTCAAAAGTCAAATCCTTAAAAGGGAAGGGGTACAAGGAGTTACCCTGGACCACTCAAATGAGTACTGACCATGCTTTGTGGCAATGGAATGCTTTGTGACTTTTCAGGAGGAGATGGGGAAACAGAATGGCATATCCTTGAGGAGGAGGAGATGGCTGGCTGCTGGAACCCTGCTTATTTTTATTGCTCCTTTATGTTTTATTCTCTCCATAAAAGAGGGGCATTAATACTGGAGTATCTTGTCAAGTTGCCATAAGGAACTTTATAAAGAATCATTGTAATAATGTATATTCAGAGTTTTTGTTGTTAAAACAACTATATGAATGTTGAATAATAATTACTACAAAAATTATTACTGGTAGTTTCCACTTGTGAGAAGTATATATTTCAAGTGTATTATATTAAGTCTCTCTAGGCCATCTATAGGCTGTAATAAATACATCTCACATATAAAATTCTACTGCATGGCTGCAATCATGCAAGGGTCAAAGTAGTGAAGTTGTTCTGCATGTGGAACTATATTATTGCAGAGCCGCTGAATCCTTCCACCCATGTATGGAGGGGCCTGGCTCTGTCCCTGTAGTTACATGCAAAGTGATTACATCATACACTGAAGTCCATTGGGCTCCTCAAGATCTCAGTAGCTGAAGCAAGAGCTTTGCACTACAAAGACACAGATGTTTCTGAGATCCCCCCACTTTCCTCCAGTCATGAATGATTGGGGAGAGACCTTTGATCACAGTGGAAGCAGGAAGGGAATCAAAGCCATCTCCCTCTTGGCAAAGGTCATGCCTCTAATAAGATGGCAACCTATGATGATAGTTTCATAGAAAACTGATTTACTCACCAAACACAGTGAGTTCCAGGTCCTTTCTTGTTTTACCTAATGATGGAAATGGATTCAGCCATGAAACAGTGGAGTGCAAAAGCAGCTCTCCCATGGAAAGTTCTGTGACCTGTGTTAGAAGGATTAATCGTAACACATTTTTTATTAGAATTCAAAGATATAGCCATGTTAGTCTATAGAATCAGTATGTATAGAGAGATTTTGTAGCACCTTTGAGACTAACTGAAAGAAGTTGGCAGCATGAGCTTTTGTAGACTAAGATGCATTTTAATTAGTATTATAATTGGCCAGAATCCTGCTGTTGGGCAGTTACGAATGTGTAACAGAGTTATGTACCCATGACTGTTTTGTATTCATGATCCTTATGAAGCCTCTACTTTAGGAACTATTTGGGGACTGTGAAAGTTCCCCAATCTCCTCTTACTAGGAAGCAGCCACTATGACACACTCCCTCGGAGAGTGGTAGAGTCTCCTTCTTTCCAGGTTTTTAAACAGAGGCTGGATGGCCATCTGTCGGGGGTGCTTTTATTGTGCATGGCAGGGGGGTTGACCCCGATGAACCTTGTAGTCTCTTCCGACTCTATGATTCTATGATCAATGCAGATATGTTCCTCTGTTATTCAGGAAACAGCTGACATTCCCAATCCCTTGACATAAGTTATCTCTGGCATGAGGGGAAACTAGAGCAGGGGTCAGGTTTTTGCCTGTCCTGCTGGAGATGAAGACCAGCTGCCTCCCAAAGGACAGAGGAACAGACCTTCACTGATCCCAATGGCTGCTTCACAGTACCTGAGGATCAGGATGGGATTCACCCTGTAGCACCATTAACTACAGTGTAGTATTATTAGTAGTATTACATTTTGTTTATATGGTATCTTTCTCATGGAGTGGGACCAAAGGTGGCTCACAAAACAACTCATTCAGCAGAAGTCAATCAATATACTCTTAAAGTAAACTGCAGAATTACCACTGTGGTAATAGCATTTGCCACTGAATTATCATTATTATTACAGCATTTTTACAGCATTTTAAGTAGTAAAGCCTGAAAAAAGATATAAACATTGTTCATTCAGTTGAGAATTTCTGCAAATACAAAACCAGGACAAACATCTAAAAAAATTGTGCCTGATGTTCTGGAAGACCCACTCATGTTTTAATATATACAAGGTAAAGTGTTCCTGGTGGTACCTGGATGGAAACCTATGACCTTAAGGACTCTTATGAGATTTCCTGTTTCCCTCCACTCTTTTTACCCCAGGAATAGCAGTACCTCAGAGAATCCTCTCCCATTTTTCTGGCCTTTGTAACCTTCAGGAATCGTGGCAGCACTGCCTTAGCCTTCTCCTGTTTCTTCATCTTTCTTTCCTGCCTCAGGAATATTAGCAGTAGCACTTTAGTGAGCCTTTTCCTGTTTTCCATCCTTTTAAAAATTATTTATCTTTAAAGAAGTATTAAAAGAGGTAGGTGTGTTAGTCTGGTTTAGCATAAAAGATATAAAGGAACCCAGCAGCATATTTGAAACTAACTGGGAAAAGGAAACTTCAAGCATAAACTTTTGTGGACACAATCCACTTCATCAATTCTTCCTTAGTGCACTGTGTCCTGAAAGCTAGAAATTTCTTCTTCCTAGTCAGTCTCAATGGTACTATTCCTTTATGTCTTTTTACCTCCCTTTGAGTTGTAGCACCTTCCCAACAGACAATACTCAAATTTTGAGTCTGCCTCTGCTTTTTTGTTTTGTTTGGAATTTCCACTTGAAACTTAGCACTGCAACTGGAACAACCAAAAATACTGTGAGATGTCTAGTATGATGTCATGATGAGAGGTATGGCTGCTATAAGCAGTCTCTTTTGCACAAACCTGTGCATGTCAACTTAGAAATAAATTCTACTAAATACAGCAAGACCAACAATCCTAGGTAAGTGTACACAGCCTAAAGATATCTCAATCTTGGGACAAGTGATGGAATACTAGTTTAAAGCTAAGTGGCTACCTCTTTTATTGAAGTGCATTATGTCTCCATGGTATGAAAAGCAGCATATAATAAAATGTATTTATAAATTGTCTTTTTAAAAAAGTCCATTATTATATAGTCTAAGTTGTTGGTGCCTTTAAAAAACAAAACAAAACCTGGTTGAGATGTTTACTGGAATAGCAGCTCAAGCCACCCTGTAGCAGTCTGATGCACAAGTGACTTCCAACTTTATTTTTTTTAAAATCAGGATTAAGGTAAAATAACATGCCCCAACACTCTTACCTCCTTCTCCGTTCCACTCTGATCTGCAACCAGTTGGTCAAACACTGCTCCATAATCCTCATAAATCTTTTGCATTTCATTGATGTGACTGGCCACCTTTTCCATTGCCTTCAAGGCTTCTACAATTTTAAAAACAAGTCCACCATTTAACAGGTAGCTGAAAAGCATACACCTGATTAACTTAACATCTACACTTTTCGGAGGTATAACTACGCTAATCTGCTATACCAGACTAGAGAGAGTCCTGTGGCATCTTGAAGATATTTTTAAAAAATAATTTGCATGAATTTTGCAGTTTGCCAAAATCACCATAATGGGAGGGGGTTATAACCCTTTATCTGAGGCATGAAATGTCTCCCTGATCTCCTGGCTATTTTTATGAATGTGAGGTAGAGTGACAGTAAACAGTGAGGTCAAAGGGAGTTGAAACGAGCCATAGTTAAAGTTCAACATAGTGTGCTGGTTTGGGAAAAAACAGCAAGATGTGATTAATCAAAAACTCAGGAGAACCATATGGAGATCCCCATATCTGCCTCAGAGGTTGGAAAGGCACATGCTCCTATGAGCAGTTGTGGGAAGCTGGGCTCCAGCCGGTTACAATGCACCATGGTTTATCATGATATCCAAATTTATCCACTGAATAATTTGTACCACAAAATCCCTTTCAAACATCTTGACACTAAATATGCGATCTGAATACAAATAGCCTTGAAAGGTTTTAAGTAGCAGGCATAGTTAAGAGCTTCTGAACGGTACCTGTGAGATGGTAATGCTCCTCACTTTCAGTGTCTGTCAGGGATACCAGCTCTTTCAGGAGCAATGGATATTTTAGCACTCTTTGAACTGGCTTGATGAGAAAGGACTCCAGTGTGGAAGAATGCTGGTTGGTGGGGTTGCGAGCATCCAGAAATGCCTTAAAGGCTTTATCTGTTTTGGCTAAACAAAACAAAAGAAAACCCCTGAATTCATTAGCATCCCAAAATGTAATGTTTCCATACATCCTAGACAATAGTGTTCTGTAAGATAAGTACTGCCTAAGCCAGGGGTAGGCAACCTTTCCCCTTTAAGGACCAAGGGACTTCAGCTCCCAGAAGCCACAGCCATGTTGGCCAATAGTCCCATGTTGGCCAATAGCTCCTGGGATTCTGGGAGCTGAAGTCCTTCGGCCCTTAAAGGGGAAAGGTTGCCTACCCCTGGCCTAAGCTGTTATGCTTTGATTCTAATGACACATTGAAAAACATTTCAGGCAATCCAGAGAAGCTTTAGCTGCAGTTTTTATCCTATTTGTCTCCAGAACAGGGACAGGAGCAACATTTATTTGTATTGAGCATTTCTCCAAAAACTGGGACTCAAAGCAGTTTTCAATTATAAAAGAACAATACATCTAGAAATATAAAAAAAAAAACCCTGAACATTAAAATGTATTTAAACCATTCAAAGTATTAAAACAATTTAAACCTATACTTAAAAAGATAAAATGCAATTAAAATATAAAAAGCTATTTAAAATAGTGTAGTTTAAAACAATATAGCACTCTTAACCCATTCTCTAAAAATATACTGCTTTAAAAGCTTTGTTGGAATTAAAAAGTTTTTGCCTGCCGATGGAAGGACAGTAAGGAATTTTAGAGTCTAGGGGCAGCCACCAAGAGGCACCATGAAAAATAACTGTTGATGTGCTTCATCAGGATAATTACCTCGTTCAAGAACTTTCTGGACCTTGATATGGTTTGCACAGAATCCACTGTACAATTTGAAATGGTCAGCATAATACAGGAAAGAACCTCCCAAAGAAAACAGCAGTTTCTGAAAACAACACAATAGAAGATTAGAGTGAAGTATGTTCATTTTCTAGGCACTAACTATAAAAAATAAAAGGGTGCAATTATTTCAAAGAACCATTTATTCTACCATGACATAACTTTTATAGTATGTTTTGCAATAAATACTTAAAGTGGAAAACAACATTACAAATCATGAAAAACATGCAAAATACATAGTAAGAAAACAAACAAGAGGGAGCTACAAATGGAAAACTACAGCAGACAATAAAAATACTTTCATAGATTACAAATATGTACAGTTTTCCTTTACGTATACTAATTTAAGTTCTACAAAAGCAGAAGAGTAGAAATGATGTTCTTTTACAGCAACTGCATTTAGTAACACAATGTTTAGCAAAACAGTTTTGTCCTGACTTTTCGTCCTGTAAAAATTATTGGCAAACAAGCTATTTTCCCAACGCTGGAAGCAATCATTGATGCTTTCTTACTGGGGATGTTATCTGTTCTAATTATTCTGCACATTTTTTAAAATATACTTTCCCTTTCTACCTTTCTCAAAAGATAACACATCTTAAGAACAATAAACAACATAAACGAACAAAACTAGTTCATCAATATTTCAATAGATATAAATGTATCAAATAAAACTACAATAGTATGTAGAAAAGAATGAGGCAATTTGCTCACTTTGGGGCACTTTTTTGTTTCAAGCAGCCATAACTATCAAATTAATACAGTTCTATAAAATGGGAGGAGAGAGTGATCTGTTGGTCCAAAAGGAATGATGTAAAGTTACACTATTTAGGAAAAAGGAGTCCTCTCTTGCTGAGAATTTTCTATAATTGAAGGCAAATTTGCTAGTATATCTTCTAAATCTTCAACATTGATATACTGACATAATAGGCTTAAAACAATTTCACAGTTAATAGCTAAATTAATACTGAATATTGCAGTGGTGATAGAAAAGCATCTTCATAAAATGAGTTTCCAGGATCCCTCAGAAGACTCAATGAAAACTGACTTAGTTTTAAATTGCATTTTGTGTGCAATGTGTGCATGTGCCATGGTCATGGTTCTCAAAGGATTCAGGAAGCCTTCCATAAAAAAAAACAAAAAAAAACAAAAACACGTGATTCCGGAGAGGCAATATGGTGAGCTCATTGCTGTATCTGCCCACAAAGTTCCTTTATGCAAGATTGACTGCTTACCTGTCATATCAAAATCTACATGATCCATATCCTCTTCCAACAATAAAGGGGACATGAAAGGTGTGAAACACATAGGGAGGTTTACATGTGAGATGGGGATCCTTTCAATACCCATGTTGTGAATCATATAGGGCTTTAAAGATTATAACCAGCACTTTAATGGTGCTGCAAATGGACTTAAAAGCTGTTTTAAAAACTGGGGATATGGGTTTTATATCAACAATCTACGACTGTGATTTTAACAAACCACAGTTTCCTAACAGTCTTCAAAGGCAACCTCACATGCAACACCATGTATTTTCCCAGAGCTTGGATTATCAGGGCTATAATGTCTTTGCCCATGAGGAGCCACAATTGGCATGTCAGACGAAAATGGTGTAAAGTCCTACATGCCCCCAAAGTCATTAGAATCAATTATAATAACATCAAGGGTGAGCTTGATTCATCAGATGGAATTCAGCCTTACCCGTTGCCCCCCACCACCACCACTACCGTCCATCCTCCAGCTTCCATAACTCTACTCCTCCAACTGACTACCCAATGTCAGCCTCTTGAGAAGAGACAGAGAAGACAACAGATCTTCCCTTGGTTTGCTATGGTTCTAATTCTCAGATCGTGGGTGGAGGAGCCAGAGAACTAGTAACACAAAGGCCTATCTGCTGTTGGCTTACCAACTGAATTTATGGAGGGAAATACACCTTTAAATGACCTTTCATCATAACTTCATTGCTTTTAAAATTTGTCTACATCTTGGAGTGATTTGAATCATGACTGGGCCAAGAAAGGGCATCCAAAAGCATTTGCCTCAGTGATGGTGACACAGTGGAAGAAAGTGAGAGTATCTAGAAAAAGCCATCACAAGTGCCCAACTTTTGGTATAATCATGTTTAGCAGCCCCCTATCTTACACCACAACTGGATGAGCATATACTATTGCTACTTGTATTCAACACACATACTCATACTAAGGTTGTGCTATGTCCGTCATGGAAGCAATTACAGAATTCTAGACAATGGCTTAAATGCAGATGTGGGAAGGTGATAGCAGACCTTCCTCTCTTCTCCTCCTTAAAGTAGACTCTTGAACCCTCTGTAAATGCTGCACCTAAGGTCAGGGGACCTCATTTAACAGAGCTGCTATGGCACGGGTAAGAGGGAGATCCCTGAAAATTGGGCAAAGGCATTGTAAGCCAAGATATTGTTGAGAGTAAGGAATGAGGGAGGGAATATCTGCTACCTGTGGCACACACCTAAATCTGGATCCATCCCAGTGACCCTAAGATAAAATCAGTCTATGTCCCTACATCAAGGGTAGGCAACCTTTCCCCTTTAAGGGCCAAGGGACTTTAGCTCCCAGAAGCCTCAGCCATATTGGCAAATAGTCCCATGTTGGCCAATAGCTCCTGGGATTCTGGGAGCTGAAGTCCCTCGGCCCTTAAAGGGGACAGGTTGCTTACCCCTGCCCTACATACTTATGGAAGTTTCCATTCTGGGGATGTCAATTTTAAGCATATAAAGCTTCCAGTTGGGGAGAAGGTAAGGAAGGAGAAAATAAATCAAAGGGAATAGGCATTACTATCAGACTATGCTACTCAGATATATAAGGAGTTAAAGATTTTGTATTTACCCGGAACTGAGAAGGGGTTTCAAGTGTGTTAAAATCAGAACAGGAGGATATTCCATCTTCCAGGGTCTCTAAAAATACTTTTTGAAAATCCAGCATTTCTGGCAGACTCCCAAACAAAGATTCCATCTAAAAGGAGGGGGAGAAATACAAATATGGAGAATACACATTGTATATATTTTGCAGTAACACTGCTGAAGAGAAGGCAATTCATCTGCATGTTGCTAGAGATAAACAAAAGGATACTTAACAGTAATGAATGTGTCTTGTAATAATTTTGGCACTGAATGCATAAGAACAAGGGATTTATCAAACAAAGATTTCTTAGAAATATTTTTGTCAGAAGTGCAGTTAGCTTTTATAACAGACATGACTAATGCAGCAGACAGATAAAACAACAGAGTGTGCTTTTTCTTTCATAGTGGAAACGCCTATAAAACTGCAAAAGACCAGAAAGCAGCTAAAACAACAAATACCCTTACCTCATCTTGAGTGAGGAAGGTCTCACTTTGAAGAGGGTCCAAGTATAATTGAAAGAGGCAGCTGAGATCCTACCATTAAAAACAACATTTAAAAATTGCAAACTTTATAACAGTTTAAAATATGATTGAAAAAGAAAAATAATCTCCTGATAATTCAGAAGTATAATACACTCATAGGAAATAGCTTTCATTTGGATCCACACTTTTCTTGTCCTAATGTTATTGTCTGAGCACTTTCCACACACTCTAATCAAGGATAGCAAAATAAATAGCTATTAGTTGAGCAGTGTAAAATCTGCTGTGGGATGTACTACAGTTTCATTAAAAAAGAATGTTCACAGCAACTCTCTAAAATGAGGTGTGGGGGGATACAAACTGCATTAAAGGGATGCATTTTCTTAGGGAAAGTTCCTTGGAGGAAATGTAACAAATACAAGGAGTGTACAAGTACCAAGAAAAACTGTCAGTTGCCTTTAAAAGTAATTTTTCTAAGATCTGTGGTAGGCAGACTAGCATGCAAGTGGGTAAACTATTTTCTTATTGTCACTCCTTCTTGTCCCCTCTCTCAATTCCTTTACTGTCTTCTTTCTCCCTACTGAAAATCACCCCTTTCAACCAATAAGGAAACGTTCCAGATTGGAGTTTTTACCCTCTGCAAGTCTAAATGAAATGGTAAAAATTAGCGAATTTTTAGCTTCTCCTTCCCTAGTTATTATATATAATATATTATGTATATTATATAGGACCAATAACATTTATTTATAATTTTATATCTCATGTTTCTCCCAGCATAAGATCAAAAGTGGCACAGAACATTTTAGAAGCACATATGGTGAAGATGAACCAGCAGTATTTACAAAGCACTTTCAGTGACCAATGCAACTTGCACATGCCACATACAGCCTGTGTAACAGAGTCAGACCAGTATCATCAGATGGGATGTGGACAGCTCACCTATTGCTCCTTAGTGAGTTTACGCTAGATGCAAGCTCAGCCTCTTAGCCACTATGCTATACCATAATGTAAATATTTATAGATATTCTTAGCAAATGTTTTTAACTGACCAGGTTTTAAAGTTATAAGCACACATTTACAGTCCCTGGACTGAATTTTCATACATTTTATTTTTTGTCACTGGAATGGCTCCCAAGTGGATGTTTGATATACAGTACTTTTTAACTTAAAGCTTAAGGTGTTTTTTTTTTTTTTGTGTGTGTGTTTTTGTGGAGGGTGGGGTTGGAAAACATTAAAGACTTCAACACTAAGGAAAATTAACCTGGAAGACTTCCAATTATCAGATTTGGAAGTGACCCACTCCTGTTACTTAAAAAAAAATAACACTGAACTACAGGAAGGAAAATCTGAAATCTCAGCAAAACATTCTAAACTCAGAGACATTTCTGTGTATTCATCCAGTGCAGGCTATCCAGTGTGAAAGGAGCTTCACTTGCAAATGAGGGACTCAGGACACATGGCTAAGGCTTTGGGGAGTGCTATCACACGTCCTCAGATTTTGTATCTTTTACTAGGAGTAAAAGAATACCCATGGTAATTCACATAAAACAACTGGGACAGATCCCAAGATACTCAAAGGATGGTTATTTTATTAGCAGCAATCAGTCAATTAATCAATCAATCAATCAATCAATATGTTTCAGCCAAAATGCTTCAGACTTTTTTAGCAATAAAATAAGGATCTTTTGAGTATCTTGAGACCTGCACCTTCAGTTTCTTCTGTGGATTCCATTCGATGCCCCCCAGTTTCTGCTGATCAATATTTGGCAAGTGACTACTAAAAGAGGGAGAAAGAACTCCAGGGGAAAATTAATACAGCAAAACCTTCTTGTTACCTTTACATAGGACTTCTCTGTGTCCACAAGCTCCTGAATGACCTTTCGAAGTCTGTCAGCATCAGTAAGTTGTCGTGTCAGTGGTTTTAGCAGGGGGGTGTCCTTTACTGCTTCCATACCATTTACTTGAGCTTCATGGAAGTGTGGGCACAACATCGAAATTTGTTCAGTACTCTGCAAATTGAAAAGAATACACAACATCTGTTTACTACATTTTGGTCACAAGTTACTTTTGACTCCTTTATGACACACACACACATCAGCTAAGGAGTTTCTTTTCTAACAGTACAAGCTAGCTATGGCCCATGAACTGAAATGCAATGTGTGTGGCACTGCAGCTTATGTCTATAATCAGTGATGAGAGACCCTGTGACTTCAAACCCCATTAGTCCCAGACACACCATGGGCAATGATCAAGGCTAGAGAGTATTACAGCCAAACAACTTCCAGATGGCCACAGATTATGCTCTAAATGGTCACAAGATTATACTCTAGTTCTTAAGTAGTCACTAGTCACTAGTCCCAGCTTTTCCCAACCTAGCAGTTCGAAAGCAAGCAACCGAAATAGATAAATAGGTACCACTTTGGTGGTAAGGTAAACAGCATTCTGTGCAATCATGCTGGCCACGTAATCACAGAGTACTCACTGACAATGCTGGCTCTTTGGCTTAGTAATGGAGATGAGCACCGCCCCTTATGGTTGGACAACCTTGTCAATGGAGAATACCTTTACCTTTTTTCTTAAGTAGGCAGCATGTGGACTTCCACATATTAGACTTCAATTTCCAGTCAACTTAACCAAAGGTGAAGGGTGATAGGAGTCATAGTTCTAAAACATATGGATGATGTTGTCTATCCTTGTTCTAATTGGTAAACAGCTTATTTAAGATACAAAAAAAACACCCTCACAACCCACCCTTATATCCTTATCCTAAACCAAAAGTAGGTAAGTTGGTGGCCTCTAGATACTTTGTACTGTGACTTGTATCACCAGCATTCTGCTGTGCTGGATGGAAGATGAAACATCTGGAAGATACTCCATTGACTACCTTTGTAGTAAATGGTAATTTCCATTGTTGTTTTTATATTGTTATTTGGGAAGGATGGTGATGATTTCCTGCTTTCATTTATTGACTGAGACATGTATAGCAAGGACATTTAGAATGGAAAGGATTTTTCAAAGTGCTTAAACCTAGCTTTTTCCTCTTTGGTTTCTGATACTATTTTTATATTACAATTATTCAGACACTAGAAAATATACAATACAGTAAAATATCTAAAGAACAGCCTTGAATGATACCTACAACAATACAACTCTTAGCCCACAAATATTAGCCAACTAGCTGGCCAATAGAAAGGTATTAAAAGCAGAAATACATAGTTTGAAATGTGGATTGCTGTCTTTCAACATTACACAAGGAAAAAAGCATAATTTAAACCAGCCTATGTTAGTGCAGATGGCCTTCAGCCTAAATTTGACCTATAAACTTACAGCTCACATTGATGCAAGCCTTATTTTTTTAAAAAAAAAAAGTTCTGAAACAAGGTTAGTCAAAGTTAATTGCCCCCAAATCAGACTTTACTCTTTTTCAAAGAAAGCCAATTTAATTCTTAATTACATCATGCTTTAACCCAGAATTTTAAACAGCCTTGCCCAAGTGGTTGCTTTGTAGATAGGCAGTGAGCCTTGCTCTTTAATTCCAGTGATTTCAAAGTGACCCACAATAATACTGAACAGATTTACAATGGAGAAAATCTAGAATATAGCATTTCAGTTCACATACGCCATGAAAGTTTGCAATGTGGAAAGAAAAAGAACAAATTGCGCAGATGGCCTCTAAGACCACATTAAATAAGTAAAAACCTCACTGATCTCACTTGAATTCACATTTTTACCACTAGAAACCTCAAAATGTAAATAATTACAGGAACAATTAAAAGGAATTAGAGCATGACCCTGAGGAAGGGACTTTGCAAGGTCATCCTACCAAGACTCTTGTAACATGCACTTATTTTACATTAAATTAAATCCATGCATTAGGGGAGTTTTATCCAGTCTCATTCTCCTCCTGTATGTATCCACAGAACAGAAGTGAGATGGAAGCAAAGATATGGCATGTCCATATATAGGATTGCCATACTCTGGCCCGTCATATCCAGGCATCTAATTTGTGGATTATGCAAATTATTATAATTATGCATATTATTAATTAGCATTCCAATTTTGCAAGTTCAACACATTAATCATTGCACTTTTTTTACCATTATGTTTCAACTTCAGTACCAGTACAATCTAAGACCTCTTTTTTGTCTTCTTTTTCCTCCTAGGGAAAGAGAGAAACTTCCAAGCAGCCCCAGAGAGTGAACAGATTCCCTTTACTCTCTTGAGGCTGTTCCACTGTGCTGCCTAGCCCTAGGCTCAAGATGCCGATACAACAGAAGACCATCTCTGCCTAGCCCTAGGCTCAAGACGCCAATACAACAGAAGACTATCTCTGCCTAGCTCTAGGCTCAAGACGCCAATACAACAGAAGACTATCTCTGCTTGCTCCCTCAGGAGAAGAGGGGAGGGAATGAGAGAATAACATGGCAATGCTATACCTGTTCAGCAGCAACTGGATCCTGCAGGGTGGGATGAGGTTCCCACCAGTAACAGTCTTCTTGCATGGTTTCCTGTTTCATTGCCACTACCACGTTTTAACCTAACTATTGGTTTGCGATGAAGGAGAAATCCAGGAATTACTGCTTCAACTAGCCTAGCTGGCTGGGACATTGTTTTCTGGGACAAATGGTAACCCTATCATACAACAACAGTTTGTTCCAGCCTGGGGCTCTCCAGATGTCTTGCATGACAATTTCTACTTACAAAAACATGTCTACCTCATTCTGCCTATCTACATCTACTTTTTTCCTGTTCATCCCCACTCTATCCCCACCCCATATATACACATGCAAATACAGAAGATGGCAAAATGCATTCTTACCCCAATTTCATGCCTTTTGTAACTGTGTGTCCATGTGTATTTGTGTGTGTGTGTGTGTGTATGCATGCACGCTCAAGTTGCCTATTGATTTATGGCAACTTCAGGAATCTTGTAGGGTTTCTAAGGCAAGGACTACTCAGAGGTGGCTTTGTCAGTTCCTTCCTTTGAAATATAGCCTACAGCACCTAATATTTGTTGACAGTCTCCCATTCAAATACTAACCGGGGCTGATTCTGCTTAGGTTCCAAGATCAGACAGGATCTGGCACTTTTAGGGTATTTAGGTCTCTTTACAGACAGTTAATTCACCACAATAAAGGAAAAGAACAAAATGTTACTAACATGATCTCAAATAAACATTGCAGAATGCTTTGCTCTAACACCTTGCCAAATCCTTTAAGAGCTGCTATTTCAAGCTCTTCAATTCCCAGTTCTCTTAACCCAACTGACCAGCTACATCACAGCGCAAGCTATGTGCCCAGGCTTGCTTGAGGAAGTACTGGATATTCAGAATCTTGCAAAATGACGTATTTCTTCTCACTTAAACTGATTCAGTTTTTAAAATACCAGCTACTGGGGACATCAACAAACACCAAGTGCCATAAGCTTATATGTCAGAGGAAGAAAGTGGCAAAACTACGAGTATTCCTTGCCTAAGAAAACCCTATGAAATTCATGGGGCTGCCATAAGTAGACAGGCAACTTGAAGGTACATACACACATACTGGTGGCACAGGAAGGATTATCAGTACTATGATACATAGAGGAAATGGGCTTTTAATCCTTTCCTCACCTCACCATGGCTTTGAAACAGTTACCAATGGAAGAGCATTCCCTCACATTGCCAGGAAAGGGTTGAAGCCATGTTCACAATCCTGATTCCCCCCCCCCCCAACTCCAAAACTGGTATTTAGAAACAAAATCTTTTCTATCAAATGTGAGTACATATAGCTTGTATATAACTTGGCCCTATGTTGGAAACTTAGGGCCTTTGCAGACTGCCAGAAATAGTGCACATTAAATTGAGGCATTGCCCTGGCTCAGTGCTAGGGAGTCATGGGAATTGTATTTTTTTTCTGGGACATTGAGCCTTCTCTGTCAGAGAGCTCTGGTGCCACAATAAATTACAGATACGATGAATTAACTTTGTTGTTCTCTCCAGCCCTTAAAAGTTCAACATTTCTTAATGATACATTTCTCTGTGACTTGAATCTAAAAACAACATCCTCTCTTCTGATTACTATTTGTCAATGGATCTTCCCACCCACTCCAATCTTCTTAAATGGTTTCGCTACTTTCTTATATAAACTCATTCACACCAGTTTTCCTGTTTTCATTTTATTTAGTTTTCAAGTCTGTGCACAAAGATTTCCCCCCTTTAAAAAAACACCTCTGAGCACAGAAATTAAGTAAGTACTTGAAGGGAAAATGATCATAATTTATCATTGACACAAGTTATAAAGTTATTAATAAGTTACTTGTGCTCTTGTTTAAGCCCTGTGATCTTCCCATTTAAATGTCTTTCATTTCACAAGGCCAATGCAGAAGGCTCAGTAACATTTGTCAGAGATAAATGATAGGAAAAAGCGCTATCATATTTTTCTTTAAAAAAAAAAATCCTTCCAAGAAGTTGGCAGAAAGATGAGACTTAAGGTCAGTATTTGAAATATCAGCATTTTTATAACAAACTACATCTGAAAACAATGTCAACTTTAGTCCTCAATTTGTCATTTGAGGATGCAGGATATTAACTTGGCTCAATAAAGAAGTGAAACGTTACCATCGCAGACACAAATAAACCAGAACAACTAGATATTGACTGTGACAGAGATGAGCTTTTTCAAATTCAGTCTGTGTCATCAGACTTGTTTGTTTGTATTTTCTAGAAAAGTAGCTGACTTCAGTTGTGATACAGTTGTCAAATTCATTTGGTATCACCCCTCAGTAACATTTAACTTCTGAAACTGCAGACTTCAGAGTTTTCCTAAAATAAATGTGTGCAACTGCATCCAATAAATCAAATGAAATGTACCTACAGGATTTTCCATATATGAGCCAATATAAGTCTTACGATTTTAGGGGAGACCCTTCTCTCCATCTGATTGCCTTCCCAAACTCATCTGGAGAAGACAAGGCTCAGTGGCTCCTCTTCTCAATGGCTTAAGCTATGGAGCTCCATCCAGTAAGAAGTTCAGCAGGACCTCTCGCTGTAGCTAAAGATCATCCTATTTAAAGAGGGCTTCAGCTTTTAATCTGGTTGGGGTAGAAGGATGTACAATGGGCATGCTGTTTTAATATGCAATATGTGCCCTATGTGTTTTTAATTTTAATGATCTTCTTAACGTTTTAAATTCTTTGTATTGTTTTAAACTTAATGTTTTAATTATATTAGCAGTTATGATGTAACTTTTGTACAATGTACTGTTTTAGCTATTTTGTTTTAATATATATTGGCTGCAGTCCTGTACAGCTCAGCATAGCTTAGCAGGTCCACATATGAATCTACATTAAGTTGACCCATATATCACCCTCAAACTACTGAACAGACTCTGAAGCCACATCTCCTGCACAGCCATTCCCTGCTTTATGGGGAGCAAGCAGGATGGCAGTAGCAAGAGGTTATGCCTCCATAATTAGAATAGAAATTATTACAGCAGCCCTGTGACCTCCAGGATCTAAGTGCTGGTGTCATCCTTTAGCATCTGGCTAGAGGAGATGTTTATTGTGATCCTATCCATTCTCACAAAACTGAGAATGGCCATGCAAGGAAATGCCCATACAAGGGGCTTTAGAGGCTGTTCATCACATGGGGGGAGGTCTTTGGGCACTGGAGAGGGAGGGAGGAAATACCAACCCATGCAGCACCCCAAATATGACATACACATGTACAACAGAAATGTACGCATATATCCTTAACAGGATGCCAGCCATTGTAAGATGCTTTGGTCCCACTTTGGGAGAAAGGTGAGATATAAATCAAACCAATCGTCAGTTGAAGATTTCCCAGTTGACCTGTTAATAGCTGGATTTATCTTCAGGTTGCAGAAATATTGTAAGACAAAACATAACAGCAAAAAGGGGGAGGGAAATCGTTATTATAGCTTAGAAAAGGAACTGCAGAGACATCCATATCCTTACTATGCCTCCTCCATAAAGTTACACTATTTCCTATGAGAACATTTCCGTGGAACTGGGACTGGTGGCCAAAAAGAGGTAAACAGCAGCATATGGTAGAGACTATGCAACATATTACTAATTTACACATATCTTCCTGACTGTTGGGAGCAAGGATATTATAAGTCTTTATTATATCAACAGAAAGAATGGTATGAAGGATCTATAAAACTCTTTTCCAGCTGTAACTTGACCCATCTCTTACTAAATGTGTCTAGGAATGCCTGCAATGAGGCTTGACTTAATCATCTTTCTGAATTTCATGACCATCTTTCCTAGTAAACATATTTTCTAACCAAAGTACAAAGCACAAACACTTTTAGGTAGTTTGTTAAAGACAGGTGGCTTCCTGTCAAGAAGGAAGAAATGTTTTCTGAATTATCCAGATGCTATATTGAACAGAAACATATGTTTCTGTTCAAAGACCACACAAGAAATGCCAGCAGTTCACAGATGAGAACAACCATCACTTCGCTTCTTTCCCCATATTTTTTTAAAGTATATGCAGATTATTCCTCCATTAATAAAGGTATGTGAAACAAAGTGATTAGGAGATGTAAGAAACAGCTAAGCTACTGTATTGGCTATAGCTCAGTTAATTTTAACGTTTTATTTTAACGTTTAATATTTTTAAATTATGTAGACCCATTTATTTGTTTGTGTTTTGGCATAGAATCATAGAGTTGGAAGAGACCACAAGGGCCATCCAGTCCAACCCCCCTGCCATGCAGGAAATCACAATCAAAGCATCCCCGACAGATGACCATCCAGCTTCTGTTTAAAGACCTCCAAAGAAGGAGACTCCATCACTCTCCAAGGGAGTGTGTTGCACTGTTGAACAGCTCTCACTGTCAGGAAGTCCCTCCTAATGTTGAGGTAGAACCTCTTTTCCTGTAGTTTGAATCCACTGTTCTGTGTTCTAATCTCTGGAGCAGCAGAAAACAAGCTTGCTCCATCCTCAATGTGACACCCCTTCAAATACTTATACAGGTCTATCATGTCATCCTCTTAACCATCTCTTCTCCAAGCTAAACATACCCAGCTCACTAAGTCTTTCCTCATAAGGCATGGTTTCTAGACCTTTCACCATTTTGGTCACCCTCCTCTGGACACACTCCAATTTGTCAACATCCTTTCTGAAATGTGATGCCCAGAACTGGACATAGTATCCAGGTAAGGCCTGACCAAAGCAGAATAGAATGGCACTATTACTTCCCTTGATCTACAGAGTATACTTCTATTGATGCAGCCTAAAATCACATTGGCTTTTTAGCTGGAGTATCACACTGTTTACTCATGTTCAACTTGTGGTCTACTAGGACTTCTAGCTCCCTTTCGCAAGTAGTCTCATTAAATCAGGTGTCCCCCCCATCCTAAATCTATGCATTTCATTTTTCTGTCCTAGGTGCAGTACCTTACATTTCTCTGTGTTGAAATTCATTTTGTTAGCTTTGGCCCAGCTTTCTAATCTATCCAGGTTTTCTTAGTCTATCATGTCTAATCTATTCAGGTCAATGTAGATACATTGCTGCAGGGTAAATACAGAATGCAACTATGATAAATGTTCTCTAGTCTAAGGAAAATGCAACTCAGGAATTGAGTCCAAGTTCTCGGAGATTTGCAGCTGGTTGCAATAAAAGGTCAATACAGAACTCAGACAAGATGATTCTTATTAAGCAGTCCTAATGGATTGCTACAAATGTTTGATCAATGCTGCAAGTTCAAAACCTTTTGCTAGTAAACAGTCCAATGCTGGGTTAGATCACCACCACCCACCCACATGAGATACTACAAAGCAGTATTTACTGTAAACAACCTCAGTAGAACTAAGGTTATTGGATGACTATTACTATGAAATATGCCTTGAGGGTAATACTGAAAAAACTTATTTGGTATTAATGCATCAGAAAGGATGCAAGAGGCTATTTCTTTCTTTCCAGCACCTCCATGGTGCTTGGAGAAAACTGTACTTTAGAATTTGCTACAATCCTGCAAGTTCAAGGGTAACTCATATGCAAAGTGTCCTTTGATCATTTGCAGTGAGATCTCAGACATGCTCTACCACCTATTGTAAACATCTGAACAACTGCAACACTTGTTATGTTTTTTAACTCATTAATCATTGTATTCAAATACATGTATTGCTATTTCCCAACTTATCTTTTAGAATAAAGATCAATAGCCCAATTCAGTGACATATTTTCACATGGGGAAGCAGATCTATCTGCTCCTATCAAGAATGAGTGGGCAAATCGCCTGCATGTCTGATTGTGGAATTTTTCGATTCATACCTACTAATCCCAATCTAAATCTCAATATATATTGAAATAAGAAATCAAGAGTAAACCTCTTTGAAAGCAGTGCCATGTACATCAAAGGCTTCTATATTTATACATATAGTTCCTGGTTGAGTATACCAATCTCTTTTCCTAAATCAGGGTACATGGATGTAATCCTGCAATCACTGGAGATGATACTTTAAGAATTACTGTATATATTCATATATAATTTTAGAAATTTTAGCCTACTTATCCATAAATCAAGATAAGTACATTGGGCCCTTATTATATGCAGGGGATCCGTTCCAGACCCCCTCCCCCCCAACCTCCGTGTAAGGCAAAAAACATGGGACCTCAAGTCCTGGTCTTCCCTATGGCCATGCACACGATTATAATGCCCAGGGGCTTGCCGATGGTGTGAGCTCAAGTCTGCGAATCCCGCAGATAGTGGGGGCACACTGTACTACACTTTAGCTCTTATAAAAAAGGAACCATCTCCTGGTAAAAGACAAGAGTATAATCTGTCCTGGAAGCACTGACCTCCCCTTATCTCTCTCATCCATCAGTTTTTTTAGAGTGAGAATAAATAATTATGCCTGATGGAATTTTGTAAGTTCTTTGGCATTGTTTTCCTTTCTTTCATCCTTTAGATCCTTTGGTACATTCCCCTAAATTCTGCCTTCAACTCATCCATGAGTCATATCAAAAGCCCCAATTCTGGCCCCTGAACCTGCCTGTGACTTATATATAAGGTCAACTTATAGTTGAGTATGTACAGTAGGTAGAGGAATACAGTTAAGTATTCTAAAAGAGAGCTAGCTTGATTAAAATGTTACATTAGAAATATATTCCTCTGCTATCAATGTAGAGATCATTTATACTTTACAAAATGTATTATCTTGCTGTTATAGACCTCATCTTCAACTTCTCACATACCATTTCAGACTTTTTAGCAGTAAGGTGCAGAAGTGAGACAAGAGTACATATTTTGCAAAGAACTCTGAAATAGCTCCATTGTTGCAATCTGATTTTTTTTAACAAAAAGAGTAGCCTTGTTTTTAACACAAGTCTCAAACACAATTGTGTTATAAAAGCACTAAAAGCAAAGCAAATCTCAAGATCAAGGGTTCAGCTATTAACATTTAAGCCTGCATTTGATAGACAGACTTAACTCTTATATACATTTTCTCTTATTTTTAGCCGTCTTAATTTTGCATGTCAAATTGGTTCAAACAATTTAAAAACAACAACACAGAGAAACAACTTACCCTTGAAACTATTCTCTTCAGGGAACCATGAACTGATGGTGTATGTTGCTTTGTCTTCCTTCCCAAAGCTAAGCTTTTAACTCTTGTTTTATTTTGTCTGAGGGCAAGCATTGTAGCTTTCCAGAACGATACTTTTACACACCCAAAAGCAAGGTGAACACACACTGGCACAGTCCTCAGATGTGCACCACAAAGCAGTTACCTTGTGCAGTGACGTTCCATAACCTGATATGTTGCTGTCCTGCATTTAGTTGGGCTAAACAATATATAGGAAAGAAGACACCATTCCATTTGTAAATGTGTTTTACAAAATTAATCCACTTCTAGGAGAAAACTCTCAAAGTGTATTTGGGCATTTAAAAGATTTCTTTCTTTCTTTTTAAAAGAAAAGCTAAATGTACATAAACAAATAGAACAATCAAATCCATCTTGCATTCTTTTTGCTTTTTTTAAATAAGCAAAAAGGATGCAAGATGGATTTGATTGTTCTGTCATTCAAATCCGAGGAAGAAGCTACCAGCTAACAAAGCCAATGAAAATTTACTGCATAATCAATACACACACACACACATACACACTAATCTAAATCAACTGGTATGGAGAAAATGGAGTGGATGGATGGCTGTGAAGGTCAGAGTAACATTTCAATGACATGCTCTGTTTGAACATTCAAGCTGCTTTGGAAAGGTAGGAAGTCAGTAATAGAATCAATGAGATATTTTGTTTATAAAATTGTTCTTGTCCTTTGATAGCACTCCCTTGTAATTGCATCATTATGAAAATTTAAGCTGTGCTCATTAATAAATTGGTGTTTGAAAGGGCATTTAGCTCCCCATACTTTGTTGTACCTTGCATAACAGTCCCTGTTTTAATTGTAGATTTGTGATACTTGTTTATGACTTTTTATATACAACAAACATGTTTGGGGACCTGCTATAAAGATGAGATTAAAATGTTGCAAATAAATGTATGGGGTTCCTTTTGGAGCATTTTGAGGGTATTTTAGTATGCATTTCTAGCATAATGCTATGTGAAAACTGTATGATGATAGCTGAGCTTACATTAAAAATTTAATGTAATAAAAATGTAATAGAGCTATTTCTGGAAGTGCTCAAATTATGGTACAGAACAATGGCAGAGAGCTTTATGCTCAGCATACTTTTATTTGGGCTGAAAGAATACTGCAGGTGCTTCAGGAGATGCTGAGACTGAGGAATAATAAATTATTTGTTTTCTCTACACTAAAGGCATGAGGTGGTGTACAGAAGCATTCCTCAACCTGGTATCCTTGCCAGATGTGTTTGACTTCCAAGATCAGATGGGATCTGGTGCCTTTAAGGTACAGTATTTAGGGCCCTAATAAAATACCTGTATGCATAGCAGGACAAGTGCATTTGTACTGGGGCCCCACAAAAAAGTCAATAGATTACAGAGAGCCTCTTAGTACAAAGAATCATTTGCATGCCTGGAATACCCTCTTCCCCACCACACACAAACACTTTATACCATGCATCCATGTGCAAACATATGACCCAGTTTTCAGAATAAATCACACAGTTGACATGTAAATAATCATCACTCCAATGAGCAACCACGATCTTCATAATTACCACCACTGTCTCTGAAAAGCTGACATTAGAGTACCTGCATAGGTATTCTGAGCAATACTAAAATTCTGTCCATTCAGGAAATCTGACATTCAGTTAGCTCAGTGATTCCCAAAATCTGGTCCTCCAGATTTTTTGAACATCAGCTCCCAGAAGCCCCAGCCACCTTGGCCATTAGTCAGGTATTCTGGTAGCTGAAGTCTGAAACACCTGGAGAACCAAAGTCTGAGAGTCACTGAACTAGCTGAACACTGTTTAGAAATGTCATGTTAAGACCGGTATTTCTATTGGTGTTATCTATATATTTGTAGTAGAGGCCAAGGCAGTATCAGAGCAAAGCAATACTCCAAGTAGAACCTTCTACTTCCTCCTGTTGCGTGCGCACACACACACACACACACACACACACATACATACAAAAGATAAAGGTGAACATACAGTGAGGCCAATTGGGGTAGTAGTGCTACAGAAATTAATTTCCTGTTCAGATAAGTTTGGTAACTTTTTATTTTGAAATTCAGGTTTTCAGTTTTAAAAAAATACAGGACAATGGCCTAAAGAGATCAATGACTAGAGAAGAAACAAAAGATTATCCCACCACCCTCAATTCAGGCTACAACTATCTCAATTCTCCTCCAAAATTTAATGGACAGTCCTGAGAACTAGGGCAATTCCTATATACACAGTGCTGTGTTTCAGTCCTCTCCCCCTTTTCTCTCTTGCTAATACCAGTCCTGTGAGTTGAAGAACTAAGGCCAGGGGTAGGCAACCTTTCCCCTTTAAGGGCCGAGGGACTTCAGCTCCCAGAATCCCAGGAGCTATTGGCCAACATGGGACTATTGGCCAACATGGCTGAGGCTTCTGGGAGCTGAAGTCCCTCGGCCCTTAAAGGGGAAAGGTTGCCTACCTCTGACTAAGGCTGACAGAAAATTTAGCCATAATATTTCTATAGCTGATTCTCATAAAGTCAATAAATTTTAAACTGGAACTGAAAATACTATACAGAAATAGCCATTTAAAGATATATCTGTAAACACATTTTCTTTGTTTTAAAAACTGCAGTCAGCGTTGCTTGTGTAACTGGCACCAAAAATAGAGCTAATGACATATGAAACTACTGTAGTCATGACACTATTGCTCTGTAGCCTTATCAGAATGATACAGTTGTCAGAGCAGCTTTGCACAATCTCAGTGCAGACCTGTCTTGAGACACACGTGACCAAGCAAAATACAGAGCTGTGTCTGAACAACTTATTTTCTGTTCTGCACAGACCTTTTTTAAAACAAGGAATAAATGAACTCTATTGTCTAAGTTTGGAATGACTGTGCCAATAGAAAGAATGAAGATTTAAGGGGATCAAAAACATTAGATTAGGTATAGGCAAAGTCTCCCTTATCTGATATGCTTGAGACCAGAAGTGTTTTGGATTCTGGGTGATGATTTATTATTATTATTATTATTATTATTATTATTATTTTGGATTTTGGAATAGCTGGCCCTCTGTATCTATGAATTTTGTATCTATGTATTCAACCATCCGTGGCTTGAAAATAGTTTTTAAAAATTCCCAAAAGAAAACCTTGATTTTGCCATTTTATATAAGGGACACCATTTTACTATGCCATTGTATATATATTGTATATAATGGGAGTTGAGCATCCACAGATTAGGGGGTCCTGGAACCAAATTCCAGCAGATATCCATCACCCACTATATTTGCAAAGACATAACAAAATATTTTGGCGATGGGACCCAAGTGAAATTCATTTATGTTTCATATACACCTTATACATATAGCCTGGAAGGAATTTTATACATAATATTTTTAATAATTTTATGCATGAAACAAAATTTGTGTATACTGAACCATCCAAAAGCAAAAGTGTCACTAGCTCAGCTACCCATGAAAAAGGTTTTGCATTTTGGAGTATTTTGGCTTTCCAGATAAGGGAGACTCAACCTGTACATCTAGAACACTTTCTTTGTTTCCCTGCTATCCAATTATGCTATGAGGTTTAATGTCCTTCCTGGAGCTGAACAGTCAGAGAAGGGAAAATATTAACTGCTACATTCATACTTAACACTTGAAAACTGCAATGCCGAATGATGATGCCTAGTTGTGTGTGGATACAACATTCTGTTGTATGGTACCAAATGCACAGTAATCAAAGTATGCATATGCATTCAAGAATCAGCTCATAGTTAACAACATCAGTTTTTTTAAAAATCCAAATTCTTAATAAGGGGATGCCCAGATGCAATATAACAGACTTCATCTTCAACATTCCTTCATTAGACCAGAACCCTATTCTCTTTTCCATCTAGTGCACTTTTTAAAAGTGCAGCAATGTATCTCTCTCTTGAAGGAACTATCTTTAAAAAGCACTCCCACACTTTATTAAAACATGACTGGAAAAGGCTGCTTAGTTTGAGAATCAACAATATATCCATTCCTGCTTCTGTGTTGGAGGAAGAACTGTATTCAACAGATGTAGCAGCTTGATGAATTACAAACAGCCCATATGGCAACTGAAGCAAGCCCTCAGAAAAAGTGCAGTAATTGCAATATTCAAATAATTATACCTTATCTGCCATAGAAAAAATCAGGAGCAAATGAGGAACTTCTAATGGCTTTAAGAATTTACTAGAAACCTTGTTGAATTAAATCATGATGTATTTTAGGGCCTGTTGTCTTTTTAGTTGTCCACTGTATCCTCACCACTCTTCTCCAGCACCACATCTCAAATGAGTCGATTTTCAAATGAGTTGATTTACATAATATCCTTTTTTTAAAAGCATGTTAACTAGTGGGTGTCATTATCTCATGTGGCAGTGAGTCCCGGAAACTATACTGTACTGTTTAAGTCAGTACTTCTGCTTGTCTGTCCTGAATCCACAATAACCAGTTTCAATTGAAAACTAGGTTTTAAGGGCATTCGGCCGCAATTTATTTCATTTACTGTCCTTTTCTCAGGCAAGGAATATGCTTTCTTTCATAGATAACACACACTGATTTGATATTTTTAATGTGTGATAAAACACAAAGGTTTATTATCACAACCAGTTCAGACTTCACCAGTATAGCAGTGATCAGGACAAATGCCCTAATGTGAAAATACCGTATTTTACAATTAGAATGAATCTAATTTGCTGTTCATTCACATCTTAGATCTTTCTGACGCTCCTAATAATATGCCTCTAATTTTACCACTCTGAATATTTTGGTGTCAGTCACAAATATACCCACTTCACTACTCACCCTTAATTTTATATCATTTTACCAACAGTTAAAATAACATGGGTCCCAATACAGACCATGAAGGCTTACATAGTCTGTCCCTTTTTTTCTATTATCAATGGCTTGAAAATGGTTTTTAAAAATTGAGAGTAGCCATCTTCTTATCCCATCTCTGGTAAACATATACAAGAAGCTTTACTAAAGCACTCCGGGTGTCCAAGTAAACAGACTTTACTGGATCTTCGCTGTCTATAGGCCTCTCTACAATTTCAAAAATACAGATGCTGCAGGAATTCACTCCGTAGAAGCCATAATCATTCTTCCTCAGCAAAGCTTATTCTTCTATTTCTGGGGTGAACAACTGCCAGGGAATGGGGCCACACTGGAGGCTGCACCCCTGCTGTCACTCCTCTGTGCCCACCACCCCGAAATGGGATGGGCAAAATTTTTAAATTATCCTAAATGACCAATATCTCTAAGTAATTTTGTTAAAATTCTTGGGCATTTTTGGTGTGTACTCTTTAGGTCTCTACAGGTTCCCTCCCCCTCCCCCCAAACAAGAAATGGTCACTATGTTGGAAGAAAGGAGGCAGGAAAGCATGTAAACCAGATAAGTGCTGCAGCTTACTGTTTTAATACTGCCAAAATATTATGGCTTTCACTTGGATGATTCTGGAGCATTTCCTAGATAGATGCAACATTCAAAGAAATTATTTGTAACCTGATGTGGCATTGTCTCAATTATGTTTACAGTATAAATCCACCTAAGAAGCTAGTACTTAATAGTGTTTAGGCTATTTGGTCTTTGAAATGCAGCGGATGTATGTGAAGATGTTTAACTGAAACTTTTTTTAAAAAAAATGATGACATGTTACATTAATATTTCATTCTGTTATTGATAACAGCAAATAGTGATTTAAAAAAAATTGTTCCAAGAATCTTTCCTACAAAGCTGAATCTGAAACTATGGCAACCATTTAAAATGTTTGCTATCATTCATCTCTTTAAAAAGGGAAGTGAAGCTCTGGGAGAGTAGCAGCTCATCTGCTCATCCGCATACTTTTCACCATCAACCTTTGCTGAAGTTGCTGTGAGCAAAAAAGCAGTCAGGTTGGGTGGGTTTGTTCTCTGCTGCCCTAAAGAGTAGGACCAGTTCTAATGGTTTTAAGTTACAGAAGGGTAGCTTTTGATTAAACATTAGAAGGAACCTCTTGAGAGTAAGAATTGTTTGACAATGGAATCAATGACCTACAGAGATGGTAGGGTATCTCTCTCCAGATGTCTTCAAAAAGAGGCTAAACAGCTACCTGCTTGGAAAGCTCCAGCCAGATTGCCTACATTAAGAAGAGGAATGGATTGAATGGATTATGGGGGCCCTTTCCAATTCTATGATTCTAAGATATACTTTAGCTTTGCTATTCAATGAACTTTTTAACATTTTTAAAAACTAGCAGAATATATAGTGAACCCTTGGTATCCGCTGGGGTTTGGTTCCAGGACACACACACACACACCGTGGATACCAAAATCTGTGGATATTCAAGTCCAATTAAATACAATGGATAGCAAAATGGTGTTCTTTATATAAAATGGCAAAATCAGGGATTTCAGTGTGTGTATGTGTGTATAATTTAATAATATATATTATATATTAAATTTAATAATATATATATATATATATATATATATATATATATATAAAATATTTTCAAGTTGTGATGCTTGAATTCATGGATAAGGAATCCATGGGAGGGCTGACTGTATTCTTAATTTTAAAAATGCATGTCTTGTGGAATAACACAAATACATCCATAACAGAAATATATCCATTCAGGATTACAGCCATGGTCTGCCTATCTCCTAACAGCATCTGATAAGGATATTTCATTGAATTTAAACAGTATTGAGTAATAATCTAGTGCTTTCCATTTTCATGAATTCTCATCTGAACTTTTAAATGAGTGTGTTAAATGCGTAGACCAACCAAACTCTCCATTGTATTGAATGTTTAATAAACAAAGTACTTTTTATAGAAATATAGAACAAGTGATATTTTTCTCTTTGGATTAACAGGTGTTCAAAATAGTGGAAGTGAATTTTATATTAAAAAAGCACTTTTACTCAGCTTCAAGGAACATACAGCTACTTTTTAGATCAGATAAGAACAAATTAAAAGTTAATATCATTTAAATTACTAAGCTTTCTTACCAAAACAATTTAATACAATTGCATTCAAATAATTGCAGGCTGAGGGTGGGGAGGTGGTACTACACACATACACACAAGCCCAAAAAATTGGCTGATCCTCCTTCCACCCAAGCTAACCAGAATATTTTTCAATTTTCTTGTAAGGGCCATTCTCCATAAAATTAAAATTAAATGAATGTTTGTGTAGGAATTATGGGATACATAATAAATCAAATGCCCTCTTTCCTTAAAACAGACCAAATCTCTTTTTCTTTTACAGATACCAAAACCTTTTTTTCCTTAAGAACTACTTGCAGTCTTTTCTAGTCAACTTCGCATGTTCTCTGAATTTCATAGGAGGCCACTCCTAATAGGAATTTGGAAAAACAGAGCCAGTTGGCACCCTATCACCCCACCTCCAGTGAAATTCCCTTCTCTTGATTCTGTTAATATAGTTACTCTAATTATTAACTTTCAATGCTTGGAAATCGATTTGAGATGAAGGAGCTTTAGAAAGGCTAAAGAATTCCGGGCAAACCTCCACTAACTAACTGACATTTTATTTAAAAAATCTGGATCCAAATTTCTTCATCACTGGAAGCATGTTGGCCTCAAAAACAATGCAGTCCTTCACCAAAATCCAAAATTATCCACATAGGTGGATAATCTACTTTGCTTTCTACACTTGATCGTAGCCAAAAGGCCGAGAAGAGATTGATAATTTACCTTTGCTTTCTGATGGTTCACTGTATATAGACTTTAAACAGAGCTTTAAAGTCTGTGGTGCATGCACTGGTAACCTCATGTCTAGATTACTGCAACGCACTCTACATGGGGCTACCCTTGTGCCTAACTCGGAAACTTCAGTTGGTGCAAAATATTGCAGCCAGATTAATCACCGGAACATCCAGGAGGGAGCATATTACACCAGTGCTGAAATCCCTCCACTGGCTGCCAATTAGTTTCCGGGCGCAGTACAAGGTGTTGGTTTTGACCTTTAAAGCCCTACATGGCTTGGGTCCAACTTACCTCAGGGACCGCCTCTTCCCGTATGAGCCCCCCCCCCCGTGCCCTTCGGTCAGCTGGTAAGAACCTACTTCAACAGCCGAAGACAAAGTTCAAACAGACCTCGCAGAGGGCATTCTCCGTCATTGCCCCTAAACTATGGAACGGCCTGCCGGATGAGATCCGTCTTACTACAACACTCACTGCTTTTAAGAAAGCAGTTAAGACGGATCTCTTCCGGCAGGCCTTCCCAGATTGATCCTCCTTAGAGGAACGAACATTGAACTTTCCTCCCCAAGCTCTCTGTTGCTCTGCCATTCTTATATAACTATGTCCTTATCTTATTAATGTTTGCTTTTAAATTTCTTAAGTTTAATTTTGTCTTAAGGGGTGTGGGAGGGATGGGTGGAGGGATTGGGATACCGGAATGCTTTTAACTATTGTATTTTTAATTGTTGTAAGCCGCCCCGATTGCTAAGCAGAGGGGCGGGATAAAAATAAAATTTATTATTATTATTATTATTATTATTATTATTATAGCTTAAATCTGAAGGCAAGCATGTTCATATGCTAAACTCACTTTTTAAAGAACTAGGAGACAGGCAGATAAACCTTTTCTTTGACTATACATTGATGTAATCCCTTACTTCAAGATGCATCCATGGAATGCCTCAACATAGCAATAAGGCTGTGATCTTATGCATACTTCCTCAGAAGTAAACTTCATTCTATTAAATGGGACATGATATATTTTGGCTACCATATTTATTTAAAAGGAACATTCTATTAATATTCAATTCTCATCATAGTCCTTGATGGTACACTCCTCAATATTTTGGCCATGTCAAGTCTAACTGAATATTGAGATGTTTCTGTGCATAGGTACACTATATCTCTCCAAATATATGCATAAACCAGGTGAGTTACATAGTCAAGTGGGTGAGTACTGGGGGGGGGGAATTAATTAACAAAAACAAATATGCAAGAACAGAAGAAAGTGATAATCAAAATAAACCCAAAGGGAGAGCACCTTATATGCTAAAAACACTACAATAAGATAACTTTGGCATGGGGTTGTTTTGCTCTAAAACTTAGCTATATAATTTTTAAAGTTGATTATCACTTTACTTTGAGACAGAAAGCATACAATAAGGTGCATCATTACTTATGCAAAATTGTTGGATTTCTAATTAATACAAACTAAAACTCTTTGTAAGTCTGCCTTTTCATATGTATGGGGGGGGGGGGGTTAAACTTCTTTAGGAATAAATTGCATAGAATTCACTGGGACCTACTGCCAAGCAAAGATGAACAGGATTGGGCTGTAAAATATTTAACTACTAATTTTGATATGTGAATAAACAAAGTAACTAAACAAATATCAATCATAGTTTTATTGTGTGCCGATATCTTATAGAGTTTGACTGTTGACAGTATGCATCAGCATTTACATAAATGAAGAGATGAGATTATACGATTCCACACAATACACATAATCCAATCAGCAATTAGGCTGCATTCTGAGGCATTTCAAGGTCTTATAATTCTTTCATCAAGACACTCCTACAGATCATCAAGGCAACAATTGCTAAGAATATGTCCCATTACCATAAAACAACTGTTTTGAGTCTGACATCTTGCTCAAAGAATATGTTTAAATTGTATGTACGCAAACACACATGATCCCTTAACACACAACACAATTATAAAGGAGGTAAAACCACTGAAAATAAGCATCTCATTTCAATAAATAAAAATAAACAAAGAAGTTGGAACTCCCCAAGAAAGGAAGTCTAAGGACAAAATGGATCATCATCAAGCATAGTATATGCTTTCACCTTTATTTGTAAATCATTCATTACAGGAAAAAAGACTGAACTAAAAGTCAGGATAATCTTTCAGAAGATTAACCTGCCTTTCAGTTTCCTTTTGTCTTAATTCAATTTAGGCTCCTAGACAGAAGTCACTTCTGTTTACTCATTCCCCCCCCCCCCCCCGGAAAATAAATTAGACCTCTAGTCAATATAGAATGTGTTTAATACAAGAAAAAAGCAAATTCCCCTCCTACAAAGGCATACATTTTATGAAATCCGTTTATCCCCAAACATCTTTAAGGAAAGGCAGGTGTTACTTTGTTTAAGTTCTAAATAAGGCTAGAATGGGGGGGGGGGGGGGGAGAGAAAAATAAACTCAGTATTATGTGCACACATGTACACACACACACACACACACACACACACACATTTACCTGCAAGTTTTGATTAACTGGAATTTCTGTACTTACATATCTTATGGTAAGAGATTCAGATATTCTACTCCTTCCACACCCAGTGATTACATCTAAACCTATTGTCTGCTCAGAACTGAGTACCTCTTGCAATCTCTTTCACAACAAACCCCCCAAACTCATTGTCCTTTCCATCTGCAGTGAAAGCCTTAAAGCGTCACCCACAGTCTTGTTTGCATCATGCTTTCATGCTTTTACACAGCCCCATACTTTATCATATTGCATAACAACAAGATGTACTTTCACAAAAGCATACTCAGTGAAATCATGCAGAAATATGAAGGTGGGGATGGAAATCAAGTGTTTTTAATAGCATATTGCCGCAAAAGTCTTAAGGCTATTTATAAGGAGAATCTCTGAAATTTACTGGGGAGGTACAGGGACAGCACATCTCAACGTTCTTTTTTCCTCTTTACTCATAAGATTTCTACAGCAAGACTATTCCCCACAACCATCTCCCACCAACACATGCATGCACACATCTGCTGGAGACAGACAGGGTTATACAGACTGTAAGAAGCTCCCTCCAGCCAAGAAAGAAAGAAAGAAAGAAAGAAAGAAAGAAAGAAAAGGCAATCAATTATAAACCATTTGCAGAAACTGTAGGGCTGTCAAAGGCAATGCTGTAAGTTGGTGGTTCACCCAAGCTAGAAAATGTTTGGTTACAAACTGTCCTGTCCCCCCCCCCCCCCCCCCCCCCCCCGCATCTAAAAACCTAGAACATCCTACCTTAAGCATTTAAATCATTAGCAACATAATGAAGTGCTCTAGCTATAAACTTAGAACTTTGAAAACAATAGTACCAACCCTGCTGACACACATACACAATTTTGAAATGCAAAGGAACAACGTGTGGCTATGCCCTTCCAATTAATTATCAAAGTAACTTCTGATGATAAATGAAAAGGACAAAAGAGCAACAACAAAAAATCAACTCACTGTTTGTAGTGAATTCACTGTGAATAAATTGTTCTGAAATGTAACCATTCAACTGAACCGCTATTATTCTCAGGCTCCCACAGTGGAGGACAAAGGGACCAAAAATTCTTTTGATAAGGAGTCCTTTCCCTTCAGTTATCAAATTACATACTGATTGTTATATTGTTGTTGTATTTAAACAAAGACAAAGGAATGGCACACAATGAAGATGTCTCCTTTTTATTTTAAGCAAGGAGATTGGCAGAAAGGGGAAGGAAGGAGTGTGACCTCCCTTTGGATCACAAGAAAAAGTGCAGTGATACTGAAGAGAGAAACTGCAGAGTGGGCATTTTCAGAACAAAGGCATGGAAATTAGATTGAATGCAGGACAAGCAAGAAGTTACTTTGCCCCTAAATGATCCTAGAACAGAATCCAATGTCTTCAGACATGATCCTTCAGCATTACAAACATAAAAAAAACCTCACAGAGTAAAAGCAAAGAGAGGTATGGGGATCTCACTTCATTCTCCTCCACTGCCTATTGATATGAGAAATATCCAGAGTGGAGGATAGGCACCTAACTCTTAACAAGAACCAAGGAATCACAGAGATCAATTTTCATAAATTAACAATAATGCAATGCTCTACTCCAGGGGTAGTCAACCTTTCCCCTTTAAGGGCTGAGGGACTTCAGCTCCCAGAAGCCTCAGCCATGTTGGCCAATAGTCCCATGTTGGCCAATAGCTCCTGGGATTCTGGGAGCTGAAGTCCCTAGGCCCTTAAAGGGGAAAGGTTGCCTACCCCTGCTCTACTCCATATATTGTATTTTGTGGTAGTGCAAGGAAGGAAGGAAGGAAGGAAGGAAGGAAGGTAGAAAGAAAATGGGAGGCGAGAGAAATATCTGCCTAAAGGATGTCATACAGACACCCTTTGAATGTGGGAAGAGCAAGATCAGAATGGCACCTAAAAATCAGCACCCAAAACCTTTGCATCCTTTGCTCCCACCACTGGGCTCTTGCTAGCAGTCTGTTGTATGCCATCTATAAAATGCCACTGAAACCTGAGGAAGAGGATTTCTATCTGTAATGAGTTTGGCTAGAAGCCCAATGACTAAGAAACACGCTGGATTTATAGACTTGATGTGAGAGGCATAGCACATTGCCTCTGAGACTTGCAGTGTTGTTGTTTTTTCTCCCCATGTAGTATACTTCCATTAATTTCTTGCTATTCTTTGTAGATCACCTCTCCAAACGAATTTTCCATTCAGTTGCTCTTTTTTTTTTAAAAGTCTCCCTCTATGTGGTACACAATCCTTCCCATCGAATAGTGTAAACTATATACATAACAACTCCTTCTCTGTACTAAAAAGCCAGCTGCACAATGTTTGGATGAGTATAAAAGATTTTTAAAAAGTAGTTAACCTTGTTTAAACTGAATGCAGTGCATCCACTAATGTAGGTGATGTTCAAACTGCAATGCAGCCACAACTTTAACTCTGCCTGTCATGTGGCAGCTGTGGCCTTCCACAGTGCCAAAAAGCTTGGCAGCTTCCTAGCATTCCTCATCAGTGCCCTCCTAGCTGGGGCTGATGCGAGTTAAAATCTTAAATACCTGGGGAGATCCCCAACTTTGGGAAGACTAATTTAGACTTCCATAGCTCCTGACACACTACCCCACAGCTTCCGCAATTGCTGACCATTTGTCATGTGGCAAAATTTATGGAAGTCGCATCCAGTAGGCACCAAGGTTAACTTAGATGTCAGATAAAGGAAAACAAAAGAGAGGAAACCTATACTTTTTTACAAACTGAGATATGGCCACATATTATCTGCTTGATTTTCTATGATTTAAGAATTACCAGAAACTCAATGACAAAAAAGTCAAACATATCCCAGGAAGGAAAAAATAGCTGGTGATGTTTGTCATCAAGTAGCATCCATGAAAAGTCTGATCCCTTTTTGATTTGTTGTTATTTATCATTAGACTTGTTTGAACTGCCTATTTTTACAGTTTCCCTTGATTACTAGTTTGCGTGGAGGAGGCGTGAGGTCATGCTGGTACCTTGCCATAGGATCTCCAAAAATATCTTTTCTTGTAAGTTATTCCTTGTTCTTTACGATCCAGGAGTGAAGACTTTTTGTTCCACATTCTGTTATTGCTTCCTCACAGCTTTACAAGGTCAAATTAAAACCTTTTTTAAATTATTTCAAGTCCTTATTTTTTAAAAAGAAAACAGTGGTATGTAGCATACCAACTGTGGGTTTCTGATTTCCCTCACCAATACTACCTTGTTAGGTTGGTAGCTTTTAGGAGGGGGTATTGTAAAGTTTTAATTATCACCTTTAAAAAAATTGACAGAAAGTTTGTTTTGATTTGTAGTTAACTTATCTGTACATAGTCACCATCCAGATTTACACATTTTCCCCTATGTTTTTTGATCCTCTTAATACCTAATAATGTAGAAGTCTGCAGACTGTGCCTTATGAGGGAGTATCATAAAAGTAATAATTATCACCCTGAAGTTATTATGGTATATTGATAAAAATTTTGTCAGTGGTTCCTAAGTGCATGATGTTGAGAAAATCAGCTCATTGTGTCCTTTATTTTTGTGACAGCTTGTGCCAGAAATGAAGTGCAAAATCTCTTAAGGCACAATCTGCAGACTTCTACAATAACAGTATTTGGAGGGTTAAGAAACATTAGGGAAAATGTGTAAACCTGGATGGTGACTATGTAGAGATAAGGTAACAACTACAAATAAAAAAAACTTTCTGTCAAAAAAATGTAAAGGTGATAATTAAAACTTTACGATACCCTCTTGTATTTTAGATATTTTTATTGCCATATAAACATATAAGTTTGATAATATAAAACAAGATACTGAGTTAACTATTAAAAAGAGAAGTTAAAAATTAACTGCTACTACAAACTACACTACAAACTAAAACAGACTACTAAACTACACCAAACAAACAAAAAACACAAAAAAGAAAATGAATGAGTTACAACTTCCTTTTTCTTTTTTACTTCTCTGCCCCTCTGTCTCTATTTTGCTTTTCGGTAAATAAATAGTTTTAGTTCATTACTTTTTACCATATGTAAGGTTTGTAGTGTTTCCTTACTCTAAGTAATAAAGGACATAGAATACAAGTAACAAAAATAATAGTGCTGCCAGAAACTCAAGTTTCCTTCAAGTTTCAGAATATTCAATTCACTTCAAATGATCATGGAAAGCAGAGGAACACTTGGAAAGGTGAAGTGGTGTACATGATAAGAATAGGAAGGGGAGGCAGGGATAGGTAGGTATTACCAAGAAGCTCAGCCATCATGGCTTATGTACACCTGTGGGTTAAATTTTGAAATTTTGTGGCATCATTTTTTACAACAACCTTACAGTGTGTTTTTCAGGGGTTCCATTACATATTGTAGCATTGTAGCAGTGTTGTTCATTGTTTGCACATAGAGAATGTGACTTGCCCATGGTCATCCAGAGGGCTTCTATGGCTTAGTAGGGATTTGAACCCTGGTCCTAGTCTACCACTCAGACCACTGCACCACACTGGCCATGATAGTTAAGTCCAGTGCTTGGGACTTCCAGGACCCCAAATAAACTGTTAAAATAAACAGCAGTAACACGTTCTTATGCAACTTTAGTGCGATTATGATATTGCTGTCAAAGGAAGGAGGTTCCTCTTTGCTTGCACCAAGGAAGTTGTATATTGGTCTGAATTCAGCTTCTGGGTGCAAAAATAGCATCCCTACTTTCCAAGTTCACATTAAGCTGTA
The DNA here is from genome assembly GCA_026167975.1 of Phrynosoma blainvillii. Lineage (NCBI taxonomy): Eukaryota > Metazoa > Chordata > Lepidosauria > Squamata > Phrynosomatidae > Phrynosoma > Phrynosoma blainvillii. The sequence goes on from JANUYF010000001.1 coordinate 95,456,731, forward strand.
CAGTACTGCACTAGTCTCAATGACAACACTTTTAAGTATCATTATTTTTTAAAAAAAATATTTGACCAGGAGTATGATGCTGCCCAACTCAAATTCATTTCTTGTTGATCAGGGGTAGAGGTGAAGGTGTTTGAGAAACATGGTATCATCTCCCAATAATAATAATTCTCTCTCTCTCTCTCTCTCTCTCTCTCACACACACACACACACACCCACCCTAAACCTGGTGTGAAATCAGACCAAAACACGAGACTGGCCACATCTTTGAAATAGACTAATATTTTTATTTTATTTTATTAATTGGACTTAGACCCCACCTTTCTCCTGAGATGGGATCCTTTCAATACTTAGTCTACATAATTTTGCATATCTTGGTCATAAAACAGTAAACCACATTTTCAAGAGCTGAAGCAGCACAAATATTAAACACTGCTACTAAACAACTTCTTTATTGTTGCATGCATTCAAGCTGTTCCCAACAGATTTTGTCTTTAAGGAGACTTTACGGTGTATTCTTGGCAGGATTTGTTCAGAGGGAGCTAGGTTTTGCTAAGAGTATGACTAGCCCAAGCTCACTCAGTGGGTTTCCATGGCCAAGCAGGGATTCAAACGCTGTTCTCCAGAGTTGTGGTTTAACACATAAACCACTACACCATATTGGCTCTCAACAGCAATTTCTAGATCACTCCTAAAAACACAAAGTCCTTTACAAACCTTATTCATTCAGGTAACTATCCTATTATTGTTTTGTGTGTAGGTGGGTGGGTTTTTGTTTTTTTACAACAGATAGACAGAAAATCTGAATCCAAGCTTCCCAGAAAGAAACTGAGAGTACTGTCAACTAATCAGACACAGATTAGAAGCAGGTAGGCTGCAATAGTTTACAATTTAACATCAAGCATGATCATCATAAAAAGACATCATTTGGGTTTTCCCCCCTTTGGCATATTAAAATGTATTTGGTCTGTTTCAAGAAGCAGTTTTCCTATATCACATTGATCATGGTAGGTGCTACAAATTAAAGTTAGATGAATACAATTAGTATTTTCTGCTATAGTACTAGATGAACAATAGCTATCTATTTATGGATTAATCTGCCCTAGGTTTGAAAAAAAAAGTTCTTAAAAAGTGTGCTTACCCTGAAAGGTAACTCAAGCTTCTCCTTTTGTGGAACCTGATCCAGAGTGCCATCTGTGCTGCTCCTTCTTAGACTTGCGGTAACATCAGGCACATTGCTGAAGTCTTCACATAAATTTAAAAAAATAAAATATCACAGGGTTAAATTATTAGAAGCTGAAAAGTGTGTTGTTCCTTATTCATAGATACTCTCTGTATGGGAGGAAACTCACATACAGCAATGAGCATTTTTTTCTTTTTTAACAGCAGTTCAGCTAAAATAGCTCACTGAAGTAATGCACATATTTGATTGGCTAGACTAAATCTCTCCTTCTTCTATTTCTAACGTAGCATCATCTGTCTGAAGTATGGCACAGCTTGTGCTGGCTGAGGGGAACAACCACTAAAAATGATTGCACATATCAAGTGATTCTTCTGAACAAACACAGTTTCTATATGGCATGACTTTGAATTCTTACGTGGAAAGCCTACCATAACCATGCCAACGGAACTATTTTTTGCCAATAACAAAGTGCACCATCATGAAGGTAGCTGACAGTTTCCACCAAGGAAGGGAAGGGTAGATACAAATTTTCTAATGAAAAGTATGTACATTCTTCAGACATCCATACCTTATGCAAATATGCATAAACAGCTCTAATTAAAATGAACGGATTTTGTAAAACCGAGGGAGAAATTCTATGGTAAATAATATGGTAAAGGTAGGAAACAGCACTTAGGGAAGCAAATGCAGAGAGATTGTGTTGGCTCCATTAACCCAGAATGTATCACATTTTTAATATATGTTCGAAACACCACTGCACTCAGTTCAAACTGTCCTACTTTCAAGGCACTCTTATAGAATACTTAATAGAATATTTATAGAATATTTCCAAGAAAATTTTTGCACAAGCTGTATATGGTTCTGGGCCACAGCTCTATAGTGTTCTCCAAAGTTCAAGTCAGGACATCATACTGGCCTTTTGGACCTGCTTTCATGCTTTTTGAACTGGATTATGACCTGTTTTTTTTTCTATGGACTGGAGAAGAGGGAGAAATAGTGCACAAGCTATTATGAGAGCAGTTTGTAACCACTCCCAACTTTCTCATGAGGAAGACTAACAGACATCTAAGAAAGAAACTCTATTGTTCCTAGAAACAAGGTTAATAAGTTACTGCCCTGAAAACCCAGGCAATTATTCCTTTTGTCTTCTAAATCTTCATGATATATTTGCCACATTTTGAAGTACTTCTGCTCTGAGACCATTACTAGGCTCTGCCAGTCAGTCCAGTATTTTTACTGTGTGTGCATGCATGTACTTCAGACTATGAATGTAAAAGCAACAGTAGTATCTGAACTTTACAGTAACTTCACATTACTTTCAAACTATTAGCAAGTTTCCTCTGTAACCTTTTAGTGTTTTAAGCAAGATAACTGAACACTAACACAGATAACTGACCAGTAAACTGTAAATTAAATTCTATTCCAAATCCATAATGATAGCTAGTATGCATTCATTTTTCCTGTACAATCTGAACAAGCTTTTAAGCTGTTAAATTATTTATATTTAGTTGTTACTAATCTTTTTAATGTGTTGTAAGTTGCCTGTAACCCAAGGCAGGATAATGAGGCGGAGGAGGAAACATTTAATATGATCTTTGCTGCCAATTCCAGCTTCTTCTTCATTCACAGAACTGTATCACTAAAAAGATCATTGGCTATGTCCAGTAGGGCCTCTATAATAGCAGAGATTCTCTTCTCACAGGGCATGACACATGCTTTTAGTTCACCTTCCAATAAGTCCCTCAACCTGCCACTCCCTCACAGTATTATAGCTTCTGTAGCATATCCCACACTAACTCCAGTGGTTTACCAACTACCAAGAGCAGCTTTTGGGGGGCTCAGCAAGGTGGAATCAGTTCAAACCATGTTTCTTTCCATGTAAGAGCAGAAGTATTTCCTGCTAACACAAAGGGTACCATAGGGTATCCTTCTCTGTTTACAAAGTGTTGGCAAGTTTTGACTCTTATAAGGGACTTCTTTAATATAGAAGTACAGAGACAGGTTTGTTGTGATCAATTAATACAAAATAAGAGTCACTAGGAAAACATAGTAAAATGTAAGAGCAGACCATTTCAGTGAGATCTGAAGGGACTCAGGTTTAGCTATATCTACTCCAATATGCACCAATGTTTGGAATAACTGCCTCCTTAATATAATATTGTTGTGTGCAAGACTTCTGACTTATGGCAACTCAAAGGTGAACTTATCACAGGGTTTCAAGATTTGGTCAGAGGGGGTTTGCCTCTGCCTTCCTCTGAGGCTGAGAGAGTGTGACTTGCCTGTGGTTAACCAGTGGGATTCCATGGTCAAGCAGGGATTCAAACCCTGGTCTCCAGAGTACACAATGCTGATTCTCACAATTACATTACTTAATTACATCTCTGGCAGGCAATATGTGACACACCTTCATTCAAGAGAAATGACTGTGTAAACACGAGAATTCAAAGAGAATACTACATTGCCCTAGTCAGTTCCTTGCTGTTCATTTTTCAGTTAAAATGAGGCAGAATCTAAACAGATGGGACAATCACCAAAAGAAGCTAAGAGACAGCCTGCTCATAGACTTCTCAGTTATAAGGAAATGAGACTTGGGAAGAGCAATGCACTTCCATTTTGGAGATTTGGGGATTAAGGGATGGAGGCAAAGTGAAATATGGGAATGCCACGGAATACACTTACTTTTCAGAGAGGCTTTGTTAGTTTTCAAGAATTAATATGTTTTGGATGCCCATGGCTCTGGCTGTAAAAATTGTTAAAACTGGTAATTTACTTGGAATTATTTCAAATCATAAACTAATTGTGATGCATTTAAAAGGCAAGAAAACTATATATACTTGGAGATTAGATGCATTTATTCTTCAAAATGATAAGATTTTGGACAAAGCAAGGAAGAGATTGAAGGAATATTTTGGAGAACTTGTATGCGTGATAAGGGAGAAATAACCTATAGCACGGATAAAATACAAAAAACCCATTGTAAATACTATTCAAAAGAGGCAACATGAACATAATCTGGATAAATTCATAATGATCCTTCACAGGCTTAGGTGACAAAAATCCTGAAGGACAGGAGAACAAATCAGGAATAATGCCAAATAAATGGAGGAAGTCAGTCTTTCTAGCATGTAAGAGGAACAAGCAGATGTAAACTTCACATGTTGCTTTAGCCTGCTTAATTAATGAAGACTTAATTACATGCTAATCAGCATTTCTCTTCCTATCTCATTCATCTCTCTGTAAATGAAGAGGAAATTACAATGAGGAATAAGGAGGAATGGAGAGCTTGCTTTTTAAGTATCTGCCTGTTAGGACATTTTGTCACCACTTGCAGTTCTATTTTGATCACTTGCACATTTGAGTAACAAGAATCGTGTTACTCATCAACAAAAAACATCAAGTTTTACCAGATGTTAAGCGTGTGATAGGTAGTGCTGATTCTCTCTGCTCCAAGCTAGAACTCTTCTTTCTACAGTACTGATAGTAATATAGGGAGGGGTGGAGACTGAAAAATTAAAACTAAAAGCACTTAGGTACGTATCCAATCTATGCAAAAATGGAATAAGTAAACAGCCCCCTAGTCTTGCCTGTGATAGAGTCAAAGCCTATATTGACTATCAACATTTTTTAAAATTCTGTCAATACATTTCTTGAATAAGAATGGAAGAGTGGAGTGGAATAAGAATGGAATGGTAAGAAACCAGAAAAGACATAACATGGAAAAGAGTTGAAATCTGAACGAAACAGAAGAAAACAAGATGCTTTTACATTTAAGTCTTTTAAGATGGCTGGAATGCACCACAAGTATGCATCTGTTTGTGTAGATACTCTGTTATAAGCAAAAGAATTACTTATGTCAATTATTCACACACACATTTATATATGTACATACAGTTGCCCCTCCGTTTTCACATTTTAATCCCCTCTGTTTGCCCCCCGCGAACTGGCAAGGGATGTGGACTTGAAGTCCATGAAAACGGAGGAGCAACTCTGTGTGTTTGTGTGTGTGTGTGTGTGTGTGTGTGTGTGTATTCTCTGGAAGGACCCTGAAAAGTGCCCTCAGGACCTGCCAGAGTTGCCTTATCCTTTCCACAGACCCCAGCATATGAATAGTATACACAAAAGACAGAAACGTTTCTCTGGCAATTTGTGATATGTTCTCAGCATCTGTAAACAGAGATATTCTGTTATTTCACAGTAATAACCCATGAATCCCAACAGAAAAATGCCTCTCAAGTGCATTTTTAGGATGTAAAATATTCTTCATGTATCATACTAGAAAACAATATTTCAAAGCAAGAAGTTCTTCAGTGCATCCTTACGGACAGCTAAGAATTATGTTATTGTTATTTAATTTGGTTTAATCTATTTTTAAGGGGCGGGCGAGTTGGGGGGGTTAACTTGACTGATTATTTTACTCTGTATCATTTTAATTTGTTGTACGCCGCCCCGGTTGCTGAGCAGAGGGGCAGGTTAGAAATATATTATTATTATTATTATTATTATTATTATTATTATTATTATTTCATTCATGTCCACTGGGTCTCTACCTTAAGGATCAAAGGTGGTGTAAAGACACCATTGGGTTCAAGAATATTAGAATAGTATTTGTAGGATGTACTAGACAGGACATCCACTCAGAGAGAGAGAGATTTTTACCATAAAGTGTATAGTGTTAAGCAAGAGCTATAATAAAGATGAAAGAAAAGATACTTGCAAAACACTTTGCTGCAGAGTTAAACTGGCAGGAAACCTTAGTTTTTTAATGAATGGTCAGATTCCTTATGCTGTTAAATCAGGATTTTTAAGTTTCTCATATCTTTTCAGCTGGGTTGGTCAGAAAGCAAAAAGAGTGCTGAAGTAGCTTAACTGGTTCAAAAATACAGTGGGTCCTCCACATTTGCCAGGGCTAGGGGTGCAGAACCCCTGTGAAAATTGAAAAAAAACACAATAAAAACCTACTATATGTTAACCACAGAATTGTGCTGGAGCAGCAACAAATGCCTAGAAAATATCTAGGTCCTTCAGCCCAACTTCTGATGGACGTTGCTCATAGGACCTTATCCCACGCTGCTCTCAAAAGTGGCAAGAAAGCGATATGAGCATCATTCCAGTACTATAGCGCTAGTATAAATATGGCGCTAGCGCTATAATAGCGCTATGGATCACCTCGCGCTATTGCAATGCCCGCTGAAACCGACATTCAAAAGAATGCGAATGATGCTGCATTCCGAGCGGTTTCTTGCTGGATTCTGAGCGACGTCATGGGATCACGCGGAAAACTATAGCACTATAGCGCCTGATTCTTAGCGGATTCTGAGCGACGTCGTGGGATCACGCGGAAAACTATAGCGCTATAGCGCCTGATTCTTAACGGATTCTGAGCGACGTCGTGGGATCACGCGGAAAACTATAGCACTATAGTGCCTGATTCTTAGTGGATTCTTGCTGCTTTTGGCCTCATGGGATAAGGTCCATAGAGTTGCACTGAAAGACCTAGAGATTCCTACACAGAACATATTAATCAAATCCATGAATAATCAAATCTACAAAAGTCACAGTCATAAATGTGGGGGTTGACTGTACATCTAAAATAAAGTATCCTAATGCTCCTCAGTACTCACTGGAAGAATGTTGGAGTGTATGTATCCTGAAGAAAATAACAGCTGCTCAATAAATTAAACAATTTCCCTTTTGCTATCAATATTTCTGAGATTTACCAGCTTGGCCTGGGAGATAAATTACAGTTGTCCCTCCCTGTTCGCAGACGTTGGGTCCACAGTCTCACTCTTCGCATGGAGGGACAAGCGGCTATAGGTAAAATGGCTGTGCGTGCCTGTGCAGGCGCACACACCATTCGTTTCAATGGGGCTTGAATATTAGTGAGACACTTTTTGCGGGGGGGGGGGCGAACGGATCCCCACAAATTGGGAGGGGCAACTGTACTTTATTACCCGCAGAAAAGAAATAATAGACACATTTCCAGCTTTGGATGCTTTTGCACAACAGTTACAAATTACAATGATGCAAAAGCCATCAACTTACTGCATCAATCTTTACTGTAACCTTTCTGTAATCAATTTGTAGCCTTTAATAAAACAAACTGTTCAAAGAACTCAATAGCAGATTATTTTGTGTCTCAAAAGCACACAGAAATAAATATTTATGCCTAATTAACTGATTAATCAATTAGCCGATTAACCTGGAGCAAATTTCAACATTAATGTTGCCCATGTAACTTCAATGGGTAAATATACAATTATTGCAATAAGCTCAGCTCACTTCAGCAAAACATGTAATACATTCATTTGAAAGATCATTTCTATATCTGATTTCTAAAAAATTAACTGAATAAGTGGATGGTCTCCCTGTGTCCTAGTTCCATGCTGGCTGGGGTTCAGTAATAAATTGAAATAACTCCCACAGAGGCTTGCAGGATAAGAAAGGAGGGGAGAGACTTGTCTGTCTTTCTGCAGCCCAATTACCCACACATCCAATTTCTGCTTTTCTCCCAGTATGGGACACAAGGTAGCTTAAGGGCTAGAACAGGGGTAGGCAACCTTTTTGAGCCGGGGGCCGGGTTGCTCTCCCTCAGACAATTGGGGGGCCGAAGCACCAAAAATAAATAAATAAATATTTAAAAAAATTAAAAAATGCATGCACACTCTCTCAGCCCCAGAAAAGCCATGGCAAAACCCTGTGGAGATTTTGCCAAGAAAACCCCAAGAACAAGTAATAACAACAATAATCAATATCATCATGGCGGGCGGTGGCGGCGGCAGGACCGGCATCCGGGCCCCGGGCCTTAGGTTGCCTACCCCTGGGCTAGAACAACAGAAACTTTGAGGCACAACAAAAGGCACTGCTGAATCATGCAGAGACATCTTCCCTCTTCTATTGCTCCATCCCTGTGTAATGCAACTGTCACAAAAATCTGTAGAGTGGGTCTAAACTTTTCTACCCTCATGGAAAGAGAGCACCCCATGAATGCACACGATAATCACTTTGTGGGCTGCTTCTGATTCAGCTATAGGGGGAAGCTGGGGTTTTTTAAAAATCCATTTCCCCACCATTAATGTGTTTGTCCAAACTTATATTGCATGAATATATCTGGTGCACACATGAGTACTAGACATGGGGGAGGGATATCCAGATGCTTTGAGGAATGTATAGTATTATGGCACCAACATATATGCACAACTTTTGGAAGAGGAACTATGCTACCGTTCCTGGCCTCAGAGGCTGCATGGCAGCTTGGCTGGAGACAAAGCTTATATCTACCTTCACTCTACCAGGAAGACCAGATAAGGATGGAAGAAGAGAGAGTACTTTGATTGTGTATTCCTGCATGTCAGGGGGTTGGACTGGATGGCCCTTGTGGTATCTTCCAACTCTATGATTCTATTCTATGATTCTATGAAAAGCTGGGTGAGTAGAGTTTGTCTCACTCAGCTTAGCTCAGTGCCTTATGAAACCTTTGGTAGTTATTAGAGGCAGCAGCTGGATGGCTTTGTCAAGGCAGTTGCTTCAATGGATGGACTGCATCTGGAGTGCACAGGCTCGGGTATCTCATATGAAGAATGACATTGACAAAATCCTCTTGTTGAGTTCAATGTAGGCAGTTTACTTCACAGCCTTCTTATATAAGCAAAGAAAGATTCATAAAGAAAATGAAATGCTTGAACTGGCAGATGGCATCCAAGATAGTAAGTGGGCAATTTTCAAAATAAAAATCTCAAGCTTCCATCATCATGTACATCAAGTGAAAGGAATAGTAAGTTTACAAGTCATTCAAAAAGTTTACCCCCTTTTCTCATTCTTTTCTTCCACTTTTTTCCTATGTTGTATCACCAGGGGACGGAAATGGCAAATCCCCTCTGAAGAAACTTGCCAAGAAAACCCTGTGATAGGGTCATCTTAGGGATGCCTTAAGTTGGAAATGACTTAAAGGCACACAACAACAATGACAACAGCAACAGAGGGCTCAAAAGAGATTGAAATGAATAATATTTTAGGCTATATGTGCTTAAAGACTACAGTTTTTCCATACAACTCTGCATTTGCCAATACATGAACAAAATCTTCTATAAGATTTACTGTTGACAGAGATTATTGTCCACCCTGCCTAGCTTCCACATATATAGGTTTATGTTTTGTGACATTTTTGTGACTAGTTGACTTCATCTGACTTTCCTCTGTCCCATTTTAAGGTTATCTTACTGGACACTCATTCTCCTTGAGCTGTATGTGCAATGTGTGGTAGTTGTAGCCTTCTAAGACTGACATGGTTTCCTCTTTCCAATTTTATACTCTTCTGTTTTCCTTTCTATACACTCTAGGTTAAGAGTGGGCAACTTCCAGTGAGCAAAGGCCCACATTCCCCCCTTAGAGGCTACAATTGCCTCTCCAACCCTTTATGGGGCATGATTTGCCACATGTCTACCTCTTCCCCCTACCTGATTCTGGTCCATAAGGGTCTTTTTTCAAAAGCAGAAGTGACCAAATAGGCACTTTAAACAGTCTGCTTGGTGGTGATGGCAGGGAATGGACTGACATGGCCTTTTGGACCCACTAGAGTAAGGATAGAAGTCACAGGGGCCTCCAGATGTCATTGTACTCAAACTCCCAGCTTTGCTCACCATGCTCTATGCTGGCTAGTGTGACTGAGTTGCCATTCAGCATCTGAAGAGCCAGTAACTCCTACTCCAGCCCAAGAAGAATCTACTGACCAGTTTATGGTAAAAATGGATATAGGGAGGTTGTTTTTTATATCCTGCTTGTAATTTCTGACTTGTATTTGCCTTCTGTGGTTGATCCAGGCAACAAAAATGTAGAAAGAGAAGAACAGGACACACGTTTAAAAACAGAATGATTTGAGACATTACAGAACACTTGCCACTAGATCTCTGAAACTGTGATGGAAGAAAAGCTTGCAAAAGAGGGTTCAAATATTGTTCTTTATAAAAGAAATACATGTTCCTAGGATTCCAAAAGGTTGGACTGTTGTCCCTCACATCCTGCTTTTAAGTCTAACACTCTTAAGTCTAGTCACTCTTAGAAAAAAAATGTTGGACTCTATATAGGACTCTAGCCCTGAATAGCATGAACATTTTTTGCACTTTTTAGCTATCCCCTATATAGACTTGGAAAATGAGCATAAAAATAAGAACCAGGAATGTTAGAATCAGCTGTATCAAGACTAGTGAAATGTTTCACAATTTCATACCATAATAGCCAGGCTTGTAGGCCAATGCAAATAAAATCAGGGCACAAAATGAGAGATAGAACACAGGGGCAAAAGGGTAAATCCATTAAAATGATGCATGCAGTCAAAGCTGTGTTACTTGCATTTGTTTCTATTAAGAAGCCACTTGAAAAAAGCATAAACTAAATGGTGACAAACTATAATTTGATAAATGTGACAAGACTCTCACAGAGATTGAGTCAGAATAATTTCCATTAACTCGTAACTCGTGGTACACATGCCTACAATGTTTGCTCTCCTTATTGTCAGCCAGATCTAAAATACCGTTATCCTTTATCTGTCTGGGGATAACACATATTTCTCACAATTCTTAGTATGAGAATATATGGAGATTGAACACAAGTTGCAAAATGTATCCCTAAGGAATAATGAATCTGACAAATGGGCACATACATTTACAATGGTGAATATACCAGGTAATGCTGGCCTACAATAAGCTAATAAGCTAAGTGAATGTTCTAATAAAATGAACTGTAATTAATTAGCTTCATAATTTTTGTTTTATAGCATGCGTTTCTGTATGCCAACAGTCAATTTAATAGTATTTTAAATTGAATAAAAACCCACAATAAAGATGTGACTAACTCTTCCACAAATCTTGCAATCCATTTTATTATTTTAAAGATGACCTAATAAAGCTGCTTTATAATTAAATCAGCCCCAGCAAGCTTTCCTTGGTGACATTTCATTTCTGGAGGTATGAAACTGTCATAGAATTGGGAAGGTAGACTGGAGGTCATTTACTCCAATTCACTGCAAGACCCTTGCAATTATGGCATCCCTCAAACTTAAGAGTCCACTTTCTGCTTCATATTTCCAGAAAAAGAGAGCCAACCATCTCCTAAGGCAGGCCATTCTATTAAGGTAGTTCTTATCCTTAGAAAGCTTCTCCAAAAGGTGTAAATGACATCTTGCTCCTTCCAGTTTCCATCTACCAGAGTAAACAAGGGCAAATCCGCTCCATCCTCCGCATGACAGTCCTTCAGATATTTGAAAACTGCCATCACATGTCCCTTAATCTCCACTCCTCCTAGCTAAACAAATCTAGCACTTTCACCTGGGCATCATAGGAATTGATTCTATCCTCCTCACCATCTTAGTTATCTTCCTCTGGAATTCTAATTTGTCAGTGCCATCCTTAAAATGTGGTGTGCAGCACTGCACAATCCAGATGCAGTACTATGTCCAGTATAGAACAAAGAGAAATTATTACTTCTTGTGATCTGAAGCCATCTAATACTATTTTAGCTTTTCTTTGGCAGCACCTATTCTATTACTGCAATGGAAAATGAAGTGCTTTCTAATAAATATGTTTACATTTAAACAGGAACAGTATCCACAGTACAAAACACACTGCAGAAATAATCCAGTTTGAGACAGCTTTAACTGTCCTGGCTCAATGCTGGGGAATTCTGGGAACTGTAGTTTTGTGAGACATTTAGCCTTCTCTATCAGAGAGCTCTGGTGCTACAATAAAATAAAATTCTCAGGATTCCCTAGCATTGAGCCATGGCAGTTAAAGCAGTTTCAAATTGGATTATTTCTGCAGTGTGCTCTGGACCCAAGTCACTTATTTAATTTATATCTCAAAAGCCTTGCTACCTTAATATGAATCCCTTATGGAATCATTGTTCAAGAACAACAAAATGCAGTTGTACTTATTTAGGATTTAACCAGTTGTTACACAGTAGATGCATATAATACTCATCTGACTTTAAGTGAGGGATTATGTGAGTTTAATCAAAGAAGTGGTAGATGAAGGGCATGCTTAAATTTTTCCCTGGAACCCAAATCCCTACATAGATCTTCCTGCTCCTTGCATGAAGGTTTTGAATACTGCTGACTACATGTCAATATTCAGAGATGGAGCTTTTGTGAATGCCCAAATCTCCACCCACAGTTTAGCCATACACCTAAGCAGGGAAATGCTTGCTTAGGGTACACACTCATCCAATTATGTATGGAGAAGAAGCTTTGTGGACAATTTCAAGCAGAAAAATGCTTGGATACAAAGGGCTAAGCAGCATTCTCTTTTGCCATTCCTCTGATCAACCTTAAAGCCTGCTGTGCTGGCTCTTCATAAACTGAAAATGTTGGGAGAATGCAGGGGTGCAGAACATGTGAAGGGTTCAAACCACATGTGGTGACACCTTAGAGGGAGGTGTCATCTGGTGCGCTGGTGGGAAGGGTCTATCTTCTGGGTTTGGCAGCTCTGCAGGTTGGGCTGGAAAGCGAGTTGCCTCCCTTTCCTGCCTAGCCAGAACACCACCAGAACCAGAAAAGGCTGTTGGGAGGGGGTATTAAAAAATGATCCACACTAGGTGTTAAATACACTAGCTATGCCACTGGTTACATGCATCTATGAATTCTGAATATACTCCCATTGTGTAGAAAGTGTTACACTAGGAATGAGATGAAACCTAACCCTGCTTTCATGTCTTTCCCTTCCATCCAGACAGAAATATCAGCCTCCTAAAATAATTAGCAGGGGAGGCAGAACACCAGACACATCCTTGAAAAATGCTTGGAAAATGCTGCTGAAAATTCAGATGTTGAAAGTGGCAGTTTGGGGGCAAAATTGATGGGTATAAACTGCTCCCTCTGCACTTTAGGAAGTGATGTAACATCTAGAAAAACAACATCATAGACAGCATCAAGATCCATCATATTGAACCTTAAGTGATAATGAGCATTTGCATATGATTATTTTGTTGAAATTATACAGAATCCAGCAACCATGTAAATTTAGTTTTTTGCTAGGTTCAAAAAATATTCTAACCTTTTAATCTTATAGTTGTTTGAAAAATCTAGGCTGGTGTTACAAAAGCTATCACATTTCCTTCAGGGGTTAGTATCATGTGCAACTTCCTTATTATTTATCATCATTTAATGCACAGCTGAGTTGCTGTGTCAACTTTTGAAAAACTTGATTCATATACATTCCATTTTTCCATATAAATAAATTTTCCAACATAAATATTTCTACATGATATTATGTGAAAATGAATATAAAAATAAATATTATCACTAGACAGAAAAAAATATGTCAGAAACAAGAAAAAGAAATGCCTATTCAGGTAAGGCTCTCAAGGAAACTTACTTCAAGGCATAGGTCCTTAGTCTCCAGAATGTAAAGGACCATAAATATAAGGTGACCATAACATGTAACTACTATATCTGGCATATATATTTACTGCTCATAGCATTTCTTTCCCAACAAAACATGTACTTTTTAAACATAGTGCAACTCAAAATAAATATAATATAATTACAAGCAAAGAAACTCAATAAATTTAGTACAATCCTAAATCTATTATCTTTGATCTCAGGAGAGCTCATTTGGGCCACATGGACAACTTACTGTGGTAGCATTCTGCCTTTGCTCCTGAGGTCTCATTCCATACAGTGAGCTATGTAAAGCTGCATCCCAAGTTTGTGTTAGTCATTTCAATAAAAGTCCTCTCTCTATCAGTCACAGTTCTCAGCTTTACATACATAGTCAAACTGTGCATGAACCACATGAGAGCTATTTTATACAGCAAGTAATCATGTGAGGAAACACCTACATAATATGAATACTTGATGGCAACTATGCCATTGAGGGAATATATTATCCTTTTAAAGCACTGTCTTTTCTCCAGGGACATACCACAAAACTTTATGAAAGATACCATAGTGCAGTGACAGATATTTTCAATTAATTTTTTCCCAGACTCTAAAATATTGCTTTCCTTGGTAAATATCCTAGCAATGTTCAGCGTATCAGTCTAATGAAACATATTAGAGAATATCATCATATATTCTATAAAATACAAATCATTTTAGAGAGCCAAAGTAAAAGTATTTTATTAAATAAGTTTAAATGGCAATTCCTATTGCTAGGAATTTGTAGGCACTTGAGACCTTGTCAGATTACTGAATAACTTTCCATAAACTGATCCAACAGCTAGTTAAGTAGAGCTTAATATTATTGTTATTTCAATGTTTGGACAGTTTCTGCTTTAAAAATTGTAAGTCTTTGATTTAATTTTATTTTGTGGAAAATCATTACTGAATAGTGTGGCATTTAGATGATACATGTACACAGATACATGTAGATTTTTTTACTAGTTTCTTACATAATATGAAAACTAGCCTGACAAGATGCAGAAACATATCAATCATGTATACCAACTGCAATCAGTATCTCACCATTTGCTGTATTTTCCTTGAAGTTATCCAGAAATTCTTCCAGGAGTTGTGACTGGTTAGGTGGGGGTAACAGGTTTCTTGGTTCCCTGGAAATGTCACCATCTGACCATGTGGTGCATAATGCACTCGCATGGCAGTTGAGATTTGTAGTCAAAGTCAGTTTCACACTTTTCTCAGAGAACAATAACTCCATCTGTCTGAGGTCAAGATCAGATACAGACTCTCCATTTATAACCAAGATTTCATTGCCAACACGCAACCCTGGGAACATGAGAAAGAGAAAGGAAAAGAGGACTAAGCAAGCAGGAGTCATGCTAGCAGTCAGAGATGCTAAACAAGACATAGAGCACCCTTGATTATCAAAATATTTACCTTCATTTTAATAATTAGAAATTTTGAGAATGCAGTTTGATGACAGAATTACTCAAATAAATGCTTAAATAAACACTGATACCTGCTAGATACAGAAAGCATTTTGCTTTTTTATGGAGTGTAAAAAGGAGGAAATAGTCTAAGAATTCAGTTTCTTATAACGGTGCAATAGAAAAATAAATGTAATGCCTAACAAATCAATCCTAAGCATACCTACAGAACTGTGTGACCTGGGCTGCATCCACACTGCAAAAATAATCCAGTTTGACACCACTTTAACTGTCATGGCTCAATGCTATGGAATTCTGGGAATCATAGTTTTGTGAGACATTTAGCCTTCTCCGTTCGAGAGCTCTGGTGCCACAACAAACTATAATTCCCAGAATTTCATAGCACTTATCCATGACAGTTAAAGATCATTTCTGCACTGTTGTAGATGCAGTGTTATTCTCAAAGTAAATCTTCTATTCTTCTTCTCTCATTCCTGTTTTTCTCATTTTTGAGTGAAACTTAGTTCAGGCTGCATAATAAGGATAAGCTGGTTCAATTTAGCTAAATGCCTACAGAACATTGGCTGGTAGTAAGAACATGTAATGAAAGGAGATTATGAGCAGTTGAATTTGACAGCCATGAAAGACTATGGCTGGAATCCTTAGTATACTCAGGGCCTTTACAGACTGCCAGAAATAATGCAGCTTGAGTCCACTTTAACTGCCCTGACTCAGTGCTAGGGAATCATGGGAATTGTATTTTTTTCTGGGACATTGAGCCTTCTCTGTCAGAGAGCTCTGGTGCCACAATAAACTACAGTTCCCATGATTCCTTAGCACTGAGCCAGGACAGTTAAAGCGGCCTCAAGCTGCATTATTTCTGGCAGTCTGTAAGGGCCCTTATTTATTTTACACTCTACCATGTAACGGCATCATCAGTGGTGGTGGAAGAAAAAATGTGAATTAAAATAAAATGTGTGGATAAAAGTTGAGTTGACATATCCAGATGAAATCCTGCCCTAATTATTACTCCTTTATTCAATTGCATATATTAGAGATTACATCCTGGTAGAGACAAACAGAAGAACGTTCACCCTGGATACTTTTCTTACACAGCTATGCAAGATTGCATATGTTAACTGCATAGGTGCATTCTTGTTGGGAAATCATATTAGGCAAGAGGTTCCAAAGAAGTATAAAAATTGCTTGCCACATATGTACAGCTCCTTGCAACCTATCACCAAACACATCTTCCCAACAAGAATACACCTGGCAAAAACAGACATCTGTATGGTTTTCTTTAAATAATGCTGACATCTGTGTAAGAAAAACTGTCAAGTGTAAATTTCAAAACTCCATATTAGTCTGTTTCAATTTAAAAAGATGAGAGAAATTTGAAAGATGCTACCAGAATCTTTGCTTCCTTCTTTCCTTCTTTTTTTTGTCATTTGTAAGGCACTCCTAGGAGATTTTTTTTGTTAATTTTATTTTTTCAAAGAGAGGAATGGCATTACTCTGATAGCCTCTCATAAAAGCTAGCAGGGCAAGATGAAAAATGTGGAGAAAGGATCTCTTCCTTAAATACAAGATTTACCTTATCAGGAAAGATTTCAGATTTAAAGAAACAGTACAAACCTTCTCTGTAAGCCATCCCATCAGGAAGAACATCACTCACAAAGATATGGTTGAGGTGTTGTTGTTCATCAACTTGTGCAGTTACTGCAAATCCTTGGGTTTTAAAAGAAAGAGGTGCATTTCAATTTTGTCTTCTTATAACAATTCTTAAAATTAGACATAGTTTTCTTTCTGACAATGGTTTATAAGATTCTATCACATTTTTTTTTACTACTACCAAGACTTTGATGTTACATCTCATTAATATTTGTATAGTTTATATCAGGGGTAGGCAACCTTTCCCCTTTAAGGGCCGAGGGACTTCAGCTCCCAGAATCCCAGGAGCTACTAGCCAACATGGGACTATTGGCCAACATGGCTGAGGCTTCTGGGAGCTGAAGTCCCTCGGCCCTTAAAGGGGAAAGGTTGCCTACCCCTGGTTTATATGATGCACTTATAGAAGAATTATGAATAAAATGCTTTAAAATGGTTAAGCCTTTTAGCATGAAGGCTGGCATCTTCAGAAATCTGGATACTACAAGTCCTCCCTAACCTGCCACATTTTATTTTGACTCCACCCCTATAATCCCCTTTCTACCTGAACTACTCCAACTTTACTTGTGGAAGCCCTTCCTATCAATCATGATAGTAAAAGTTCAAGTTAAAAGTCATCATTTTTTCTTGCTTGTACCAGGAAAATGCTGCCCCTTACCATCTGTAACATCACTCCCAGATTCACCTTCCCAAAATTTCACTGCATCCAACAGGATTTTCCTCTTCTAAACACATCTCCTTTGCCCCCAATTAATGTTCTTCTTTGGTTACTCCAAAACTCCAGTTTCTCACCAACAATCCCTAGCAAATCTTCAATCCAGAAGTCTGATCCAATGGATTAACACCTGAGCCTCTCTAATGCTGGTGGCTCCTGCTTCAATGTTAGAAGGGAGTAGACAATAACTGCTGGACTTCACCAGCCTGCCTTCAAAATTTATGTCCCCATCATAAACCTGATTCTGTGCAGTTCTCAAATATAATCTGGATATTTCTACCTTCATTTCAAATAATTTACCCTACAACTTTGTACAAAAGGAGTAAGAATCAAGACCAATTTTCTGGCCCTGGGGTCCCTCCCAGACCCCCTCCATTTGGACAAAAAAATAGAATGGTTTGGGGTTTTCCTTTTAGAATAAGACGCACCACAGCCCCTTTGTCCTAGCAAAAAATCAGTTGTTATTTTTCAAAAATGAAAGCTTTTTTTTTTCAGAATGGAAAAGATGTTTGAGACACTTCCAGTTTCTCATAGAGGGGATGATGGGTCCAAAAAATGCCTCCCAGGCTCCTAGAAGTTTGCCCACCCATTTTGTAGAGCTTCAGTTGTTGTTGTTATGTGCCTTCAAGTGAACTCCAGTATACAGTGACCCTATCATAGGAGGGTTTGGCAACATTTATTCACAGGAGATGTCATTGTCTTCCTCTGAATATAGCCTACAGCAGGGGTAGGTAACCTAAGGCCTGGGGGCCAGATGCGGCCCCCCAAGGCCTTTGGACCACCCCAGGTCGGTCCTCCTGCAGCTGCCGCCGCCGCCCCCCTGCTGCCCCCCCCGCTGCCGCCCTCCATGATGATATTGATTATTGTTGTTATTACTTGTTCTTGGGGTTTTCTTGGCAAAATCTCCACAGGGATTTTGCCATGGCTTTTCTGGGGCTGAGAGAGTGTGCATGCCTATTTTTTAAAAAATATATATTTTTATTTTTATTTATTTATTTTTGGTGCTTCGGGCCCCCCAATTGTCTCAGGGACAGCAACCCGGCCCCTGGCTCAAAAATGTTGCCTACCCCTGGCCTACAGCATAGTTATTCCCTGGCCGTCTCCCTTGCAAGCACTAACCAAGCCTCAGTCATCTTCCTATATTAATTTAGCCTGCATGAATGCTGATTTGCACTACTGTTACTACTATTTTAACAGATCCCACTCCTGAAAAACATTGCAATTCTGCATAGTTTGACAAACATGCCTTGAAAAGAAAGTATAGTCAAGGTCAAAAACCTATCAGTGTAGAAACCTATTATATAAATAACAGGGCAATTTAAGATAATGCAGATGTTATGAATGGTGCAGACTGAATATTTCCCCAATACCACTGGAGGATCTAAAAAGATATTCCTTGACTTAGTAAAAAAAAAAAAGGAGCAATCAAGAGATATGCAAGTGTGCAGTACTATAATTGTACAAAATGTTTTTTAAAACAAAGCCTGTCTACAAGGGGGTATCATAAACTAATAATTATCACCCAGATCAGTGTCATCATCATCAAGTGACTTTTTCTTTTCCCAAAAATGAAAAATCTGTTGCAGGGTTGCCGATTTGACAACACAGATGATGTCATTCACTCGATACGTAGGGAGAGGTGGGAAATATAAACAAATTATTATTATTATTATTATTATTATTATTGAAGCGGAAGAGTGGTTTAAGGCGCAATCTGCAGGCTTCTACAATAACGGTATCCGGAGGATCAAAAAACACTGAGAAAAATGTGTAAACCTGGATGGTGACTACGTAGAGATAAGTTAACAACTACAAATCAAAACAAACTTTCTGTAAAATTTTTTAAGGGTGATAATTAAAACTTTACAATACCCCCTCGTATGTTCTTATTAGCTAAAATGAAATGAGAAACATGGGGGGGGGGGGAGAGAAAGGGGACTCGGGCAAAATTATAGGTATACAAGATATCTACCTTGAATTATAGATATACATTGGAAAGTTCACACTTACCAAAATCACTTACACCGTCACTCTTAGTAAGATGCACATGGTAGAAACTCAGAGGAAATATTTCTATTTCATCATATATCTGCAAGAGAGAAAGAAATTCAACTATGACAAGGTGCACTAATTTGCAGATATGGCATTAGGGGCTATACAGACCGGCATAAAAAGCTGGCCCGGGGGCAGAGTGGGGGCATGGCAACTGCATGCCGGATGCCCTGACTCTGCCCCTAGGCAGGGGTCACACCGCCCAAGCAACTGCACAGTGGGCAGCAAAAGGACGAGTCGTTGGTGCAGCGTTTACATGCGCTGTGCCAAAGAAATGGAGAAAAGCCACTGTCACCGCAGGTAGGCCACCCTTTCTGCGATGCAAAAAGGGGCCATTTTTTGCAGCTTCTTTTTGTGCCACGGAAAGCCCAGATTGGGGCTACGGGGTGTGGTTGCCGCGACCCTGATCTGGTAAGGAAAGGGGTGGCGTCCTGCCGCCCCAGGGGCCATCTGTACAGCCCCTGTATTTATCTGAAAGAGTCTCATTCAATCTAACACTGAATGCTTTGACTCTTCCAGTGTTTCTCCACTGTCCCACCTCTTCTTATTTTCTGTCTCATTTTTTATCAACTCCAAGAAGACTGCTCTAGAATAAGTGTTCAGAGAAACACAGAATCTGGCTTTAGTAGGTTTTGTTGTACAGAGCCTTTTCTTATTCTCAGAGAAAATGTAATGAAAGCCAAGTGGTGTGGGTATTATTCAGTCCAATTGTACAGACTTGCTGTATTTGTCTACCTTATCATAAAGATATAACTACAAATATAGGATCTTATCAAGGAATCACAAATCTATTCATTGTGCCACTTGCCTGATCTTGTATGTATTCATATGCTTCAGGAATGTACTGCTCAATATTCTCATCAATATGTCTTCTCAGTTGTAACCCATAGTGTCTTGGTTCCAACTGCTTAATCTAAGAGACAAAAATAATGTATCTGTAATGCAGAAATTATTTGTACAAATACAGATGTCTGAATAGACAGAAATAGTCAAAGGCCCTTCAAATTATACCATTATGAAACCTACAAATCACTTCTTCAAAACAGCCAAGAGCCCATAAATAAATTTAATGGCACAGCTTTCATCCCAGGACAAGTTTTTGCCGTTTCTAGAAACCAAGAGTTTTGTAACTTTATTTGCTGGATGTGAAATTAAACAAGTGATCAGATGTGCAAATAAACTTTGAAACTTTTTCTCTTCCTCATCCTACAGTGGCATCTGTTTGTTTCTGCAGGTCTTCCAGATGGCTTACTTCAGCTCAGTGAAACATACACATCTGATGTATAAAATGCATGTGTGCACACAGACTATTAAGAGAGGAATGTTCTGTCTGAGCTAGCTTTTATTGCACTTTTACTACCAATTCCCCCTGAGATCATGAAACACCACCTATTTGTCACAACGTGTATTATCTCCAGGAAGCTGAATAATGGAAAAGGGAAATGTTTCCCTCAGGATATTGGCCTTATTGTAGAATGTAACCTTGAGGTTGTATCCTTTAAAAATAAGACATACAGTTGACACTATACTGGTCTTATTTCAAACATCAACAGTGTAATAGTGCAAGGGGAAGAGGCTGTATATTCATGAAGACATAGGGCTCAATCCTTTGTTACAGAAATCCTTCTATATGGGAGACCTTGGATGTTATGGAAGACAATACTAACAAAAAGGGGATGAGGTAAATTTTGGTTCCCCTCACAAGACCTTCATACAACTCTAATCTGGTGGTCCATCCTCTCCTCCCCTTCAAATGGCTGAATCTCCAAACAAACTATTCAGCAAGAACACAGGGTTGTTGTTGTTTTTAAAAACATAGCACACTATATTCTAATTTTTCTAATTTAAATGTATTTTGTGTGGATAGGCAACATTTTTTAAAAGCCACAATAATGGTTCCAAGGTACATTAATGAACAAATAGCTGCAATTCTGCATAATATAACAAATAATAATTTGTCAGATATGATCCAATATAACTTGATTTTTTTTCTAACAAAAAAAGTGCCAATACATGGTTGCTGTACATATACCATATTTCTGCAGATACTGGTAGCCTTCATCTCCTTTGGAGCTGGCAATGTTTTTATTTACAGTGTTTCAGTGAACCTTGTTTGCAGTTGTACCATCAAAAAAAAAAAAAAAATGGAGGGGAGCAATATTTTCCTTTTCAGGGTCTGAATTCTCTAATGAATAATCTACTTGTCAACAGCCAATAGTAAGAACTGTCAGAGCTCAAAGGGGCTGACTCCACCTTTTTCTAAACCCTCTCTCTCTGCCACTTTCTTCTGTCTCTCTATTTTCTTCACTACCTAGCAAGCTACTAAAGTAAAACTGGTCTCCTTTGAAGAGGCCAGAACTAAACATTTGTAGGGAGGCTTTTAAAGGCCTGCATGAGATAATGGCTACAGGTTGTCCATCCCTGAAATAAAAGGATAGTAGTGTAACTCAAAAAGCTCCTTGCCATCTCTAACAGTACAGAAAATATGCTGATGCAAAGCATGACACAATAAACAGATAAACACACTCATTTTTTTCCCTTTAATATACCGTACTTTTTTTAAACACACCACTTCATGACATCAACCATACTTTTAAGAACAGGTATGTGACATCCTTGTGTTCACAGAAACGTCACTGTTGGTCATCTTTGGAGGACTGCAGTATATAGTCAGCACAGTGGCTGTTAAAGACATCTATGACCTGATTTCTGACCTCACCGTTTAAGCCTGAGATGACTTATCAGACTGGGAATGTGCAGTGTGTCCCTGGTCTCCCTCATCAACCTTCCCTCAATATTTTGTGCATCTGGCTTTGGCAGATTTCTGGTGCAGCCATGCTGCCACCACCAGGAAAAAAATTCTGATGATGATACCAGGGAGTCAGGCACAGATGAAACTGATGGTGGGAAGAGTGCAGCAGTCACCCTCTCTAGCAATGGAAGAGGCATGTGCATGCAATGGGTGGCCTGGGTTGCCACCTCCACTCTTCTGGTCATACAAGGTGCATCCTGGGTGCCCTCTTGTGTGAGCCTTGAAAATGTCAACTTTCTCACACTACAGTCCCTTGCATGAGTAGTTTGCCTCAGTGGGATTTGCCCTAGTCTGTCAAACTACATTATCCTATGATTCCTGAACCAGGAAACAGTTGTGAAACAGCTCTTTCCAAACCAGGATTATATGTCAAGTTTCATCCCTCCGCTGTAAGGGAAAGATAAGTCATACAGCAGTAGGATATAATAAACATACAGCAAGATAACAAACTATGCTACTCTTTTTAAACATTTGCATTCTTTATATTAATATCTCTTCTGTGGATTATCCTTGGTTTTAATATTCTTGTATGACTGCATATATGATTTAGAAACAAATTGATATTTTGTTGAATCTAATTAGCAACAAATCTAGAGATCTATTTCTTACACAAGTATAAAAATGACAAAGCGAGCAGATAATGATGAAACTTGTCAATGGTACCTATTCTAGTTACAGTAGAATGATTTAGATATACAGAAGTCAACAGGGATGAAGCAGCTTTTGCACTCTTCTCTCTTTGACCAACCACCCATTCACCAAACACAAATATATACAAAAACCACAGACATTCAAACACCACGCGTACTAAAGAATGAAGATGCCCAACACTCACCAGAGAAGTATGGAAATGTAATAAAAAAGAACCAGGAAAGATGTAGCAGAAAGGAGTCAGCATTAAGAGACTGCTTATGAAAAACATTTTTAAAATATGAAGAACAGAAAGGAAGACAAAACAGAAAAAAGTTTTAATTGAAAAAAGAAATTAAAACAACCTCAGGTCAATGAAGTGATATACATTGAGAAAGAAAAAAAAATAAGAATAATGCTTATAACCTGATATTTTACCACAATATAATGATTAAGTAATCTGTTTTCATGAAACATTACACAACCTTGGATAACTTTCTTCTAAAAACAAAAATATTCTCTTTGCACTCTTTCATCTACATTTGAAGTCTCTGATGCCATCTAGTGGTCACTCATATATTGCCTACAACAGCATACCCTCCATTAGTTCATAACATTGTACATTTGTGGTAGTTATGTGCCTTCCAGGGGGCTCTGATTTATAGTGACCCTATCATACAGTTTTCTTGGCAAGATTTATTCACAAGAGATTTGTCATGGCCTTCTTCTGAGGCTGAGAGAGCATAACCTACCCATGGACCTCCATGGCAGAGGAAGAATTCGAAGCCTAGACCCCCAAAGTTCTAGTCCAGCACTCAAACCACTACACTACCTTCACTCTTAACACTGTAATTAAAATTAAAAATTGTTTTTCCTTCCTTTACTAACAAACACATTAATGTGTTAAATGTCTGGGTTTAAGTAAACAGATTATGAAAGTAACAGTAGTAAATTATTATTTCCTAATTTTATAAATGGCAACATTGTAAATGCCAATTATAAAATTGGGCAGTAGTGGAGGGCATTTTCAGTAGTGGAGGGTAAAACTGGGAAATAATAATTAACTACTACTGCTTTTATAATGTGTTTGTTTAATTACACCTGAGGTTATTCTATGTCTTTATTAATCTGTTAGTATATGCAGGATTTTAAAAATTCTATTTATTATATAACTGCACATTATAATTTTACTATATAATTACTATACACTTGTCAACAGCTTTTTGTGAGCAACTGCTGTAAAATAATAGGAAAAGTAGCCATAATGATTCTGTAATAGTCTTCTCTAGTTGTAAAAGGAATTTGAGTCTTCCTTTTCCCATTTACTGTGTATAGATCGATGATCCATATATACATGTACAGTTGCCCCTCCATTTTTGTGGAGTTAAGTCCATGTCCCTTGCCTGTTTGTGGATGGCAAACGGAGGGGGATAAAATCGGGCGCCTGCCCACGGCACGTACCTGTGGGCGCCCGCAGGCACCTGCCCCCATTCAAGCCTATGGGGCTTGAATATTTGTGGTTTTCCGTTTTCACGGGGGGGGGGGCGGTCTGGAACAGATCCCCTATGAAAACGGAGGGCAACTGTACACAGACTGCATTGGGCTGAAAATGATATGTGAACAATCCTAATATGATCCATAAGAGGAGTTAGCAAACATAAGCCCTAGAGCCACATTTCTTTCTCTTCCTTTCCTGACAATCCCTCCATCCCAGAAGAGCAGGGGTTGGAATCATGCTGCCTTCCAGATGTTGTTGGACTTCAGTTTCTATCAGCCCTAGCCAACACAGCCAATGGTGAGGAATGCTGGGAGATGCCTCTGGAGGACCTCATGAGTCTGATATCTGCAAAATATGCTTTTTTTATTGTATTTATGCTTTTATTATTGTATTTAGTTTTAAGGGGGGTGTTGTCTTATGGTTTTATGGCATGTATGTTTTTAATCTGTATTTGTACTTGTATGCCACCTTGATTGACAAGGTAAAAGGCGGGGTATAAGAAATTATTATTATTATTATTATTATTATTATTATTAAAATAAGCACAGTTAAGCAGCTGGGCACATTATTAAGTGCATTCAGATCTGCTTCAATGGGGCTCAAATGTTCTTTCAGAATTTAATGGTTTAGATTCAAAATCAAAATATATGTACTCCTCAGGAGGTTGTGTTATTTTTGGCCTTTGACCATACCTGCACATTTGTGCTTTTTGTGTTTGAGTCATTATAGTCCATGATTTTACCAAGAAGAGAAACAATGATGACATCCCTTCCAGTATGGGTCCAAACTTGCATGTGAAATATGATACTTTTGTGGTTTGGGAGAATACTATGATACTTTCATGGTTTGGGAGACATCAAGGGCCAGCTTTATAAGAGCCTTTGCAGACTGCTAGAAATAGTGCAAAATGAGTCCACTTTAACTGCCCTGGCTCAGTGCTAGGGAATCATGGGAATTGTATTTTTTTCTGGGACATTGAGCCTTCTCTGTCAGAGAGCTCTGGTGCCACAATAAACTACAGTTCCCATGATTCCCTAGCACTGAGTTAGGGTGGTTAAACTGCACTCAATTTGCGCTATTTCTGGAAGTCTGCAAAGGCCCTAAGTTAGCTGGTACAGTACTTTTTGAAGAATGGAATAGGGATTCAGCCTGTGTTGCGTGGGGTTGAAGTCCCCCTGAAGATGCAGGTTTTCAGTTCAGGTGTACTCTTGGATTCAGAACTCACTTTGGATGCCTAGGTTTCTGCAGTGGCCAGGAGTGCATTTGGACCGTTTAACATAGTGTGTCAGCTGTGCCCGTTCCTTAGGAAGATTGACTTGGCTGCAGTGACATCCTTAGTTATATTCCATCAGAATTACTGCAATGACTTCTACGTGGGGTTGCCTTTGAAGAGTGCTTGGAAACTTCAACTAGTCCAAAGACCTGTAGTCAGATTGCTAACAAGTGCTGGTTCCAGGAAACACACAGCTCCCTTGTTCCCACAGCTCCACTGGCTGCCACTCTGATTTTAGGCACAATTCCAAGTGCTTGTTTTGACCTATAAAGCTCTATGCAGTTCAGGCCCAAGCGATCAAGAATCGCATCTCCCCATACAGGCCTGCCTGAACTTTGATTATCTGCAGGGGAGGCTCTGTCCCACTGCCTTCACAGACATGGCTGAGGAAAACAAGGGGAAAGGGCTTCTATTTGGCTGCTCCCACACTTTGGAACTCCCTCCCTAAGGAAGTTAGGATAGATCCTCCCTTGCTTTCCTTTTGATGGCAGGTTAAGACCTTGCATTGCCAGGAAGGATTTGGAAACTGATTTTAACAAGAAAAGAGCTTTTATGGTGCTGTACTGTTTTTGAATCTGTTTTAAAGAAATATTTTAATTGGTTTTAATTCTGCTGGCATTTAATACTGTTTTAATCTTAATTTTGTATGTTTTATTATATTCTCTGCCCTTTCTGTAAGCCACCTTGTGTCTCAGCCTGGGAGAAATGTGGGCTATAAAGTGATGGACAGATGGATGGTAGATTGAAAACTTCTCATATTTAGCTTACTTCACATTCTGCCATAACCATGTGTTGCTGTTAATTGCCATCAAGTTATCTTCAACTTATAGACATTCTATGAATGAGGGATAGGCAAGTCACATTTATTAACAGCTATGCTCAAATCTTACAAACTCAGGACCATGACTTCCTTGATTGAGTATATCCACCTGGAATGGATACATTATCTTACCTTACCAAGCAATACTAATGAGTCAATTTCTAATGAGTCATGTCTTCTCATAATATATTATATTATTATATTGCAAAACAGCCAATTTACAGTTTTAGAGCAGGTGGGAAGAGGTTTAATATTTGATATGTACGTTGATGGGAATGAGACTGTATTATATATTTTTCTATCACCTTGCACACATCCCTTTAACCTTGTCTGCCACCTACCATTTGTAAAAATAACAAGACCAACATAAAAACATAAGTAAAGGGATTTAAGCAACTATAAGGAGGTTGCAGAGTGACGTACCTTACATGCCATTGTCAAGACATCATCTACTCTGTGTTCTGACTTGAGAGTTAGCATTAGCCCTTGGCCACCAGGAAAGCGAACAAATGATTGGATGTCCCAGGTATTTTCTTTTGTAGTACTTTCTGGAGCTGAGCAGTACACATTTAGAAATTCATCTACTTTCTGCTGAGAAAAAAAGAAAAGAAAACACACACACACACACATACTTTAATACAGTAATAATTTCAGTCATTAATTGTAACTGGAAAGCTTTTTTTTTAAAGCAATATATCCATTCTCTAACAAAAATATTACAAATGAGCACTGGTGTCACTTCTGCCAGCTGTGCATCCTGTTATGATAATATAGGTCTAGGCAAACTCCAGTCTTGCAGGATATATGTTGCCTTTTATTAGAAAAAAATTATTAGAAGCCTTAGATCCATCAACTAGTGCCAGGTGCTAAATTCATACAGTCAGGAATGAAGAACTCTACCCACAGAAAATTGTTTTGAGTATCAAGTCTGAAAGGGAATTCACATTAATTCCACACCAAAATCTATTCCTGTTACGTCAAGCTGCCTTCATTTCAACAGTACCATCTGGAAAGGGAGTCATTTTGTTGCTGCTTTACTGTGTGGCAACTAGGAGTCAGAAATCCTTGCTGAACTACTGTAACATATGCTGATGTACTTGCCTATCCCAAGCTACATTCTGTCCATCCCCATTTTATTACACTTGACATTTTGATAGAAGAGCAAGGGCCTTGAAAAAGATAATAAGAAGAACAATGTATTATTTTATATATCCCCCCACACACACCAAAAAAGCCATGTCCCACTTTTCTCTGTTCCCTACATGCTGCAGCTTCAGCTGAGGAAAGGGATTATAGAGCAAGCAAGCAAGCATTTCACTCACAATTCACTGCACCACTGGACACTGTTCTAGTTATACATTTATTATAGAGTAGGTCCTTGGTATCCACTGTGATTTTGTTCCAGGATCCCCTGTGGATACCAAAATCCATGGATACTCAAGTCCTGTTAAATCTATTGGGACAGTAAAATGGTGTCCCTTATATAATGTCTGCTGGAGAGATCTTGCTCTCTCCTACACCTGGGGAATCAATACACTGTGAGAGGAAAATACCTTGTGAGAAACCCTTCCTTGCTGTGCCGCTCTGTTTGTGGAATGCTCCTCCCTCTGAAGCTTGATTGGTTGTTGGATGATAGTGACAAGATAAGCATGACTTTGTTTTACTAAAGTCAACGGGACCCAGCTGAAGTCTTTCAAAATGTGCATGGGCTATTTTAATGACTAAAGCTATTTTAGTTTCTATAACATGTTTTTAGTATGCTTTTTTATGCTGTTGTGTGCTTTCAATTCATTTCTGACTTATGGCAACCCTAAGCGAAACTATCATGGGGTTTTCTGGAGCAAAGAGTGTGTGACTCACCCAAGGGGTTTCCATAACCAAGTGAGGAATCAAACCTTGGTCACTAGAGTCATAGTCCAATGCTCAAACCACTACATCATACTGGCACTCTCAAATTATTTTTACTGCTTCTAATTTAAAATGTTTTAGCTGTTATATTGATTTTACTTATAAGCCATTCTAAGATCCCACAATATAGGATGGGCATAAATATTTTAATTTACAAAAGAAATAAATCAGATTTCAGAAAATCAGTAGTTTAATTTAATAAATTGCAAATTGACAAAATTTCTTTACAACAAAAACAAATCAGCAAGCTCTGAATTTGAAAATTGTAGCTTAATAAATAAAGATGCCTTTGTTGCTTCCCAAACCACAGATGAAGGTCTGATCAAAAAAATTCAACACAAGTGACTTTTAACCCATTCATTAAAATATTATCTTTTTATCAGACCACAGTACACTGGACTGGAGGCTTATATTTGAGTGACAGTATTTGTTTACACAGAAGTGCATAAAGCAAAACAGGACACAATCAAGACATTTCAGACTGTTTATATTCTACTGAAATCAATTAGAACTGAAGTTGCACTGATATGTATGTGGCACACAGCTCCACTTCCTGTTACATTAAAAGAAAAGTCGATATATTTTTACAGATTGAGGGGTGGATCTGATTTATATTAGACACACACACACACACACACCTTAGGCCACATTCAATTCTCTTGTCCATTCAATTCCCTCCAATGGAGAGCATTTGCCAACCTTGGAGCCAGTATAGTACATAAAGGCTGGACAATTAATGAGGGCATGTTGAGTTATGTGGGCTGGGTGAGTGGGATTTAAGTCTATGTCTAGCCTAGCATGCCTCCAATATACCCTAAGATGCCCAAATTTCCCCTGCACTGGAGTTGTCTCAGGCTTACAATTAAACTTCCAGTTATGATAATTCTTCTCCTCCATCTCTGCTTGCAAAGTGTGCCACATTTGAGAGCTCTCAAATGGCAGTAGGGCTTCTCCTTACATAACCAGTCAAATGACCAGTGATTATTGTCAAGGACCAAAGGGAAATGGCTTAAGAGTTGAATTCAAAGACCTAGTTGTGTTAGTCTGGAATATCAAGTATGGAAAGGGATCTTGTAGCACCTTTGACAATGATTGTGTGAAAGAAGTTGTAGCATAAGCATTCATAGACTTGGTCTACTTCCTCAGATGCAGATCAAGTCTACAAAAGCTTCCTTCACACAGTTAGTGTGAAAGGTGCTACAAGATCCCTTTCCGTACTGATATTCCAGACTAACACAGCCAGATCTCTGAATTCTACTTCTGTTTTCAAGGGTGTTGCTGACAGTCCTTAAATGAGCTTTAATTTCTTAGAACTGTTCACAAAACCCTCTGCAGTCAATGAGAACTATTTGATTTGTAACTCTTTCAATAAGTTCTAGTACACACTTATTTCATCAGCAGATGGCAGTGTAAGTCAATGCTATCCATACAGAGAAATATAATATTGTGCCATTATGCTACCAGGGGTAGGCAACCTTTCCCCTTTAAGGGCCGAGGGACTTCAGCTCCCAGAAGCCTCAGCCATGTTGGCCAATAGTCCCATGTTGGCCAATAGCTCCTGGGATTCTGGGAGCTGAAGTCCCTCGGCCCTTAAAGGGGAAAGGTTGCCTACCCCTGTGCTACACAGATTTTTAAGACTTTAAAAAAAATATCACAGTTGTTTTTTAAAAAAATTATCTTACTGCTGTATTTAGACTCTGACAGCAGAAACAATACTACTAATACTTTATAGACTAGGCTAAGCAACAGTGCAGTAATTAAAAAAACCTACCTACAAAAAGAAAAGAAATCCATCCATGAAAACAAATTCCAGTATGCCTTTCAACCCAGGGCCAATCCCTTCTACTAGGCTATGAAGACAGGCATCCATTCTGAGTGTGGCAAGAGGGGTTTTAGCACACATTTCCTAAATTATAAATCTCTTATTTTCATTTAATAAACCTGTCTGCATTCAAAATACCTTCACTACATCAACTTTCCCCAACCTATAGCTCTTAAGATATGTGGGACTAAAACTACCATCATCCCCATTCAGCATGGCCAGGTGATCCAACAGACCTGGAAAATATCAGGTATGGGAAGACAACAGTGCACTTTTTGAAGATCTGTTTGTTCTCATTCTATAAACTGATTTCTCTTTTGTCAGAACAAGTAGAACTGGTGTTTTAGTGTAACATAATAGATGACCTGGTCTAAAGCATTTGCTTGGCCCAACATTCACATCAGTAGTGGCTAATGGCTTCCAAATCAGGGTGGCAGTAGATCTGTTCTAGATCTTATTCCAGACTTTAAAAGTGCTATTCAAGATGGTGAACTGATCTCCTTTAAAGTCTGGAATAAAATCCAAAATGGATTGGGTCATACCAATCAACAATGGCCAGTCATATCATTGATATGGAAGACACCGGCTGCTACTGACTCACATAGTAACCAATATTCAATAACTGTTTTCATGTTAAGATACAGTAAATAAAACCTTTTCCTTAAAAAGTGTTGATGGAAATACTTTTTTGAAAAATAGTGTTGGTTGTGCTCAAGAGATGATTGCTACATCTACTTTTTCCATCTTCAAATCTAAGGGCTTGTGTTTTTCCCCCAGCTATGTCTGCCCAGTGAGTAATCCCACAATACTTTATTCATTCGTTGCCACACAGAATTCTGACAACATGTTCAGTTTTCCAGAAATTTATGCCAGGACTGTAGAATGTACTGTGCTATGCCACGGTGTTGCTTGAAGAGCAATAGGTTTCTTCATGATTTTTCCTGCCTTTGTTTGTCACCATTTTTATACAGAACACCTCAGAAAACATACATGGAACATTTAATTGGGTTGTGCTTCAGTAAACCCACCAGGAACTTTCTTGTAACGGTCTGATTTTAATTTTCGTCAGACTTCTCTAACAAAACAGGCTTGTTTCCATCTGCAGTGGTTTTGTGAGCTATGATTAATCACTTTTGAGTTGTTGGATGAGGCATTAAGAAATCTACAGAAAGTTCAGCAAAACCTGAGCCCCTGATATTCAGGTCTTTTCTAGTGTACACAGAAAACTACCGGTAGATGTCCCTTATATGGGATGTCCCTTATTTCAGGGCTGAAAACCTCATCTCTTACAGCACTGGCAGGGATCCTTTATCAAAAGGGATATCTCTTATTTGAGGGATGGACCATGTCTCCTTTTAAATAGACTGGATGGGATGCCAAAAATGCAGTATTTTGGGATGTGGGCATTTTGGAAAAAAAGACTCAGGACTGTTGATGTATGCCAAAAATAGAAACCAACTATGGATTTTCACAAAAACAGAAACTATGCGTCATGTAATTTATGAATGTGGGTAATACACTATTTTTAATTTTTAAAAAATGCATGGCTAAGTTAATGGAAATCAATACTTTCATTGGTATTTAGGTAGAACACAAACTTGTTAATAGCTACTTTCTAACTATCTATCTCACATGTCATGATATTGCTGTTTTTAAAACCTGGCAACCTTAAAATAGACAGAATTCCTAGCTTATTCATTTAGCAGACATAGGACCAGAAACTCCTACAGCAAAGCACGTTCTACAGAAGTAATAATTTGGCTCCTGAATCAAGGCTCGTTATAAAATTTATAGACTTTTTCCATCTATTTTGAAAACTACTGGGCATACAGAAGCAAATATTCAAATATAAATTTAAGAGCACATAATACATGCTGCTATATCTGGGGAGGAAATACAAAAAGGTAGCAAAATACCACCGAAATTCCTAAGGCAGGAAAGCTTTTATTTGAATTCGAGATGATACCTTAAAATGTAATCATTTCAAATTCAGGCTTACTCTTCCTGTGTAAAACAATGCACCTTCACTCAAAAATATTTGGCACTAGAACAATTCTATTTATAAGAATTTCCACTTTGGAGATGGGAGTTTTCTGTGTATGCAGAGTCAACTGCCACATTTTATTTTATTGGAGGAGGGAGTAATATGCTTTTTACAAAAACAAACTACAAATGCTATTAAAATTTTAAAAAATGATCCACTATGGGAAATAACATGCAAACTTGAGAGTGTTTCTAAGGAAAAAAACACCATACAGCATTCCTGAAGCATAATTAGCTCTCTATGATATTAATGAAGTGTTCACTCATAAGCTCTTAATTTACAACAGCTTTTTTTGCCCTGCTGTCTATTTGAATCAAACAGAATCTATATAAATAAGCCTCTTTTTTGCAGGAAAAACGGTATTACTAGTACCATGTTACAAAGCAGGAGCAGGCAAACGGGCCAACTCTAGGTTTCAGATTATCAGGTGCAATATGCCTCTGAATATCAGTTGCTGGGGAATATGAGATGGAGAGTGCATCTGCATTCATTTTCGGCTTATGAACTCCCCACAACAAACCAACTGGTTACTGTATGAACATAATGTTGGACTACATAAGACCTTTGATCTGATCCAGCATTATCAGTATTGGTGGACATGGTAGTTTCCTAGCTAGTGTGTGATGGACAGAGAAACAGGTGATGTGCACTCAAGACCTTTGATCTGCATTTCAGAATACTCTTTAAACCCCAAACTCTCAATGGTTCTTTGGCAGTCAATTCTATGTAACCTAAAGATGAGAGGTTTGAAAGCTACTACCACAAAGATGCATTTGAGCTATCTTTTCAAAAGACGTACCTCAACCCCACTGTACTAACTGCAAAATAATAACATTTTAACAACATCCATGGAGCAGGACACTGTAACAATGATGCAAGTAGCTAGGAACCCAAAAAATTATTAAAGTGCCTCTTGTAGACATTCCTGAATACTTGTAAAGGAAAAGGACAGACCAAATAAGACTCCTGTGCAAAAGTCTGTGGGGGTTTTTTTCATACACTTACAAGTTACAAATTTAACATACTGAACTATAACAGTCCACTAAAGAGCGATACCTTTATTGGGCAACCAAAATGCACAAAACATATCATTTTGAACTTTGTTTTATTTTGCTGTTTGGCCAACACAGCTACCCCTGAATAACTATAACAGCACAATTTATCTTACCTCAGTAGAATTACTGGAATTCTGAGGTAGTTGTGTTCCAGTAAATCCATGCACTCCAGCTGAGTCAAAAATCTAATTAAAAAAAACACATATAGATTAATATGAACAAAGCATTTCATAGAAGTACCGTTCTACCTGCAGAAGAGGAGGAGAAGCAATAATGTATAGATCAGGGGTAGGCAACCTTTCCCCTTTAAGGGCTGAGGGACTTCAGCTCCCAGAATCCCAGGAGCTATTGGCCAACATGGGACTATTGGCCAACATGGCTGAGGCTTCTGGGAGCTGAAGTTCCTCGACCCTTAAAGGAAAAAGGTTGCCTACCCCTGGTATAGATATTTGAAGCCACTCATCTGCACAACAGCTATCTAGTTCTAATGTGGGTGCAGTCATCTCATGTGCCTATGCAAAAAACAAAACAAAAAGCTACATCCTTGCATACCTCACAGTGGTATTCCAACATCCTGAATTCTCCAAACCCTTAAAAATCATTCCAGATGACTTTGTTATATCCACAGTACACAATGCTATCAGAGAACTGTCTTGACAGTAAAGAATGACATGCAGACACCAGACCTGGACTGGGGAGGAACAAGGGAGAAGAGGGTGGGATTATGTTAACCAAGTAAGAAGGGAGCACAGCTTCCTTTCTGGTCAGCTGCCAGGCACAATGACTTTGGGGAGGCTGTTTCCTCAGTCAAAAGCTCTCAGACCACAGTATTTGCTTTCCCAGGGTCTTTTGCTACATAGTTTTTGAGTACCCCAATTTCTCTCTTTGCCAGGCTCTCCAGTAACCTTCTACTAAGAAAAGAGGAAGGTGGCATATTATCTCTGATTCCTGTTATACCCCCTAAGAATTGCATGAGGGATTAAGATAGTGACAAGTGCTTTCTCTGTACCAGCTGTGGCCAATGAAGGATGAATTGGTTTCAGAGGAAGCTTAACAGAAGCACATCCCACAATGGTTGGAAGGGAACTCTGTCTGAATTGAATCCCATTCCTTGAAAAACAGTTTAATGGAAGGAAAGGAAGGCAGCAAAGGATTAAAGAGTAGACAGCCTCATGTTGTGTCAAGTAGAGTTTCAAAAGTTATTCTCTTGACCAATCTGCTATGCTCTAAAGAAGCATCTTACAATAGCGATATGGCATTTTGACCTTTAATCTACCTGTGTTCATAACACTACTACAATTATGTGCTCACAGTATACAGAAATTCATTAAATACCAAGACAAATTGTATAGTACTAAATTCCTTCTCAACATTTCTTCGCATACAGTCATACTTTTCCTTTGATAAATACAAATCTGGTAAGTAATGGCTGATACCAAGATCAGGATGACAGCATATAACAACTCTGAAGTCCTCTCCATTAAGCTTCATTTTAAAGAGTATTCAATAGCTTTTTGATGCAACTTGTGTTTGACAGCTGGTACACACATATGATTCACAAGAGTTAAAATACTTTAAAGGATTGGGAGTAAGCCACAGAATTATTTTCTCATTCACACTCATCTGCCCCACCAATGATTTCCAACAAGATGGGAAACAAACCCTCTAAGTACATCTGAGTGGCAAATTATCACTCAGCATATTTATGAAATCTCCTCTTCTTGAAATAATTGTTAATATAATGATACACCACAGTTATCACTTTTCTCATGTTCCTCAATAGCTGGTGTTTTGATAAAAGAGCACATGAAAAGCTACTTTAAAATGATAGGACAAACTGTTTCATTTTCTGATAATTGTTCAGTATCTCACTAAATATCTTAAGATACGAAGCTGGGTTTGTAGCCCTAACTGATTCCCAGCACTTGTGACTTTCTCATGCACTTAGTAACTGCTTTTATCCTGCAGAAGAGCCACAGGCTACTTTGCTATTCATATTCTCAAGTATGCAAGCTGCTAAAATGCAATGGGAACAAACAAATCATGCCCATGTTTGTTTCAGAATCATGGAGGGAAACTTCTCAGATTTGACTTGACAATCCACATATGATACAGCCCACACCTGCTGTGTTGTTTACTTTGATCCCTGAACCTGCTGTGATCCCTGAACCTGCTGTAAGATTTTGTTGTTGTTGTGTACCTTTAAGCAATTTCTGATTTACAGTGACCCATAAGGTCATCAAAGGGTTTTCTTGGCAGAATTTGTTCAGAGGGGGGTTGCCCTTGCCTTCCTCTGAGGCTGAGAGAGTGTGATTTGCCTAAGGTTACTTAATATATTTCTATGGTCAAACAGGGATCCGTGTCCTGGTCTCCCAGTGTCTCAACCCACAACACCATGCTGGTTCTCTAAGACTCTCTTAAGACTGCAAATTGAGAAACACAGTAACATGATATATAACCTGTTTAGTAAAAAGAGATCCATGATAAACTGAAAATTTCACTGAAAATTTGTCTGTGTCATGGTCCCAAACCATTCATCTTTAGCGAAAGGATGTGAATGGCAGCAATGATAGGCATGTGTGCTCTCTAAGCCAAAAAACTTGAAATATATTGTTTTACTAAAGTGTATGATTGTAATTACTTAAGATTTTGCAAACAGGAATGAAGTCTACCCATAAATACTTCTCACATGTTGCAGTCCGTTTACCATGGAGTTTGCAAATGTAAGAAAAAACAGTTTAGATGCATGCATTCAAAATCAGAGACTAAATACTGAGAAAAATAAACACATGTAAGCAACAGTTTTGCATATGCTTTCATGCTAAATTTTTCTAGGATGTCATATGATGTCAATTATTCAGTACAGAGCCAAAACAAAAGGCTTATTTGGTATCTAGACATTATCACTGCCAATGAAGTGTCTAAGACAGGAGTCAGCAAACTATGGCCTGGGGGCTGAACCCGGCCCCTCGAGGCCTTTCAACTGGCCCGTGGCCGGTCCTGCCGCTGCTGCTGGTGCCGCCATGCACGTGTGACGTGGGGCACCATTTTGTGTTCCAACATAGCGCCTGCGCACGCATGTGCACTACTCCCAGCGTCGTGCGCATGCATGCATGAGCGCCATTTTGGAACACAAAATGGTGCCCCACGCTTGTGCACACATGCGCATGACACCGGGAGTAATGCACAAGTGTGCGCGTGCACACCTCTGGCACCATTTTTTTCCCTTCTGCCCACCAATGAACTGGGGGACAGCGGACCCCCCCCCCCCCAAAAAAAAAGGTATGCCATCCCCTGGTCTAAGATATGGAATATTCCTTAAAGAATGCTGGGCACTAGGAAAGTCCTAATTATTGTTCTTTGAAATTAGTGAAAATATGAACTGGATGCAAGTATTAGGAAATGCAGCAAAAATCCATCACACCAGAAGAAGAGAAAGGGAAAGTTTAGGTCTTTCAGACTTTTCCTAAAATGAAAACCTATATGCAACTCATAAAAAGGCTTACCTGGAGTGGAAGCCTAGAAAGTAAAATCACAAATATACTTCTGAAGCACAATGTTGTTTAAAGCTATGGAGACTTGCTGGCTTAACTTTCTCCACAGTGAAACAAACTGGTTGATAATTTTCTTTTGTACATATTCTGTATTTTGGTACTTAACATGATTTGGGACCATATCTATTATATAGCAAGTTGTTGGCTTTGTTACATGTCATGATTTAATCTCATATATTATTATAGGAAGAGTGGAAATAGAAGATATTTCCTCTTTTAGATCCTCTTATATGAGTTTTAGCTATGCAATTGTGAGTTAGATAATTAACTACATGCTTCTGAATAAATATTTTTTAAGAAACACAGGAGAAACTCTCCACTCTTATGATCAGACAATAATGCAGGCAAATATTTATCTGTTTTTACCACAAATACAGACAGATTAATCAACAGTATTAAATGTGTTGCGTCAGCACTGAAGGTTATTTTTATATGAATATGAACTGTACTTTACTGTGAACACACCCAAATGATTGTCAGACGCTATCACAGGACTTTGTCTTAAGTAAATATACTCACTTAAAGTGCAATTTCCACACAGATATCAATTAAACAATGACCTGGACGTGTTTGGCTGTACAATAAAAATCAGATCACTAGACCTGAAGCTATGAAAAAGCCAGATGGAAGCATTCTCTCTGTGAGCATTATGGATATACATCTAATGTTTAATGCTATTTTAAGGGGGGGGGGTTGGGGGGATTGCATATTGTAATATTTTAAATTTGTAAGCAGCCCCAATTGCTTTGGCAGAGGGGCGGGATAGAAATAAATTATTATTATTATTATTATTATTATTATTATTATTATTATTATTATTATATCATTTAGAAAAGCTTCACAGTTCTAATAATTTAGAATTACAATAAAAAATAAAAAAGATCAGGCAGGGCCTTGTTTTTCCAGATTTCATTACATTCTGAGGGCTAACAAGAGGCTGCCTGTCTGTCACTAGTTCACCCTGTCATAATAAAGTTTTATTTTCCTCCTACTGCTTACAGTCATTTCATATATCTCCAATTTCCCCTTCAATCCCTGTTCCATGATCCCACAATGAGAGATATGTAGGTATTGTCAAATACGATGCTGTTTTACTGAAAGTACTTCCAAATGATCCAGATTTACTTAGAGAACTAACAATAATTGAAAAATACACAAAATCATGTCACTTGGGGGGGGGGCTGAAAAGGAAGCTAATGATGAGCATCCTCAGCTATTTGCCCAGCTGGGTTACTTCAGCATAAAACGAAGTAACTGTAGAATAGCAAACCCAGTTTGATCTGCATACATACATTACTGTTACTACTGAGTACTGACAACTGATCAGTAGATGACTGTACATACCGGACTCAGTACCTGGCATCTCCAATTCATATATCACAAACACTAGCATTGTGATAGATCTCTGGGTAAGGTCAGTTCTAGTACTAGCTGACAGTTGGGCTTGACACAACATGCAACCAATTCTTTTGCCAGTACTCAATCAGACAGGCTTACAATAGTTCATCACAGTGACATGTCAAGACAAGAACAGTGACCTGCACCTGACGTCACATGCTGTGTGTGCATAGTAGGGATGTAATTGTTCAGTACATTTCTTCTCAAAGGTAGCAACGAGTAATTTCAGCAATTTTCTTCTGCCTATGAGAAAGTCTTTGAAAACCACACAGTTTTTGAAGGCTATTTGCAATTCAGGACTTATTCTACACAGAAAACAGCATTTTCTGTGCAGGAAAATAGTATTTTAATACAGAAAAGTTGTTTTCTGCTCAGAAAAAAACTGTAATTGGAATTTGTTCTATGTAAAATTGGCATGCAGTTGTTCTGCACAGAAAACAGTATTTTCTGTATGGAAACTAATATTGCAATGCACAAATATTAATTCCTACATAGAAAATGCTGGTTTCTGTGCAGAAAATGCTGTTACATATGCAAATCAACCATGTGCAAATTTTATACAGAACAAATCCGCAATTATAACTTTTTTTCTGGCACAAACAACCACGTACTAATTTTTACACAGCATAAGTCCCAAACTGGGAAGATTCTCATCAGGCTACAATTTTTCTCATCCACATTTCTCATCACTCATAAAACACATTTTTGACTATTTTTAAAAAATTATTTCCATCCTTGGTGCACAGGGGATGGGCAATGAGTCTTTACTGGCTTTCTACATGCCACTGTTTGCACTGACCAATCAATCTAACTAATTCAAACCTTCTATTGTTTACGTCGCTTATCAAATACTAATCATCTCTGATGTGTATAAATTAGACTACATGAATATGACTGATATGACTCAATTGAGAACCACCTGTGTAATGGAAGGTCTTTTCTCTTTTGTCTTTCTTGCAAGGGTGTCCAATCCCTTAAGAGAGGAAAACAGACCCTTCTTGCTCCGCGCCCTCTGTGACAGAGACAGTGTACGCTTCCTAAGGGCTGCTTCATCCCTGGAACAGACCTAAGAGAGAAAAGACAGGGGGTAGGAAAGGAATGGTGGGAGAGGAGAGAGTGATTGAGAGAATAAGAGAGAGAAGATCAGACACTTGGCCATATTTTCATCATCTCATATCTGTATCTGTTTTAACTTTTGCAAGCTGCCTTGAGTACTGAACTGGGAAATGAGCAGGATATAAATAAAGATAATAATAATCACCTTTTTCAAAGAAGTAGCCAAAAGTACAATGAAATGTAATATAAAAATTTATTTAATTATTTATTCATATAATTTGTTTAATTTACATCCTACTTTTTCCCCAATATGGAACCCAAGGTAGCTCACAATATAAGATAAAACAATAAATTCTAAAGTGTGCTGAAACATTTCCAAGTCCCTTGTGGATGACCATTTGTTCTGCTGTAGTCCTTATGGTACATCTATACATTCTTTCTATTCAAGAAGAAAGGTTCTTCCTCATATTCTGATGAAAGACAGAATTGCTTCATCCCCACAACAGGCTTATGAGAGTAGTTTTGCTGCAAGTTGTTACCCCTCATTAAAAAACAAACAAACAATTAGGCAGCAATCCTAAGAATGCCTATTTAGAAGAGTGTTACATTGAGATTAGGTAAGTGTGCATAGGACTGCAGCCTAAAATGATTAAACACACATGCATACACACATAAGAAGGTGCACAAGCATACCCACATGCCATCCCAGCAATGAGAAATAATCCTTTCCAAAACCACATCAGCTCTTGTAAAGAAGCCATCAGGGAATGGTATAGTGTGATTTGTCTTTATTTCAGAAGTGAGGGGTGCATTAAAATATACACAGTGAAAGAGTGTGTTTTATATAAGTCATGAATATTGGAAAAACTAGCATTCTGGGCAAAGGTCTCTCTTAGGTATTTTACTGGTTTCTTTTGTTTTTATGTTTGTAAACCACCACAAGGGCATTGGCAGTGTGATGATATATATAAATATTTTAAATAAATAAATCTGTATCAATTTTAACTTTCACAAGCCACCTTGAATCCCAGGAATAAGAAAAAGATGGGATATAAATAAATGTATAAATAAATAAATGGGTGCTAATACAGTCATTCTAAATCAATAAATACCTTTTCAAAATTGATTAAAATTTGATCAGTTTTGATTGGATATTACTTTGCATTGGATTGGGTATTACAGTACTTTACATATGGCTACTTATTATAATAGTGCTATATTACTTTCAATACCAGAGGTGATATGCTTCAGAATACCACTCATTGAGCAACACAAGATGGAGGGTGCAGTGGCATTCTCCTAATAAAATTCCCACAGGAATCTGTCTGGCCACTGAGATCAGAATGATAAGCTAGATAAATTACACTTGTTTATACTTGTTTTTATATATGTTAATCAGCCATACACTGAAATAACCTTCCACCCCCAAAAAGGATCAAAATGATTAAGAGAAGCAAAATATTTTAAATTTATATAATTAACAAAGACTTTTAACTAGAAAGTATAAGTTATCCTATTTCTTCACTTCACTTTTTCTTTTCTGTTGAGATTATTTTTTATTAATCTTTAACACATCTAATTTGAAATCAAAATAATATAAAATCAAAGATAAGAAACTGGGGTGGGAGAGAGGAGAGGTGGAGGAGGAAGGGAGAAAGCAAGGAAGGGTGGAATAGAGTTAAACAGAATAAAATAGAATGAGAGAGAGAGAGAGAGAGAGAGAGAGAGAATGAATTAAATCAAAAGTCTGGTTAGACATCTGAGATATTAAGGCTTGAATGTTATTGAGCAAAGGATCAATTTCGTCTAGTTCGTCCCCAGACATTTTTCATTTTTATGATGTCATGTAAATCACTCTCTGTTTATATTCTAGCATCAGAGGCAATATTTATTTACCCTTTTCTAAAATATGGTTTCCATACTGACATTTCTATTGTTTAAGTCTGACAGACACCAGTTCTATTTTGTATTTCTAGTCCAAATGCTCACTTAGTTTAATCTTCAATTTTGAGTGCTCTGCTATCAGTGTTGCTCAGCTGTTAACTTCACTTAATTTCACTTTCCAATAGTTTCTGAATGACAACTGCACATCAAATATTTACCATGCAAATTGTCTGTACTCACTCGAGCATAATAAATCACTAATCAAGTGGAGGGTTTCTCCTTCCTCATTCAGCATGGACCATTCAAGGTTCCTCAATAATATTATAAAACTTTGTTTGGAGAAGCTTCTGCCTAGCTGACCTTAATGAATCCTTGCGATTTTTCAGCTTTGCAGTTGAGAAAGTTGTAATTTCCAGAGTGAGTGTCTCTTCCAGACAGAACCCCAGCCCACTCCTGAGCTTGGGGGGGGGGGGGGGGGGACCATGGGACTGCATTTCTGCCCCTGTGGAATTCTTCCATAACTTTATACACTTAAATATAATAATAAATTCTGCAAAACTAGGAGCAGCACATAAAACATGCTACTAAAGGTTGGCCATCTTGGTCAGAACCTTCACTTCACTTTTTCAACGAAATATAATACATA
This sequence comes from Phrynosoma blainvillii, assembly GCA_026167975.1. Lineage (NCBI taxonomy): Eukaryota > Metazoa > Chordata > Lepidosauria > Squamata > Phrynosomatidae > Phrynosoma > Phrynosoma blainvillii. The sequence continues at coordinate 95,498,561 of JANUYF010000001.1, forward strand.
TTTGCTTTCTTTAGCAGAGCCTTCCCCAACCTTGTGCCTCCTAGATGTCTTGGAAGTCAATTCCCATTACTCCATTGGCCTATCATGATCAGTGGTCATCAGTGCTAGTTGTTATAGTCTCAAATATACTGAAGGCACTGGATTGGGGAAACATGTTTCGAGACCAAAAAGGAAAAGGACTAAAACATTTATTTTGCTTTTTTCTTTTTTCCTTTTTTTTAAAGGAAAAAAAACTTTCATTATGATTATTCCAAAACTAACAAATCTCCTATATAGTTAGCAGTTCTATGGAAGAAAAAGAAGTACTAAAAACCCCACACACAGATCATGTGTATTGGTCACACACATCCATTCACTCAGTCTGCAGCTGTAGCCAGTTACAGCTTCCTAAGGCATGGATGCAGGGCAAAAGCAGTCATGTGCAGTGCCACCACAAACATTTTTCACATCTTTTTCTGTATGAAAGTACTTCATTTGTAAATAGTCATTTCAGAACAGTTTTTCCTCAAATAGGAAGCAAAGCCAACATTTTAGTTCAAAGATGAATCTGACTATGGAGTTGCTAAACATTTTGTTAACATATTATCAGGTGATCTTCTATGGAGAAAAAAAGGATTATATTTTATGATATCTTTCCACAGACCATTTCCTTCATATCATACTTGTATGAACCCCCCTGCAACTTACCAGTGCATGAAAGGATGAGACTGAGAAGATGCCAAGCCTTCCTAGTGCCATCTTTGAAGGACGACTGGCAGCAGCCAAAAGACTTTTTGGATTTGGTAATTCCCCGCCTTGCAGACTCGCCAGATAACAGCGCATCCTAAAGAGGTCAATGTTGAACTTCTCTAGATTCTGCTCCCACTGCTGGATCTGTTTACATATACAAAAGAAATATCAGAAGAAAAAATAATGAGATGTATGGGGATGGAGAGGAAGGAAGTCTAAGCTCCATAATTCTGATAAATTACTTGCAGAACAGCTGGTTTAGTCCACTCTGCCCTCAAAACATATTTTGTTAAATTATGTTATCATTCCCATGGAAACTGATATAATGCCAAAAAGAGATTTTGAACTGGAAGTCCTTTGAAAGTACTTCAAAAGTTAAATATGAACATATCAGCACCAAGTGCCTTTTCTCAAATCTCTACCTTTAAAAGGTAGGTGCAAGACAAATAAAGTAGCCATTTAAAACATCCCTGTGTAACTCCTGGAACTCTATAGAGATGACACTCTAGAACAGGGGTAGGCAACCTTTCCCCTTGAAGGGCCGAGGGACTTCAGCTCCCAGAAGCCTCAGCCATGTTAGCCAATAGTCCCATGTTGGCCAATAGCTCCTAGGATTCTGGGAGCTGAAGTCCCTCGGCCCTTAAAGGGGAAAGGTTGCCTACCCCTGCTCTAGAATGTTCAACTGTTCAGTATTATCACCATAGTTGACATAATTTTAGTACTTGCTTGTCTTGTACTATTGGATACATTTTACTTTATGCAACCTGAGGATGTGTTTAAGAACCTGGGAGAGGTGAAAGGGAACACATATGTACTGGACCCACGGCCTTATAAAATAAGCCAGAGGAGGAGTGGTTAAGTGGGTAAGGGGAATGTGAAAGCCTCACTGCAGCAAGGCAATGTTCTATTCTTCGTGAAAGAAGCTATTGTGTGGCTGGTGGTGGTGTGGGGCACTTGCAGAACATGATTGCACTAGATACCTGCCCCTTTCTTAGACAAGGTTCTAGAGCAGGGGTAGGCAACCTGTCCCCTTTAAGGGCCGAGGGACTTCAGCTCCCAGAAGCCTCAGCCATGTTGGCCAATAGTCCCATGTTGGCCAATAGCTCCTGGGATTCTGGGAGCTGAAGTCCCTCGGCCCTTAAAGGGGAGAGGTTGCCTACCCCTGTTCTAGAGTGTATAGTGGCCTCCCAGCTCCAGAGGTTCCTGGATGAAAAGAACTGCCTAGATCCACTTCAATCTGGGTCCAGGTGTGGGATTTGGGCATCTTGGTGGATGACCTACACCAGAGGTAGGCAACCTTTTTGAGCTGGGGGCCGGGTTGCTGTCCCTCAGACAAATGGGGGGGCCAAAGCACCAAAAATAAACAAACAAACAAATAAAAATAACAAATTTTAAAAAAATAAAAAAATAAAAAAATATGCATGCACACTCTCTCAGCCCCAGAAAAGCCATGGCAACCCCCCCGGTGGAGATTTTGCCAAGAAAACCCCAAAACAAGTAATAACAACAATAATGAATATCATCATGGCGGGCGGCGGGCGGCGGCGGCAGGACCAGCCTGGGGCCAGTCCAAAGGCCTTGGGGGGCCGCATCCGGCCCCCAGGCCTTAGGTTGCCTACCCCTGACCTACACTCATCAACTACAGCAGGTGTAGGCAACCTTTCCCCTTTAAGGGCCGAGGGACTTCAACTCCCAGAAGCCTCAGCCATGTTGGCCAATAGTCCCATGTTGACCAATAGCTCTTGGGATTCTGGGAGCTGAAGTCCCTCGGCCCTTAAAGGGGAAAGGTTGACTACCCCTGAACTACAGTGAGCACCTGCTGAATCTGCTGGACAGCTTTTGGTAGCACTGACCAAGGTATCCTTCTGACCTGCCTCTTTAGAACGAAATTTGAGACACTGTTTCACAGTGGTTTCAGTCCTTCTTGGAGGAGTGAACTCAGAAGACAGTGCTGAGGTATTCCTGTTTGACCCCAAGACTGTTGATCTGCAGGGTCGCCCAGGGCCCCATTTTGTCCTTCATGCTATTCAACATCCATATAAAAATGTCAGGAGAGATTATCTGATGTTTTTGGATCAGGTACCACCAGTATGCTTATCACAACAAATTCTATTCTTTCCTCTTATTCCAAGGAAGCTAAACCATTTTCTGCTGTCAGCAATGGACTAGATGAGGGCAAACACATTGAAGCTTAATCTATACAAGACACTCAGATTAAAGGCAGATCATGGAATAGGGATTCAGACAGTGCTGGATGGGGTTACACTTCTCTTACATCTCAGGTTTGTAGCTTGGGAGTTCTATTTGACTCAGATCTGACCTTGGAGGTTCAGATTTCATCAGTGATTTTCTCATCAGTGATCGGTGCATTTGCATTGTTAAAGCTATTGTGTCAGGTGCATCAATTCCTTGAGATGTTAGATCTGACCAAAATGATATATACTCTGATTACATCCTGTATGGATTACTGTAATGCACCCTATGTGGGGCTGCCTTTGGAAACAGTTTGAAACAGCAGCAGCTAGACTGTTGACTGGGGCAGATCACAAGGAGCATATAACTGTCCTGTTGAAACAGCTTCACTGAATACTAATGTATTTTCGGGCATAATTAAAAGTGCTAGTAATGACCTAAAACACCCTATACAGCTTTGGCCCAGAATATCTGAAAGACTATTCCAATATGAGCCTTCCTGGGTTTTGACATACTTGGTGGAGGGCAACAGCAATAGCATTTACCTTTCTATACCGCTTCATACTAAATTAAGTAGTCTCTGAGCGGTTTACAACATGTAAGCTAATTGCCCCAACAAGCTGGGTACTCATTTTAGAGACCTACAGAAGGATGCAAGGCTGAGCCAACTCTGGAGCCCTGAGATCGAACTCACAATCGATTTTGTGGCTGCAATACTGGCTGTAGTACTGCCATTTAACCACCGTGCCATCAGGGCTCTTTTCAGTCCCACCATAATCACAGGGATTTTTGGTGATGATCTGTGAGAGAGCCTTCTCAGTGGCTACTCCCACTGTAAAAATCAATCCCACAGAAGGGTGGTTCTCTCTTTCTGCCAGCTGGTGAATACTTTTCTGTTCATTCCAGTCTTTGAGAGCTGCTTCTCTGATGCAGGAAGTCTTTTGATTAGGGTACATATGATGATTATGATTAAACTGCCTTCTAAAAACTGTTTTAAGTTAATGTTTCAATGTGATTATTTGTTTTATTATTTATTAAACATGTATATAACTGATTCTTTTAACAGTATCTTGTTTTCACTCAGATTATAGGCCACATTTGGTCCCATGTTAGGGGAAAGGTAGAATATAAATTAAATACTTAAATATTATTGTTGCTATACTACTATGCAGGAACATATTGAATGTTTATTCAATGTCTGGGGAGCAATAGTGTCACCACACCTTAGGGTGTCACCTGATGAATCCCCCACACACCCCTAGTGACATCCCTGGGTCTGTCTTCCTCTGGCCACTTTTATGAGACAAGGAGGACACAGTTGTCGTGGCTCTCACGTCTCTACAAGGTGGCTGTCCACATCCTCAAGCTACACAAATCGAAACATTTTAAATAATACAGAACAAGTATGAGCTAAGGTTATTACCACTAGATTGAGCTATTTTATTTCTTGGGAGCTACAATGGCAGACTTGAAAATCAATTCTGTCAATATTTAAGACCAAGGTCATGTATGTCATAGGGGGAAGCTGTCACTGAGAGGAGAGTAGCAATGACCAAACCCAACAACTTCAATACTAGCCCAACTTCTAACTTCTATTTCCCTTTTTAGGTCCTGGGCTATACCACTTTCTCTCACAATAACTGATCAGAGTGAAAACAGATTTCCTGTATTTTCACTGACCTGTTGCTTATGGCCTTACTAATTTGGAATCTAGGGCAAGTATTCCTTCATAGGAACCAGCTGGATCTAGATTTCTCTCCCATCCCCAAAACCTCGAAAGGCAGATTGAGCTGCTTGAAGTGTCAGAGAGCACTTCAGTTTTTCACTACATCTGACGGATATACAGAAAATTAAAACTCATATCATCTCCTTAACTTTAAAATTACACACAGACACAGACTCAATGTCACCTTTCCTAAAAAGGGGGACTATCTTTCCCATCTGAACACTACCTATTAGGAGTCATTATGGCATAATTAAAATTAAACTTTCCTTTAAGGCAGGGGTGGGGAGAACATGTGCTCATATTCACTAGTAGTAACCCTAGACAAACATTTAAATCCAAAACTGAAACAAGAAATAACCATCCTACCATGTGCTTTACCAGCCAATGTTAGCTTCTGTAAGTTAATGTCTCTTCCACTAAGGCCCAGTAATGTCAGCCTTATGACCCAACTTTTACTGCAGACTTGGTTAAGAATCAAATCTTTTTGATGTCTTTTAGATTCAGCCACAGCTGCATCTGAAACTGACTTTTAATCTAAGATATGAAAGCGGTCTTAATTCAGCAGTGGGATTTATGTGTCCCTTCATATGTTGTTGGGAGTGCAACATGCACCATTCCTCACCATTAGCTATGATGGCTAGGGAGGATGGGACTTACAGTCCAACAATATCTAGGAGAATGTTGATACCTACCACTCTCCTGATTAATGCTTTCCTTGGAGCCAATGAGGTGTAGTGGTTTGAGCATTGGACTATGACTCTGGAGACAAGGGTTCAAATCCCCACTTAACAATGAAAACTCACTGGGTGACCTTGGGCAAGTCACATTCTCTTAGCCTCAGAGGAAGGCAAACTCTCTCTGAACAAAGCTTGCCCAGAAAACCCTGTGAAAGGGTTGCCTTAGGGTTGCCATAAGTTGACTTGACAACACACAACACACAACAACATTGCACATTTCACCATGTATGCATACAGAAATGTATTTGTAGCATAACAGTTAATTCAATTTGGAGTACATTTCAGCCTCTCTGAAATACTACTCCACATATTGTAGATTGGATCCAGACTTAGGCATGCTTAGTTTACTCTTGATGCTAGATCTCTGGGAATATGTGAGGACTGAGGACTCCCTTCTCTTTTGGATGAGTGCCTTTCATTCTGAATTCCAGTTATGCATTCCTATGGTGTGAAAGCTAACCAAAGTTAATGTTAACTTTGTTAATGTGTTCTTAAATCAGTGTATTTTGCAGAGCTTTAAATCTTAGCCAAATGGGAATCCTCCTTAGTGTTAGCCACAATTAAAGCATGACATTGAATTACAACCATAAAGAAAAGTGTGTACTGAACAGACAGTAAATAAGCTGAGGATGGGAGGGGAATAATCTTGCAGCCTGCACAGATTCCAATCACAGCATTTACACTGGCCCCGCATGTACCCAGTGCAGCCAGCTGCACTGCATGCCTCAGTAATAAGGAAAAGGTATTTTATGTTTTGCACATGTCTAGAAACACACTCTCCAACTACCTTTATATACAGAAGAGAACTGTCTCTGACACCAAGGACCAGGGCACGTAAGTCTAACAACAGTTATCATGTCACGCAAGTCTATGAATACACTGCCATAAATAAAGACCAACAAACGTTTAAGAACAGTGTGGTGGCTCTAACCCATTATAAATCTGTGGAATAACGGCAATAGTGTCTGCAAGAAGCATTAGCAGGAGCTGGAAATTTAGCTCCCCAAATTTAACAAACCAAAAACATTTACTTACTTGTGAATTGGAGGCATCTCTAGAAGCCCTACTTTGCCATCAAAAGTAGGTATGATTGATAGAGAGAGGGCAGAGCTTTTTCAGTGGCAACCCCTCAACTGTGGAATGTCCTCCCCACAAGAAGCTTCATTAGCCTCCTCACTATTGTACATTAGGAACGTAGTTATTTGTTCTGCCAGGCTTTCAATATGTCTCAATTTTATCTAATTATGACATTTTTTTAAATGTAGTGATAGTATATTGACGTGAAATGGCTGGGGGCAGAACAAATATTCAATGTAGATTTTTTTAAATTAATAAATTAATATGTATACTGTTTTCCTAAGACAAAGAGAGATCTCAATTTGCAAGGAATTTATCTTTTTCCAACTGTTTCCCTCTTTCAGGATTCCACATAAATAAATTCCCAGATATGAGAAACAGTATTTCAGTAAAAAAAAGTAGTTGCCCATGATATATTTTCTTAAACATAGGCTCAGGCCATTCTATATCATCACATGGGCAAAAATGACTTCCCCATTTGCAACACATATACATAAGAACTTTTTATTTCCTGCCTCTAAATATTAACGAACTACATACTCTAGATCAGGGGTTTCCAACCTTTTTGACTCGTGGAGCCCTAAGGGCTCCACAGAGCACAGGTTAGGAACCACTGCTCTCGACAACAGAAGCTTTGCAGAAATAAACATATGGGCTGTAAATAATTATTTGATACCTGGTTCTCAATTGCTTTCCTGTTTTTAGGATCACTAACAATTGAGAGTTGTAGTTCAGCCATCTTTTTCATCTTGCTGTCCATGTCAATCTTTTGCATAAGGCTTTTGGTCTGATTTTTCAGCAACTTAACTGTATCCTCTTTCCCAAGTTTCTTTGCAAAGAGAGAAGCAGAAGCAGAGTGTATGGCAGTAACCCAGTTTTCAAGGTCAGTCTGGCTTGTAGCCTAAACAAAACAAAACAAAACAAAACAAAACAAAAAGAAATTAAAAGGAGCAAAATCAACAAAATGCTAAAATAGAATCTTGCTGGTTCCATAATGAACATCAGACAAGGATAACTGTGTGCGGTCAACTTAAGTGGGGTCTCTCTTACCCTCTCTACTCCATAGCTTCATGATGCTTGCATGCAACTTTTTGCCTCAAGCCACAAATAATAAAAGGGTTCTGCTAGAATAATGTTGTCTTGAATAGCTGGCAACTGTAATTACTAGTAATGCTTACATTTTATCTAAAGAGGAAGAACTTTGTATAAAAGATGAAATTCGTCACATGATATTTGGCTGCAGGGATGGCAATTATATAACCCATCATTAGTTTAATTCTGAAGAACCAAATAGGATGGAAATTACATTTGAAAGTACTGTAAATGCAAGAAGGAAAAAGTAACATGGTACATTTACTAGCTATCGAACAGAAGTTTATGGATACCTTCTAATTGTTTTGTACAATGCTATCCCACATTGCATTAAGGGTTCTTGGTTAAACCCTTGGTTACAAAGATGACTGCCTCATTTATTATCTTGAAACAGGCAAATTTACATGGGTGGCTGGTTGGTAACCCAGTCTACTTATTATTTTGCTATTTCTGCTGGCCACTCCTTGCCAAAAAAGTCCACATGCTGAATTTGTCCTCTGAATGTGTATGATCACGTATTCCTTGATATAAAAGAATTTTTAGTATACAAAGTTACTATTTTTACATTTTGATTTATCTTGCCACAAAAAATAGCACTCAACTGACATCACTAAAACAATTTTAAATAGTAAAATCATAAAAATCAACAAAATAACCAAAGAAGTTTATTAGAGAGGAAGCGTGTGCCTTCATACTCTTCCCAAAAGCAGAGCTTCAAAAAGTTACATTTTTACTACAATTCTCAGAAACCCCAGCCAGCATGGCATAGTGGTTTAGGAGCCTTAGTGGCTCTGTGGTTAAATGCCAGTACTGCAGCCACTTACAGCCACAAGGTTTGTAAGTTAAATCCTGCTGGACTCCAGGATCCACTCAGACGTCATCCTTTCGTAGGTTGATAAAATGAGTACCCAGCTTGTTGGCTTCCACATTGTAAACCACTTAGGGAGTGCTAGTTCACTGATAAGTGGTACATAAATGTACTTGCTATTACTATTGGACCACAACTCTGGAGATCAGGATTTGATTCTCGCTCAACCATAAAACACACTGGGTGGCCTTGGGCAACTCACATGTTTTCAACCTCAGAGGATGGCAACGGCAAACCTTCTCTGAACAAATCTTGCCAAGAAAATCCCATGATAGATTGCTTTAGAGCAGGGGTAGGCAACCTTTTTGAGCTGGGGGCCGGGTTGCTGTGCCTCAGACAATTGGGGGGGGGGGGCGAAGCACCAAAAATAAATAAATAAATAAATAAATAAAATTTAAAAATATGCATGCACACTCTTTCAGCCCCAGAAAAGCCATGGCAAAATCCCTGTGGAGATTTTGCCAAGAAAACCCCAAGAACAAGTAATAACAACAATAATCAATATCATCATGGTGGGCAGCGGAGGTGGCGGGGGGCGGCAGCGGGGCGGCGGCAGGATCGGCCTGGGGCCGGTCCAAAGACCTCAGGGGGCCGCATCCGGCCCCCGGGCCTTGGGTTGCCTACCCCTGCTTTAGAGTCATCATAAGTCACAAACAACATAAGGCGCAAAAACAACAATAAATCCTGGAGAGTTTCAAAGAAAGAGAGATAACTGTAGCCAGTCCCTGGCAAACTGGGAAAAAATAATTGTCATTTTCTCACATCAGATAGCCTGAGATGTACTGCTGTAGACCAAAAAAGCTTTCAAACTATAAATCCAAATTATAATTCTTCACATTCTTATAAAGTGGAGCACTGTAAAGTTACTTTTTTGTGCAATCTGAAAACATCTCTCAGAATGTCCTAGCGAGTTATGACTTGTGTGACATAAACTGATCTTAATCAATGTACATTTCATTGATTTCTAATGAATCTGGGACAAATCCAGTCTCTTTGCAGAAATGTATCTGAAAAGCCAGGCAGCTACAGACCCATATTCACATTTCCATGCATGTGTCAGGATAACTAAGGGGGGTTGCAGACTGCCAGAAATAGTGCAAATTGAGTCCACTTTTAGGGTTAGGGTTAGGGTTAGGGAATCATGTATTTTATTGTGATACCAGAGCTCTCTGACAGAGAAGGCTCAATGTCTCAGGAAAAAAAACAAAAAAACAATACCAATGATTCCCTAGCACTAACCCTAACCCTAAAAGTGGACTCAATTTGCACTATTTCTGGCAGTCTGCAACCCCCCTAAGCCTCACAGAACTCATCTCAATGACCAGCTCACCCAAAGTTATTAACTGGTGAGTTTTATTTTCCAACCAGGGAGCTGCCCAGTTCCCCACAAAAATGTCTGTGTCTGTAAAGAAACCTTCTTTCATCATAGCTTAGAAGCAGCATCAGACAAAAAGCTAGGACAGCTAAGCCCAGGGGTATTCTTGCTGAGTTGGGTCCTGATAGAAGGCATGTGAAGCAAAAGCAACTGAAGGTTGGCTTTATCCATGTTTAGGATATGTTACTACAGTTGGTAAGGAGTCTCTCATTCTAGTTTCTTGCATATCCAAGACATAACAGCAGAGGTGGAAAATTTAGTGGGAGAGTACATTAACACATTAAGTTAACATTAACAAGCCAAAAAAAGTAAAGGGTGCACATTTAACAGTTAAATTAATTTTAAATTGACATTTAAACTGAATGTTACTTTATTGCCCTAAAAGCCTTGCCGGGGTGTGTGTGTGTGTCAAAAATTCAACTATTATTTTACTTTTCCTGCCTTACTCCATGTTTTCAGTTTTGGAGACAACAAAGAGCTGCATGGATTTTTGCAATATTCATTACTCACCCACCTATTCAAAACTCTTCTCTTGGTTTTCCTTTCTCTTTGTTTTACAATCTTGTCTCCTTACTTTCTCTCTTTATCTAATTGGCTGATTCCCACGTGGATTCTAGCCAAAATCTCAGTGGTTAAGAGCTTCAAAATTCAATTTGCAAGAACAGATAATTAGCCTCTACAAAATATTTGCTACAGAATATAGACAGACCATTTGGATGCAGAAAACACTACCTTTCCAAGCTGCCTTCATATAAGATATGAGTAACCCCCGTAATTCCCCACCTGGAAGAACTGGAAAAATAAAAGAAGCTGTGTTGCAAAAAATCCAGGAGAATCAATCTTTGGGTAAAGAACATAAGGCCAACATAAAATCTGTGGGCTTTCTAGCTCTGTACCTCATTTAATGACTTAATTAATTAATGACTTAGTGGTTAAGACACCAATTCTGACGATTGGTGAGTTGGCAGTTCGAGGCCCGAGTGATGGGGTGAGCTCCTGTCACTAGTCCCAGCTTCTGTCAACTTAGCAGTTTGAAAGCATGCAAATGCAAGTAGATAAATAGGTACCACTTTGGTGGGAAGGTAACAGCGTTTAGTGCATGTGACCACATGCTGGCCACATGACCACCATAGTCGTCCTCAGACAACACTGGTTCTTTGGCTTAGTAATGGAGATGAGCATCACCCACTACAGTCGGTTACAACTAGACATTCATGTCAAGGGACTATCTTTACCTTTACCTTAAATAACTTCTGGAGAATGAGTAATGCTGTAATTCTAATTTAGGTCAATCACTTTCCTTTAAAAATGTAATTAAATTGTCATTTTGTGTTGGCAAATGTCCAACTTCATCTGGAATTTAAGTGGTAATAATTTGTTAGTTATTACTGTATAAGAGTCATTTTAACATGAGTAGTGCTAGAGCTATCTCTGAGGAATGGACCAAGTGTGTCTTGCAGGTTTTCCTACTTCAAAGAGATGGAAATAAAAATTCACAAGACAAGCCTAGAAAATAAAGCTAAGTGTGGATCCAACTCAGTGTATTTTGCAAAACCCACCAATGGCAGAGAATATGTGGTACAGGATATCACAGGATGTTATCTCGTATACTGTTGGAAGAGGGGTGAAAATTCAATATTATTGTTTTTAGCTGCCCTTGACACAGCCTCAACTAATAGCGATCCTGTGGATGAGACATTTCCAAGCCTGCCTATCCTCCACTGCTCTGCTTAGCTCTTGTAGATTCAAGCCCATGACATCCCTGATTCAGTCTATCCATCTGGTATGTGGTCTTCCTCTCTTTCTTATGCCTCTCTTTCTACCTTTCCTAGCATTACTGTCTTTTCTAAAATCATTCCTTCTCATATGGCCAAAATACAACAGCCTCTGTTTAATCATCTTGGCTTACAAGTAGAGTTCAGGCTTGATCTATTCAAGGACCCATTTGTTTGTCTTTTTTGGCTGTCCAGGTATTCTCAGCACTCCTCTCCAGCAGCACATCTCAGTTTTCTTTTTATCCACTTTTTTCACTGTCCAATATAGGAGTGCCATTTCACTTCAAAGAAAAGTTCCAGAGATTTCTGACAATGGTTAATCCATTCACTGACTGAAAATATGTTTTTGATTATTCTAGTGCCTTTTTAAAAAAACTTTTTTTAAAAAAAAACCAACCGTATTTATAAAAGCCATGAGTAGCAGTTACTTTTTTAAAAGAGGTATTCTCACATGGGGAGAAGGAATGCCTCTTCTAAACATAATATTCACTTCATTTCAGTACATAAAAGCATCATCTAAAAACAAAGTCATTTTTCCAGAATGACTTTTGTATTTATATGCAAATTTATGCAGGCTTAATCAGTGCAGTTAAACCTCATAGTAACAAACTGACTAAATTTTCTTTAATGAAATGAAAGCTTGCTGGCAATGTAATGAACTTCTTTCTTGTATCCCAGGGAGCTGAACAGTATGCTGCCAGTTTGCTGCCAGGATTGCCATATTATGCATGGCCTGATGTCTTGAATTCCCAAAGGAAAGGATTTATCTGAGCTTTATAGAATATCCAGAAGAAAAAGAGCCAAGTCCATGTAATTTTTTCCAAGAGCACTGTTGCCATTTTAAATTTTGTGCTTCTGTAATTTAAACTAAATTTGGCCAAATATCTAATAAATTTCACTTAATAATGAACTAAAAGCAATGACATAAATACCTGGAATAAGTAGACATCTCCAAAGGAATTGCTGAGACAAAAAACATTCTCCTTCTTGGGGTGTTCCGGACAAGACTGAACTATACTGTCTTCTGCAAACAGAGCATATCTAGGTGAGGTGTTCTGCTCCATGGAATTCCTCCCATAAGTCTCATAAAACAGCAGGGTGCATCCTTTATAAAAGAGGGGGAAAACAGTGAAAAATGAGGTCCTGGTTTATGTCTTTGAACCTTCTCAACCAATCTCTTCCTGAAAGACAGGATTAACACATGCACTTAGAATTGGAAGCAACTCCCTATATTAAGATTAAAAGTTACATCAAGTGTTATTAAGCACTTGGCCACTCTGGTCCCATAACGATCCACAGATATGTGCAAATGACTGTTTATAGTAGGCCCGCTAATTGTGTGGCCCTTCTTATGTTCATGTACTGCTACAATGAGCAGTTCTAGCCAGCATAACATATGTCAAGCAATACTGGGAGGAATGGTTCAACAACATCTGAAAGTCTGCAAAATTCAGATCTCTGGTTTAACATAACATACTACCAGTATATTTCAGAGGGACCCAGCATGGTGTAGTGGTTTGGGTGTCGGACTATGACTCTGGAGACCAAGATTTCAATCCCCACTCAGCCATGCAAACCCACTAGGGGACCTTGGGTAAGTCACATTCTCTCAGTCTCAGAGGCAAACCCTCTCTGAACAAATCTTGCCAAGAAAACCCAATAGAGTTGTTACAAGTCAGAAACAACTTGAAGGCACATGACAACAATAATATTTCAGAGGAAGGAACTGATAAAACCATCTCTTCAGTATTCCTTGTCTATGAAAACCCTATGAAATGCATAGGGTCACCATAACAGTTGACTTGAAGGTGCACACATACACATACACACATTTTTGTATGCATTCCTGTTTTCTGTTAGCAGATGCACAAAGTTACTTTCTGTTAGCAGCTAGAGATATGAAAAAATCTTGCTAAATTACTTGTTCTTGATGAAACTGCCTGTCTAGACACATTAAGACAGCCTCCCAAATGTTAATTGAGATGTCTCACCTCCAGCATGACAAAGAGACAATGGAGACTATTGCTCTATGCTCTTAAAACAGGGCTAAGTCATTTTAACTACTCTGGCTGCCTCCTGTTGCATTCTGGAACTTGTAGTTTAGGAAGGGGCATTTAGAATATTCAGCCAGAGAGCCTTTAAGCCTCATGCAACTACAAACCTCAAAATGCAACAGGAGGCAGTCAGAGCTGTTAAAGCGAACTAGCCCTGTTTTAAGAGTGTGGTGCGATAAGCTCAAATTATAGCTCTTTTCTTTCTTGAGCTTCCACAATTTACACAAACTGTAAATTGCACTAAACTACTGTCCTCTCTTTATGAAGCCAAACACTTAATACATACAGGGAGAATGCAAAGACTGACTGGCTGGTCACAAACATAAACATCAAACTGATCAAAACTGCAAAAATTGCAGTCTCATCAAACTGATCAAAATTGCAAAAACATTTCTTCTCAGAATTGTGAAAATTCCCTCAAGCATAATAGAAAATCTGTTGGAAAAATTATGTATTGCAGTCTCCGTTCCCTCCTTGGGTAGGCAGGGAATTCCCTCTCTCTTGTCACTCATTCTTGGGGGGCTGTTTAACAGACTCTCTGAAGATTCTAAACTGTCTCCTCTCAGTCTCTGATACAGTAACTGCCTCCTCTAAGTCTAAGATGGAATAACAGTCTCTTCCTGCTATATTAACACCAGTTAGGATAGGACAGTGGTGGTGAACCTATGGCACGGGTGCCAGAGGGGGCACTCATAGCTCTCTCTGTGGGCACACACACCATTGCCCAGCACAGAATTCACCAGAGTTTACTAGAAAGCAAAAGGGACACAGCACTTTGCGATAAATAAGTGGGTTTTGGGTTGCAGTTTAATAAATAAATAAACAACAAATTAAATCCTATGCCAGTGATGGCTAATCTTTTAGAGACCGAGTGCCCAAACTGCAACCCAAAACTCACTTATTTATCGCAAAGTGCTGTGTTACTTTTGCTTTCTAGTAACAAACTCTGGTGAACTCTGTGCTGGGCAATGGTGTGCGTGCCCACAGAGAGAGCTGTGAGTGCCCCCTCTGGCACCCATGCCATAGGTTCGCCACAAGTCACCGAAGGTGCGCCGCAAAAGGCTGGCAGCGCACCTTCGGCGACTCTTCCACCGCAGCTTATGCAGTAGCTGTGGCAGAAAGGCATCCTCAGAGCACCGGCCGTGCGGAGGGGCCGGCGCTCCGATGATGCCTTCAGGAAGAGGTTGGGGCGGCCACTGTGTGGCTGCCCCTCCTCTTCCTTGCCCCGAAAACGGCGCTTTGCGCCGTCTGCTTCCCCCCAAAGAAAACCTGATGGAATCCATGGGGTCACCATAAATCAATAGGCAACTTTAAGGCACAAACACATATCAGCAACACAGAGAAATCTAAACAGTGCATTCAGAAATCCAAGGAAATAGATGAAGAATTATGAAACTGAAACATCAACTAGAAAACATATTAAAACTATTTATCGATTGTCTCTTTAGGACTTAAGGCAACTGTGAAGTAGCAATAAAAATCAAAAGCCAGAGACAAATATTTTTACTCTTCCTCTAGAAGCCCCAAAGGAGGAGTTGTAGACTTTAGGGATATTTCAGCACATTAAAAAAAAAAACTTGCTGAAAGAAAGAAAGCTTGCTGAAATAAAGCTAGTCTTCAGCAGCTATCTAAAGATATGCCAAAAAGGAGCAGATAGTCCAAAATTTGGTGTCACCACTAAAATGCCCCTAGTTCTCATGATTGTTCACCTGATATCACACAATGGCAAAATAGAGTGTGAGCTTTTAAATTCGATCTTAAAGTACTGACATGTCATAATGTCGAGATCTGAGTTGCTCACTTTGCCTGCGATAGTTAACAGAGGACAACTTGTTTGCTTGCTGGATGTTATGGTCTATTAATACTGGATGATGGGACAGTAGTGTTGAGTTAATTGCTCAGGCTGAGAATGTGTGACTCGACCAAGGTCACCCAGTGGGTTTCCATGGCTGAGTGGAGAAGTAAACCTTGATCTCCAGAGTCCAAAGCTCAAATCACTACACCACAGTGGCATCATCTATATACCTCTCAAATCTGAATTGCACAGATCATCTAAAAGAGTCTATTTTCTAGCTAGTTCACAATTTTCCATCATAGTTACAGTGAGTTCAGATTAAATTATTTTCTGGGTCCCATTTCATACATTAACTACAATGACATAGAAGCTTCAGCTCCATGCCTCCTTTCCAATAACTAGAGTGATATTTTAATTCAGTGGTGTACAATCAATGACACAGCTTATCACCACACAATAGTCAATGGTTGTTTTCCAATATGACTGGACTATGGCTGAATTTTAAGAATGTAATAGTTTTCAGAACTAGTAACGGCCTCCAAAGTAGTTCCCATTAAGGATCACATCACAGGCAATGCCCATATAATTCTTAGGTACAAATACCACCAGAGAAGCATAAGATTAGGACACAGACAAATACCTCCCATTTTATTACCTACCAAGAGAATTTGAATTAATGCTTCATTGCATCTAACACTAATTTCCTTATCAAGGAGGCTTCAGTTTAAACAGGCTTTTAATGTGTGGGGGGATCACTTTTATTGGAGATGTTTATCTTTTAAACTTTTGGTTGTTTTTTAAAATGATTTTAAATGTTTTATGAGATAATTTTAATTGTTTTAAATTTTTATTGTAAATGTTTTCAATTTACTATTTCTGGAAGCCACCTTGGGTCCCATTCTGGGAGAAAGGTGCCATATAAATGAAATGAATAAATGAAATAATAAAACTGTCTTGCAAAATATGTCTGTGCAATTATTATAGGCACAGCTTATAGCAGGGGTGGGAAACATATGGCATTTCAGATGTCTGACTGGCACTCTCATCTGCTCTAGTTTATACAGGCATGGTGTAGAATGAGGGAAATTGTAATCCAAGAACATTGGACAGCCAAACATTCCCTCATCCCTGCCTTATACACTCTATGCAATATATCTGACTAGTAACACCCTCTGAAAATATCATTATATTTAAAATGTTTTTTTAAAAAGTGGGACAATTACATAAAAACTAAAGAACACACTTAGACTGATTATGTGAAAAGGTCCACCAGGAAGAAAGTAACAAAAACATTATCATATTGGAAATCTTGACTTCTTGAACTGATCATGTGTTTTCATGGGACTCTGGAACAATCTTTCTCTCTTTCTTTCCTTTTTTGCTCAACTGGAATCTTTCAGTAAATTCATCTAGTTTGTAGAGGCTCTGTATGCTGGAGGAGATGTGTATAATGTTTGGAAACCCTAGCTCAAAACAGATGGTATTCTCTTTGGTATAGATACAATGTAAAACTTAAAAATCCTCAAACCATGCTTTATCCATTCTTTTTTTTTTTTAAAAAAAAAAACACATTATTCAAACTGTTTATTTTTTGGGGGGAAAAAAGATTGCCTGTCACTGTGATTTTTTTATCATTTTTTATGGAAAATATTTTTTGTTAAGAAATAAAAAAAGAATCATACTATCTTCATCCACAGATGGGACGAGACAGCTTTCTTGTGGCTACTCCCCAGGGCCAGATTACAACATACTTGACATGAGCTGAACATGGCTGGAATGGACTACCCCTTACCCAGATAAATTAATTAGGAAGGACAGATGGGAAGGAAACAACATTCTGCATTAAAGGAATGGTCTTGATGGCCCTTTAAGCAATGGTAAAATCTCAGAACACCAATCAATTCACTTTTGGCAGGTAACCAGATGGCTATAATCTTTCCTGTTACTGATAAATTAAACAGAACTCAAGGGAAGACAAAATCAAAATAAAGCTATCTCCAACACATGCTACGCTTACAATTGCTATGTGCTACTTTTAAGTAAAAAAACAAAAACCTGCAGTCATTTGCATGTTATGAACACACCAGCCAATTAATCTTGGGCAAACTGAGTTCCAAGAACCTGACAACATAAACAGGCAGAGAGCAAAAAGAGTTAGACAACCAAATCCAAAACACTAAGATATGTCAGCAGCCAGAATCACAATAAAGCCCAAAAGCCAAAACAGCAACATCAGTAGTCACTTGTGATGCTGCCCAAACATTTTAAATACTCATACTTTAACTAGTGGCTCACCGAATTGTCAACTGTAGTACGAGCAGTCTCAGAGAGATGGGGAGGGGGTGTTTATAAGAGCTTACTGCACCGCTTTTCAAATCGGCTGACCTCTCCCGGCTTAAATTTTAATTCAGGCAGCATCTTGATATTATTGCAGCAATTTTGCCACTGAATCTGCTACCCGGGTCCATCCCGAGTCTATTCCTGCTCTCAGGGTGCTAAGTGCACCTATTTTCGAAGCCAGAAGTTTTCCAGCTTAAGAAAATGGCCGCCAGAGTGCTCCTGGATGGACCTGGGATGGACCTGAGTGGCAGATTCGGCAGCAGAATCACTGCGATAATATCAGGATGCCGCTCAAATTAAAATTTAAGCCAGGAGAGGTAAGCGGTATGATAAGCTCCATAGACATATACCACAGTTAACTGAAAAGTTCTGCCATGTAGGGTAAACAATACCCAGCTACATAGAACTTAGATGGGGGCTCCCATTTCTTGACAAAAAAAAGAGTCTTTCTTCTCAATTCTCTTTAAATATGACACCACCTAGAAATAATTCTACCCTTTAGAATAGAATTCAGAGATATAGCCCTGTTAGTGTGGAATAGTGATATGCAAGGGGATCTTGTGGCACCTTTGAGGCTAACTATGTAGAAAAGGTTGTAGGATAAGCTGGCTCTTCGGCTTAGTAAGGGAGATGAGCACTGCCCCTACGGTCAGACACAACTTGACAACCTTGTCAATAAGGAATACCTTTATCTTTTACCTTAGAGTAGAATTCAGAGATATAGCCCTGTTAGTGTGGAATATTGTTATGCAAGGGGATCTTGTAGCACATTGAGGCTAACTATGTAGAAGAGGCTGTAGCATAAGCTTTTGTAGACTTTGATTACTTCATCTTTTCACACCATATACTTGAGGAAGTAGACCAAATCTACAAAAGCTTATGCTACAACTTCCTCTACCCATTAGGGGTCATGAATACCTACTTATACAGCACTACATAATGTTTCTAAACTGTTCCAACACAAGTATAACTTGTAAAAATTATTTTTTTTTCTGTTCCCAAACACAGCATACAAGCATACATAGCATTATATTTTTACATTTCTCTCTATTGGCATGTACTGAAGGAGAGGCATGAGATAATTTAAAGAAAACACAACCTTCTCTCCAAGTAAGCTGCTCTTAATGCATGTTTTAATATGTGCATTCCCCTCACCAAAAAACTGACACTTGTTCTTTGGATGGCCTTTAATATGAACTAGGAACAGAGCCTAGGAAAGTTATTTTTAGATACAAGTCCCAGAAGTCCCTATCCATTCAAGAGAAAAGTTATTTATTTTATTTTATTTATACCCTGCCCTATATCATGAGATCTCAGAGCGATGTACAATACAATCACTTTAAAAAATGTAAAACAATTAAAGACAATATAAATAGCCAAATAGCCAGACATGCTATGCACCCGGACTCATCCTTTCTGGTGCCTTTTACTATAGGGATATAGCACACAGAAATAGGAAAGACAGAACATGCTACATAGGGTACTAGAGCTTGATTCACAAGAATTTGTGCATTAGAAGAAGCTTGTTAAAATCATCACACAATGGTGACACAGGTGAATCATAAAATACTCCATTATGAAAGTAAAGCTTTTGCAAACTTCTTTTTTCAATAGCATTTTGAACAGATGTGGAAGGGAATGCAGTAATAGTATCAATAGTGGAGTTCAATTTGGTCAAAGTATCCTACCTTTCAGCGTAACCCAATATTGTTTCCATTTTCTCCGCGTAACCAACTCAAGCTTCTTCTCTTTCTGCAGGGTCACAAGAGGTTTGAAGAAGAGCCACCCAGCTTTGCGAACAACTCCTTGCTCTTTTTCATACAGGAGATCTAACTGTTCCAAGGAGCAGAGTGATTCACTGCTTGAGTCCTCCGTTTCTGTGGAGGTGTCCATGTTCTCCATATTGGTCCTGCTCAAATCAAGCTCCTGCATGAAGTTTTCATAAATGTTCTGTCTCAGAACATCACTGCTGAGTGCACTGGCAGATTCACTTCTCTGGGGAAAGATCTGGCCAGACCCAGGTGACCAAAGAGAAGCAGTGAGATGTGAAGGAACAAGAAGTGTGTCTGGAGAAAGACTCTCAATTCCAGTGTCAAAGTATTCTGTCAAATCCTTACATTTTGGTTCCTGTGGATGAGAGGAAAAATTGAACAATCAGCCAGTGTAACCCAATTGGCATCATGTTGCAAATAAAAGTTAATGGCAGTCCAACTCATGGTACAAACTGTTCTTTACGGCAATGTACTTGTTAATACATCAGTAAAGTTTTAAGTCAGTAGTGACCTGATCAGCCCAGAAACATTAATGCCTAATGATGCAAAAGGCTTTTAAAAACCCTCATAATATAACAGCAAATGCCAAAATGTCTGTGGCCAAGGGTCTTAAAACAGAAGGGTCAGAAACAACTCTGGATTACTACAAATTCATCCACTCCCCTCAGTGCTAAAAAATGAGGATATTGTCTTTTGCATTACTAAAATATTTGTAAATACTACTACTATTATACTAAAACATAATGATTTCAAATGTTTGGCATTCTATGCAGAGTAAGTTGAAGCAGCTGCAGCCAGATGTGAGTGCATATATGTGTGTGCATTCAAGTCACCTGTCAACTTAGAATGACCTCATGGATTTCACGGTTTACTTAGGCAAAGAATACTCTGAGATCAATTGACAATGTCTTCCTGAAATATAGCACCTGGTTTTCCTTGGTGGTCCCCTATTCAAGTACTGACCCTACATAATGTCCAAGATCTAACGTAAGCCTAAACTAAAGTAAGAAGATGAGCCCTCTCTCTTTGCCATCTGACATCATCTGGCCTCAGAGGGAGAGAAAGGCCGGCCAGCTCTGTCAGGCCTGGCCTAGAGTAAAAAGACAAGTCCTTCCTCCAGCCCATCTGCCATGGCCCAGGCCTTGGAGGGAGAGAAGAACTGCTGGACTTATTCCCCTTACCCACTACCATTCCCTTCTCCTTTTGCGTCATGTCTTTTTTAGACTGTAAGCCTGAGGGCAGGGAAATGTCTACTTAACTATCTGAGAGCCTTTGTGGCTGTAGAGCGGGGTATAAATATAGTAAGTAAATAAATAAATAAATAAATAAGCAAGCTGTGACCTGGTGTCTTAAACGTATTTAGGCCTTTTTAGCCAGAATATTGTAGCAATGTACATTTCCATCTTCCCTGATGTATTTTAAAAGCATGTGTTGTAATTACAAATTAGAACAGTGGAAGACTACCTGGGAACTACAGGCAAGGGGAAACTAACAGCACTTACATATGGTTATCAGGTTACGAGGTATCTCTTTCAGGCACCTTAAGCAGCCAAACCCATTTAAGTTTCAGGAACAGGCTTCTTTGTGTGTTGCTATAGATAGGTCTACAGAAGTGATTCACAAACTCTGGTCCTCCAGGAGTTTTGGACTTCAGCTCCCAGAAGCAATATTGGCCAATGGTCTGGGAATTCTGGGAGCCAAACACCTGGAAGGCCACAGTTTGGGAATCACTGGTCTACAAGGCAGGGGCAACTTACACTATTATTCCTAATTCTTCAAGATCATACTTTTCTATAACATCAGACATTGTACAAGCTAATGCACTTTAGTCCGGTAATGTTCATCCTGCCAAACCTGTTTGGTCCTGGTCTCGGACTACCAAACCTGAGCCTCTTCCAAAGTGGGAACTAT
This sequence comes from Phrynosoma blainvillii, assembly GCA_026167975.1. Taxonomy (NCBI): domain Eukaryota; kingdom Metazoa; phylum Chordata; class Lepidosauria; order Squamata; family Phrynosomatidae; genus Phrynosoma; species Phrynosoma blainvillii. The sequence goes on from JANUYF010000001.1 coordinate 95,520,005, forward strand.
ACATGCAACAACATCTTCTCAGTGGTGATGCTAAGACTTGCAGTCTGAACTCACTATCTCCCCCTACCACCCATAAAGTAAATTTGTAGGAAGCTCTTGCACAGGTGTGTGTGTGTGGGGGGGGGGGAGGATTAAAGATAGACAGGGGATGTAGCAACAACAGAGCACCCACTACATGTGTTTCCCTAAAATTTTGTAAGCTGTTGATCAAAATATACAGAAAGACTTGGACCTCTTCAGGATAGGTTTGTACATTTCTAGTAGCAATTTGTCTAAAAATGAAAGTAAAACAGGCACAATACTCAACAGAAGTCAATATTCCCCACACCCCAGCTTCCTTGGAGCAATCCCTGCCACTTGTTAGAAATCTTTTTAAAAAAAGAAACTAGCCTCAGGATAGGCTGAAAGCAGCCATAAGGGACTATAATAAGGGGAGACATGGGAAAGAGAAGAAAAACATTCATAGCAGAAGTGGTAACAATGTGACTTTCCAGATATTGTCGGACTGCAACTCCTGGCATTGGCTATGCTGGCTAGGTCTGCTGGGAGTTGCAGTATAAAAACACTTAGAGGGCTGTATGATTACCAACTCATGATTTACACTATCTGTAACATAAAGAAATACCCTGGAAACAAGTGATGAGTCTGGGAGTGGGTGGCGGGGTGGGTGGGGGGGAGAATCTGCCAGAACAAAGGGGAAGAGGAACAGGCTTCTTTGTGTGTTGCTATAGATAGGTCTACAGAAGTGATTCACAAACTCTGGTCCTCCAGGAGTTTCTTTTTAGCTAAAACTATCAATATTTCAGATGGCCAGAATTAAATTAACAGCCACCATGACAACTGTGGTGACCGTATCTGTGGACTCTGGCTTGGAAAGAAGTACATTCCTGCCTGAATGTCCATTGGCATATGCCACCTTGAGTCCCTGTGTTGGGAGGAAGGCAGGATAAAAATAAACAAAATAAATAAATAAATAAATAAATAAATAAATATGCTATTAACTGTGCAAGCATCTTCAACTTGAATGTATAAGATACGCTCCTCTAGCCCATACTTTCAGAACATTGTGTCTGCTGTTTCAGAAAGTGTAATCTGTTAGAACAAAGTTGTGTGTTACCCATTTGCACTAGCTAAGATTACATACAGGAATTTTTATAAGGAGGGCAGGGAACTAAACTATTTAGAATTGAATATTTTACATATGATTTTAATTTTAAATTTGGCAGCCCTTATTTCCTAGATCATCTTTTCTACGTTGATCTATCTGGAGCTCATTGTAAGATGGTAATTTGGAAGCTTGATGGCAGAAGATAATACTGGTAATTACTTTCAACTCCCACTGTGAGAAATGTTCCAAATAGTTATTTTTGCACAAAATTTCAATGGAGTTGAGATGTAGATTGAAGGCGTATCCCTGCTTGACATTATTACTAAAATGCTTAAAATAGCACACGTGCATATGTAGAGCAAGTCATAAGCAAACCATTACCTAATGCCATTAAGTAGTGAAAGAAAGATCTAAGGCAGCTGTTTGCAACTCCATCAGAAGATCCTCACAATTGTTTAACTTTTTAAAAAACGTCTACTGATGTGTATATGGCCTTAAACACAGGATTCATTTTTATTTTTTTAACTTCTCAAGACAGAACAGATAGAGCCAGACTGTGTAATTTCTATCTTTACTACAGAAACGCTGACTGTTATATAACTTTGCCTATTTCCTAAAAAGGTTCCGCTTCAAAAAGATGGATCATGTTTTGGGTAGGATGACCACTTTCCTCCAACAGGCAGCCAATGCAGTACAATGCTCCCACACTTGCAGCTGTCACTGGAAAAGGTCACTCTTCCCATGAAAAAGCCAGCAAGAGCATAGTGTGCATGCACTGTTACAAAGAACATATCCGGGCCAGCTACACTGTTTCTGTGGCTTTATTTCATTCATTCTACTCTCTTCATTTTTTAAAATTATTAATTAAAATTAAAATCACACATTATACATAATATCAACTCATCATTTAACACAACATTTCTCGATTACTCTACATACATTTTCCGGTGTCTAGTTATGCAGAAAATAAAGATTTATATATATCAGTATGTCTTTTTTCTTTATAGGGAAAACAGAAATATATGGATATCTGTATTATATACATAATAAATATAAACATATTGATATTAACGTTAATTATCCAAAAATATATTTTGTTTCCCCTTACATCTTCCTGTAACATTTTACCCTATTTTGATTTCTGCATAACGTTGGATGCTTACCCAAACTGTTACCCCCCCCCCCACTATCAATTAAGAACCTACCCTCTCACATTCTTGCCTTCTAGTTAGTTCCCCTTCCTTGCCTTTCAATCCTCCTTCTCCCCTCTGCCTACTCCACTTCTCCCATTACCGCCTCAGCCAATCCAGCTCTTTCTTCTTATGGACTCATCTGTTCATTCTTCTTTCTTCTCATCTCACATCCTTTCTCCACGTACTACTTACCCTCTACCTTCCCACATTCTCATTACCTTCTATTTCACTTACTCTTTCTTTCTGCACATTCTTCTCACATTCACTCCCTTACTGACTTCCTTCCCATTGAGTAGCAGTTTGGAATTTAATTTTGTTGGCTTCCTGTAATCATATTTTCTTTTTGAAACTTGTCCTCTTTTCTACTAAATTCCATCTTCACATTGTAAAATATTCTAGCTTGCTCTATCTGTGTTCTATGATCCTCTTTATCTTTAAATATATAATTGCTTTCATCCTATAATCTTTTCTTATTTCTTGTTCCTATTCTTCCTCTCTTCACTTGAGGGAATTCAATTTTTCCATTCTTTTACTTCCCCAAGTAAAAAGCCAGGTTGAAGAGGGAGACACGGAAAATAATGAGAAAATGGGCTAGCATTGTAAGGTATGCAAGATAGTGAAGGCTATAGTGATGATGGGACCAAACATAACTGGTAGCATGGTATATATTAAGGAAGCAGTCTTGCTAGGGATTTGCTCTCTAATATACCTTTTCAACACAGCCTGTCATCAAATCTTAGTTTTCAATCCTTTGTTCCTATTCAGTGGCAGTGCAAATGCCACTTCACAAAGAAGATTTGCATCTGATAGGACAGGAAGGCTGCATTTGCAGATAAATACCACATCTCTTTTGTTAAAAGAAGCAAGTGATGCCCCAATCATTTCCCAATCTCATATACTTATTTATACTCGCACGCACCCTTCATATCTAATTTAATACATGTCTGTTCTCCACTCAGGCATCATAACATTATTTTGGATGTATTATAAGAAGCAACACTCAAAATAAGAAAAATAAAGGCCATGAAAACTAGGACTACAACAGAGTTTGACATTGCCCCCTCCCAATTCTGAATGCCCACTTCAGCACTATCAATGGTCAGTCAGACATTGGCAAGTAAGACATATCAAGCATTTTCCTAAAATGAAACTACAGCAATAAAAATCAAATGAAAAGAACATCAGCAAAACAAAAACACATCCCAGAAGTCAGATAATAATCCTGAGTTGCTTAGGGATCGCAACTCCAAAGTGAGGCCTAACCTGAGGCTTAAATATAGTAGTCTTCACAAGCCTATAGACAACGGAAAGGCTATTCTCTCAAGGGATGGAATTCCAGAATTTGGTCACAATGACTGAGAAAGCCCATTCCTTCTTAACCACCAATCATGCTTCAGACAGCGGGGAGAGGCACAGCAAGGCTCCCTTGGCAAATCTCAGTGGGTGGGCTGGATTGTTCAGTAGCACACAGTCTTTTAAGTATTCTGGCCCCAGGCTGCTTAGGGCCACACATGATCTGATGAGAAGAAGACTGAACAAACCCCTCACACATACTTTGGGGGAAAACACAAATAAAACTAAACGAAAGCGCTATGCAAAAAATAGACACTCATCACATGAAGGTATGTTGGATTAATAGATGAATTCCTGTCCAGGACTGCTACTTAAGAATGCCTCTGGTTTAGTGAGAAAAAGTGTGTGTGTGTGTGTGTGTGTGTGTGTGTGTGTGTGTGTGTTAACAACAAAAAGGTCTACCCAACCCTGTAACTTACAGTAGGCCATGGCTACCTCCCCATAATATGGAACAGCCTTCCCTAAACTCATGTCCACCAGTCCTCTTGAGAAAGAGCTCCAACTTCCCCTTCCACAAAACATGTTGTCAGAATGCAACTCCTATATTCCACAGCTAGCTGGGTGACTTGGGCACTATAGTCTAACAAATTTGCAGGGCATCAGTTAAGGAAAGGTTGCTATAGAGAAAGTCAGATCAACAAAACTACATTGTGCTCTCTCTCTCTCTCTGTATATATACACGCACACACATATACTACCCCACAAAATTAAAACAAACTAGCCTGAAAAGAACTTGTCAAAATTCATATCATGCAAGAGTACTTTAGGGCTGATTTAGACATTGAACTCTAATGGAAACTTTGGGGTAGTAAATCATCCATGCTGCTGAATCCCTGTTTCTAATGTGCTATCTGAAATGAGAGTTCATGCACTCAGCTCAGCAAGATCTGTGTGTTCCAAAGGATATGCTAAAAACAAATATCTCAGATCATGTGTGAACCTGAACTCCCCACAACCACTGTTTGGGGAATTAAGAATAGGTTTGCCACAGAGCTGGCTAGTCTTGGGTATTGCTGTACTCAAGTTCCCATCAGTCTCAGACAAACTGGTCAATAGTGAGCAATCATAGGAGTGGCCATTCATCAACATCTAGAGAGCCACTGGTTCTCCAAACTAGATTTATCAGTACTCACACATCCATACTGAAATTATAAAGTTTTCAGAACACTTGTTGGCTACAACTGTGTGTGTGAGCACGTGTGTGTGTGTGAAGGAACACAACACCTTGAAGATAGAAAGAAGAAAGTAATGAAATAAATTTACTAAGCAAGAAAGTGTATATTGAGCATATATACTAATGGGGGGGGAAAGCTAAATTTTCATGTAAGTCTTTCATGACAGCTGAACATACCTGTAGCTTCCTCTTTTTTCTGGACAGGCTTCCTGTCCAATCACTGATCCGACGCATGCGGCTTTTTAATGTTTCTTTCTTTGTTGCATCCTCATTAAGTGCTGAAGATTTCCTGCAGGGGAGAGTGTAGGAACAGTACTGTGGCAGTCCTCTGTGCTCTACCTCAGAAGAAAAATCTATGGTGGAGGTAAATGCAACATGGTTCCTTAAATCAGCACGAGTATTGATGTAATCTGCAGAAAGCCCAATATCAGAAGCTTGACAGCTCCTATGATTTAAATCTCTATATAAATCACGAAGGGAAGAGAGAGATGAACTTTGGTTCAATAGTTTCTTGCAGTCACTCTGAGGAAAACTGGTTTGGACATTTGCATCTGGAGTGCTCCTGCACATGTATGACCCATCCAGTTCATTCACATCTCCATTATTGCCCCATGGAGCATCATACCATGAAGACTCTGAACTAATGGAGCTCCCTTTACTGGATCTAAGTCTTGAGTCAGTGGCTGACAGGCGATGGCTTCCAGGATAATCTGCACTAGAAGTTTCCTTCACTTCAAGCACATTGTTTTTTTCAGACTCTGAAGTAGGCGAATACCGTATGAGTTGGACTGGTCCACTGGATTCCTCCTTGGAGACTGTGCTATTGCTGCTGCTGTTGTGAAATTCAACCCTCAAACATCCATCCAGTTTCCCCAATGTCTTAATGAGAACCTTTGGACTCATTCTGTCATCTGATGGAGGGCTCTCTTTCTTCCCGTAGCAATTTAAGAAATGCCCATTACATTCTCTGGAAGTTGCATGGTCATTTGTAGGTTCAAAATCAATGTAGTGGAAACCATTCTCAGGCAAAAATGCATTATTACTGTCTTGGCCATAAGTCCCTGAGGTGTGAGTTCGATGTTTAGCATGGCTGCTACTCTTAGAAGTTTTCACTGCTGTATCACTGATTCTTGAAGAATAAGGCTGGGTATTCTTGAAATGAGAAAGGCAGCTTCTGGCTAACGATCGGGATTTGTAGTTTGTGCCACTGATACTATGATTCCATCCGTGTAAGGACTTTTCATCTTTAGAATGGATGCTGCGAATTTTCAGTGAGCAAGGCTTCTGCTTGGCACCAGATGTAGAATTACCATGACTTTTTGTTCCTTGGAGGCTGTACTGGCTTTCTGAATTGCCCATTTTTCACTAAAAGAAAACTAAGAGAGTTTAACTATTAACATATGAACTTCTGAAAATATTTGCTAGTAATAAAACTCACTTATTTGGGTTTGTTAAGCTGGAAAAAAAACTTCCCCGTCTTTTAGCCTTTTGTTTGTTTGCTTTTGGCAAGGTACATATTCTATGTCTTATCCTGTATGTCAGGATAGTGGACAGAAGGTAAGCCTGGAAACTACTGACATATCTCTGGATTCTTTGCAGTTGATCAACAAAGTTTTCTCCCAGAAACAACAAATAAAAAAAGGTTCTACCATTTTAAAAAAATGCTGGTATGGGGTGAGGGAGAAAGAATAAGTTTCTGGGTGAAAGGACTTTGCTGGATCTTTGGGTTTAAGTAATAATAAAGTACATCCTGCATTTCATATGTAAATAAAGTCTGTATAAAAAAGTCTCAGCCTTTCCTTCATTCTATTAGCAAGCACTGCTTTGTTTACCCTTAATTCAGAAGTGTGAAACTCATGTATAACATTTCAACAAAAATCAATACAGATAAAAGCAGTAACAGGAGTAAGGGTACTATAAATAAAGACCTGTCTATATTTCTATGGATTTCACAAGTTTCATCTCAATTTAAATGTTTCATTGGCATGGGTAAGAAAACCTAGGTTGTAGAAAAAAGTTAAGTATAAAGACCAGTTCAGCTATCACACCAATAAATGGTTTGAACTAAAGATCCACATTGCCATTCAAATTTTGCAGCAAATCATAGCTTACGACAGCTTATCCTGTTTTCATTTCCTATCTGCTCAGTTCCCTACCCTGTGTTTCATATGTTTATTCCTGACTTTATATATTAGAGAAGCAACCAACTTAACTGTAGTTTGCCAGTGGTTTGATGATTCAGATGCAACATGTAGGGCACAGTTCACAGAAAGTGTAGTTTGCAAAACAGCTTCAAACCATAGTCTGATATCTTCCCTTGGCAACTACTAGAAAAACATGGCTTGTTACGTGGCCAAATCAACCCCCCTAGCTTGATTTTATACACAATTTAGTGTTATACCTGATACATCCATGTCACAAAATCTTAACCCTAGAAGTAACTAAGCAGGGTCATAAATTGTCATTAACTGCAGTACACTAGGCCAAGTATAGGTATGTTTGAGGTGTACAGTGCAGTGGGGCAGGGGTTAGACTACATGGTTACATTTGTTCCTAACCTTCTTGGAACAAATCTAGCCACATGTCCATGTTTTGGTTGAACTTATCTTAAGACAGTTGATTTTACCAGTCAGGAAGTTCACTTTGGAAAGATACACATTATGCCAGTCTAGGAAGTATTCTTAATTTTGAAGTCAATTTTCTCTGTGACCCCATTATAATTTTTCAGACAGTTGGAACAAGCAAGGTTCAATATCACCTTCCAAAGGGAGCAAAACCACTGAACATAGCAACTTCAAATGTCTGGATGTATTAGGAAATCTTCTCTATCAGGGACCGGCAACCTACGCCTCCTGGGCCGGTTAAGGCCCAGGTCGCCGGACTTACCAGCCCAGGTTGATCCCTGCCGCCGCAGCAGCACATTTTCTCTTCCATGTGGCCGTGTGCGCCGCAGCCGCCATTTTGAAAATCAAAATGGCGGCCGTGACGCGCTTGCGCACGCGCAGCAGTACTGTGCATGCGCAAATAAGCCGCGACCACCGTTTTTGAAAACAAAATGGCGGCCGCGCCTCGTTTGCACATGCGCAGTACTCCTGCGCATGCGCAAACACACCGTGGCCGCCATTTTGATTTTCAAAATGGCGGCCACGACATGCGCTGCGGTGGCTGCGGCCACATGCGCTGCGCCACCGCCACCGCCGGCGTGCGCGGGGGGGTCGCACGTGGCGGCAGAGGGCACCGCCATCCCCCCCCCTCGGCCCAGCTGAGACCTGGGCTTCGGGGAACCGGCCCAGGTCGCAAAAATGTTGCCTACCCCTGTTCTATATAGTCATATCAAGCTTCAGCATGTCCACTTAATCTTTTTCAAAATGAAAATGTTTGTATCAGGCATACCTGAACAATGACTCAGATGTGGGCAGAATTAGCAGTCTGTGCTTTTAGCATTATCTTCTTAGCTGGGCCACCAAGTTTTCCAGAAATGGAATGGAATTTTTATGAATCCCTGTAAAATAAAGGTGAAAAATGTCTCAGTCATGTAAAACACACACACACACACACACACACTTTTATTAAGGTTATCCAGTTGCCACATACTGCCAAAACAGTATTAATATTCCACTGCTGAAACAGTGGAGATTAGCACACTAGGGCCAATTCCACAACAATTGTGCTATTGAAAGATAACAGAAGCATGGCACTATAGCAATCTATGGTTCTGCACAGTTGCGCAATTGTGCTATAACAATAAAATAAAAGTGAAACAAAAATGCAGTCATGTTCCACATAGAGAAGCCGATCATGTTGCTTTATCATTAGTATATTGTGATTGGATATTTCATGCATGCATCATTATTGTGCTACTGCACATGTCCAAAAAATATGGTTCTGTCCCAAACAGAATAAATTTTTTATATTTAACAACATGATATATACCCAGTTCAAATAAAATCGTGCCCTATACCTCAAAATAAGACAGAAATTTACTCCCAAAACAACCCTAGCAATTTGGGAAATGTCTGTGCTGAACTGCAGTTTGGGAAAAGCTCTATGATAGCACAAATGCATCATTATTAGCTTCTGCACCTTCACAATAGTGCAAATGATGCGCTATTGGCAAACCATTCATGAGGTTTCCACATTAATAAGAAGTTATGGGCCAATTCCAGGTTATTCATGGGAGAAGTACTATTATTATTATTATTATTATTATTATTAGATGAGTGTGACGTCATGTAAAATCTTCACACAATTGTGCTATAATGACAGGAGCATTCTGCTTTTCTCTCATTTTATAACCCCATGTTATAATCTCCAGTGTCAGAAATACAGGAGTTTCTTAACCCACACCCAAATAAGTGAATCCTACCAGCAAGAAGACTTATTAGCAAAGCAAAGCAGCTTCATTTATATACCGCTTCATATCGCACTATGGGATGTCTAAGTGGTTTACAACTGTAAGCTCATTGCCCTCCAACAGTTGGGTACTCATTTTAGCGACCTCAGAAGGATGCAGGCCTGAGTCAAGCCTGAGCCCTGGCTAGTATTGAACTCGCAACTTTGTGGTCTATGACTAAGTGTATACAACAAATGATGAGATACAACTCTATTACTTTAAGGGATAATGCTTTTAAAAGCTGATTAAGGGTTACAGTTATTTCAACTGAATTGACTATGAACTGATTCACAGTCAATATACCAAGAAGTCCTATATTCATATGCTTATTGTACCTTAGTGCTCCAATTCCTTCCCTTAGTTCCAGGTTCAAAACAACTGCAGTTTGCAGTGTCATCCTTATATGATAAACTATGAACAGTGTGCCCAGAAAAAAAAACTACTAACCATGATTTTGACATGGCTTCTGGAGAAACAGTAAACCTATTTATATAAATGCATAGGGAAAATATAATGAAGAAGGTAATGGGACAATCCAGTCAGCAGTGCCCCCACATTGGGCTGCTTCCTCTAACTATCACTACTGTCATGTTTTGTGGAACTTCTGAAGCTTAAGTAAGGGGATGGAATCCTATACATGGGGAAACATATGCAAGACTTAAAACCCTGTATAACCCATGAGTACTCCAGGCAACCCCCTAGTTCAGAAATTATTTTCAACACTCCAATTTCCCTAGCTGTGTAACAGATGAGTAAAGCTTATAGATGCAAGCAAATCAGAGTTTACCAAGAGACATTCCTATTCTACCCTCCGGCATTTTACATTGTGGCCCAAGTTTTCCAAGGCTGAATATTTAGAACTCAACATTCTACCAGTGTGATACTGTAACAGGACTTTTAAAACAGGTTACACTGTTCGCTCTCTCATTACAACTTGGCCAGCCTCTGCAGAGCTTTTTTGTTTTTGATTCACAATCCTGTCTGAATTCCTGCTATGACCCAGAGGTGAAAGGCCACTGGGTAATTCACTGATTCAACCAGCTGGCAGCCCTTCTATTTGTATTTTGAAGTAGATCTGCCAGCAAAGCAGCAACCAAGACAGCACTATGCATTGCAAGAACCAAGAGACAAAAGCAGCTCCAAGAAACCAAATACAAATTTATTCAGAGAGCATACAAAAAGCTGTATTTCAAAGTAAAAAGAAGGGATACATTTCAGAAGCTCCAGAGTAGGTTTTTATTTCAAACACAAGCAAAAGAATGTCTTTGGGGGGGATTCTAATTTAGCACATTTCTGACGAGTTGATGTTTGCACATCCTAAGTATTACAAAGTGTTTGTGTGACATTAGTCACATGAGTAGAAAGTCTGTAAGTATAGGGGAGGTTCTCAAAAAATGAAAAAAAATATCTTTTAAAAATTAACTAATTATTTAACAAACTCATTATCCTGATAGATAATGTGTTCATAAAATGAAAACTGACAACAAGGCAGTGCTGATAAAAGGAAGATAATGATAGGATGAACAACAAAGAAATTATAAGTATTTTACAGATTATACCCTGCAGATTCTTTGCTCACAAACCACTAAGACATTGAGCTTTGCAATTCTGAGGCATTGCTGTGGCAGTTGTTTATTTGTTTTTAAGAACCATATAAATATTTATAACTTTTATTTCTTGTAAGTACTAATTGCTTCAGCATATAAATGTCACCAGTATAAAACACATCTTAGATAACAAGCACAGCGCTATGCCAAGATACAGACAAAACAATACTGACAACTGGAGGGAAGGTACCACATAAATTTCTGCAAGCTCTCTGGTACTAAGTAAATGTAAATCACCAGGGGACTATTGACCAATACAACACAGGAAAGTCACCAATCAAGGCATTTATAATCAGAATATATGTCGCAGGACCATAAACTACATTCACAAGGCTACTTCCAGAAACTTATTTCTATTCATAAGAGGAGACTAAACCTAATTTGTCTAAAGGATCAGTCAAAGAGCATCTGGTCTCTACCATCAATGTGCACTCACTGTGTAATCTTTTTAACACAGTGGGTAGCAAGCAAGCTGCTATTATAGACCTCAGTATAACAGCATCAATTCTTCAGACTTGAGCTACTGATACAACTTCCTTTGTGCACTGATACAATGAAGATGGTTAATGAATACGTCTACCAAAGGCAGGTATGCAAAATGAGCTGATGTGTCACACAATGACCAGCTAAGCCTATAACTGTTGCATATGAAAAGTGCCACCAGGGAGCAATTTTTATCACCACTTAGGGCAAAGTCCTAACGGAGTATAGTAAAACCAAACTTTTCATCAACATTGAAGACAGACTTGATAATCAACACAGCTGCATTTTGTTACTGTTGAATTTATTTCATGAACTAGATTTCCCACACTGAAAATATACTATTAGCATCATTCAGACATGTACATGAGCATAAGGAAACACACAGCAGAACATAGAGAGGTTTCTTGTAGTGAGCTCATTGAGGTTTCAGTTATTACTGTGTCTTCCTGCCTCCTCAGGTGAAGAGACAAATCTGAGGCCAAGTGACACTGAAAGAAGAGAAAGTTTGGGTTTTGTATATGAGATAGCTTTAAAGCAGGGGTAGGCAACCTTTCCCCTTTAAGGGCCGAGGGACTTCAGCTCCCAGAATCCAAGGAGCTATTGGCCAACATGGGACTATTGGCCAACATGGCTGAGGCTTCTGGGAGCTGAAGTCCCTCGGCCCTTAAAGGGGAAAGGTTGCCTACCCCTGCTTTAAAGTCTGGGCACTCATTTTCACCCATCACCATCTGATGCCAGTGCTCCCTAGCTCAATATGAAGTGCCTATTTCTGCACTGAATCTGTGCATAATCAATGTACCAAAAAGCCAAGACTGAAGGGGGAGCAAGGGACTGAAGAAAGAAATGGTGCATGCACTCATCTGGAGCAAGGCAGGAATGGAGCTCATGAAGCCCTGGTGGCAGCAGTGGAAGGCCAGGAAATAGTCTGCTCTCTAAATCTAGATCTTATCCACGGATTCAAGTATCCACAGCTTGAAAATACACATTCCAAAAACCAAACTTTGATTTTGTAATTTTGTATAAGGGGCACCATTTTACTATCCATTGTTTTTAATGGGACTTGAGCATCCATGGATTTTGATATCCATGGTAGATCCTGGAACCAAACCCCCAGCGGATACCAATAATAATAATAATAATAATAATAATAATAATAATAATAAAATTTATTTCTATACCGCCCAATGGTTACCCAATCCAGGCGGTTTACAAGTTAAAACAAATTACAATAACAAGATATCCCTCCCTCCCTTAAAACAGTATTAAATAATGATACAATTAAAACATCAAACAATATAAATGAATTAAAAATTAACAATTAACAATTAAAAGGAAAAATCGTAGCAGGTAATCTCCTTGCTACTACCAAGGGCCCATTGTACATTTCCTCACAGATGATAGTAGAGAGTCAGTGTAGTGTTGTGGTTTAGGCACTGGGCTACAACTCTGGAGAGCAGGTTTCAAATCCCCATTAGGCCACGGAAACCCACTAGGTGATCTTGGACAAGTCACACTCTCTCAATCTCAGAGGAAAGCAAAGGCAAACCTCCTCTGATCAAATCTTACCAAGAAAACTCCATGATACTTTAGGGTCCCCATAAGTCAGAAACGTCTTGAAAGCAGACATCAATACTGTACAAGAAAATAGCTGATGGTAAACCTTCCAAAAAACCCAGCAACAGTGTCTGGCCTGGAAAAACTTCTCATGCCTCATGTGTACTGTAACTAAAGCTATGTGGGCTCTAGCCAGAATGGCAACAATTGCTGAAGTATAATTTTAAAAGGGGGGTTACTCCCTTTCTCTCTGGTTCTGGGTTGCCTTATTATCTAGTTATCCCACTAATTTTTACCAGATTCTAGATGCAGATTCTCCCCCATTCCCATTCCTACAATCAGTTCTTCCAAGAGTTCCAATCCCTCTCCCAACCCTTGCCTACCTCCCAGAAGGCCCACTCCTCATCCCAGATTCTAGCTATCAAAATTCGGGGAAATATTGCTCTCATGGCCATTACTGCAATCAGCTAGTCCAGAAGCAGTTCTCATTCCAATCCAACTCCTAACTGACACACCTCTGTGACATCACACCCCACACCCCATGACATCACAAAAACTACTACATGTCTCAGGTTCTGGCCCTGAAGCCTCAAGAAATGAGATGGTGCTGATGCGGCAACCCTAAACATGGCAGAGAATATTCATAGCATTGACTTCAAAATCTCTCTCCACCTTCCTGAACTTAATAAAGCCAAGGACACACATGGTCAGAATTTTTGCACTATCAAGATACACAACAGAAAATTAAGATTTGTGATTTGACACCCCAACAATGACTAGGTACCATTTTATTCTAAAGCTGTATTTTTTAATACTGCAAAATTTTAACTGCAAAGGACCAGAATCAAAACAACTACATTACTATGCCTTTTGCCAAACCACATGTGGCTTTTTTATATCAAGTAACTGGAGATGTGCATAACAGGCAGTTTGGAGCACCAATATAGAGAACTTTCTGGAAAGAATTTATTGCATTTTTGAAAACTAGGCACTTTAGTCACATGCTCTTGCAAATCAAAAGCAGAGTTTTTATTTATGCAATTTTACCCATAGTCTGATACAAAGAGTATATACCAAAGGAAGTCTACCATGGAATTCTTGGCAGATTTTACACACACACACACACACACACGTATGTTATACATCATGCAAGAAATGAACAGTTAAATAAATAAAATGACTGTCATTTTTACATCACTAGTGTTTAATTTTAAAGTTTTAGTTACTCTGAATTGAAAGCTCAATATCTATGCCAGGGGTAGGCAACCTTTCCCCTTTAAGGGCCGAGGGACTTCAGCTCCCAGAAGCCTCAGCCATGTTGGCCAATAGTCCCATGTTGGCCAATAGCTCCAGGGATTCTGGGAGCTGAAGTCCCTCGGCCCTTAAAGGGGAAAGGTTGCCTACCCCTGATCTATGCATACTACTACTTCATTTGGCAAACATCACAAAAGTCTGTCAGGTTCAAAACCAAAGCATTTACACTGTATTTCCATGAACAGAGGTCCCAAAATTATGACATTAACAAATAGAGAGAATGGCATAAAATGGGGAAGCATCGCCTTTCAGATAGCCCTAGACCAGGGGTAGGCAACCTTTCCCCTTTAAGGGCCGAGGGACTTCAGCTCCCAGAATCCCAGGAGCTATTGGCCAACATGGGACTATTGGCCAACATGGGACTATTGGCCAACATGGCTGAGGCTTCTGGGAGCTGAAGTCCCTTGGCCCTTAAAGGGGAAAGGTTGCCTACCCCTGCCCTAGACTGAAACTGAAGCTAATGGAGTCCATAGAAGAAACAAGAAACTTATCTCAGGATGCCAAGAGACAAATTTCAGCCTGCATCTATTCATACAGTCTTCTCCAGGGGGCGACACTGAATCAAATTGCAGAAATTTCTGGATCAGTAATTCAAAAACCATGTAGTACACAAAAGAGGGGGGAGAGAGGGAAAGTAAACAGTACACATTTACAGAGTACAAACAGGCCAAAATATGTGCGGGGGGGGGGGGGGGAGTTAAACCAAAACATCTTGAAATGTTTCTCTTGTTTCTTCTGCTAAACTACAACTCCCAAAATTCCTCACCATTGGCTGGGACTGATGAAAATTGCAAACCTACAATATCTAGAGGACTACACCTCTCCTACTCAGGTCTTAAAGAACATGGCAAAGGCAAAATTGATTGTTCTTGTACACAAGTCTGCCTTAAAGTTTACATTTGGGCTCTTCTATTCAAGCACACACACACAAAATCACATTCTTATTTTTCAGATTAACCCAGGGCAACCTTTCCCCTTTAAGGGCCGAGGGACTTCAGCTCCCAGAATCCCAAGAGCTATTAGCCAACATGGCTGAGGCTTCTGGGAGCTTAAGTCCCTTGGCCCTTAAAGGGGAAAGGTTGCCTACCCCTGGATTAACCTATAATAGAAATGACCTTCTGATTCTGTAATCACTATAACAAATGGAATCCAACAGTCCTCACATTCATTTAAGGAAGACTGAAAACACAGGCGAGCACTTTACTATACAGAAATGAACTTCTGGAGATACAGCTCAACACAATTATTCAAATGGTATGCAGCCATTACCTTGGTTCTTCACTGGAACCCTCCCAACTTTAGGACGCAGAAGATGAGAGTAAGGAAATGACACAACAAAGCATAACACACTGTGGGCGAACCATCATACAAAGTACAGGATTGTTAGGTTGCTACTTAGCAAAAGTACTAGCTGGTCCAAAACAAATAAATTGTTGGATTTTACAATCTGACAAGTTATAATGCTAACACAAATTGTGGAAATTCGGTATAGAGAAACTAAAAATATAACACCCATTTTTTATTTATATATAAAAAGGAAAACTCACAGTCTCATCACATTGTGTCATTAGGGTTGACAGATGGAGTGGTAGTTTGCTAAATTGTTACATTTGGATACAGGTGCTTTGTACATTAGAATGTGCTGAAGAAATAACAGCCAAGTCACAGCCCCATCTGTAGAGAGACCTTTGCAATAAGGAAAACCCTCTGTCCTATACAGCTGGTCCTACTGTGCCTTCATGCATTAAACATTTGTGCACTCTGGATGATGCATTGTTGTTCTGATTTTGGTGTTCGAGCAACACAAAGCATCTTCAAGCTAGCAAGTCTTGGAACATGGTACCCCACCCGGGGCTATTGCACAGCCACCAAATGTCCTGAGTAAGTGGCTCACCTTGATACTACTTCCTTCCATCAGCTCTTCTGTTGTTAACTACTGCAAAATTTAGAGATTATTTTCATCTTCACCAACCACCATTCCCTTCTCCTTTTGTGTCTTGTCTTTTTAGATTGTAAGCCTGAGGGCAGGGAAATGTCTAATTAACCACTTGTAAGCCGCTCTGATAGCCTTTTGGTAGAAGAGCAGGGTATAAATACTTCATAACAACAACAACAACAACAACAACAACAACAACATAGGCTCACTTGATATAAAAGAGCTTCCAATTGTGTTTCCTTTCCTCATTTTGGGAGTTAAGTATCATTGACCATATCTCCTCCACTACTTCCTCTGTCAAAGTTAATGTCACTTCTTCCTACAACACTGTTGATGTGGCCTGGAATATCACTACTGGTGCAGGCAACAGTTAGCCCTGGCCTAAAAGAGAAGTGTGGCTCCAGATACATCAACTTTTGTGAACTCTCACAGAAAGCTGAGTTGCAAGAAATCCCTTTTTTAAAAAACCTATTACAAATTTGGGGGAGGGGGTTGTAGTTTTCATTATCACCTTTAAAAAAATTGACAGAAAGTTTGTTTTGATTTTTAGTTGTTAATTTATCTCTATGTAGTCGCCATCCAGATTTACACATTTTCCCAGTGTTTCTTGACCCTCCAAATACCATTATGCCTCATTGCGCCTCAAACCACTCTTCCACTTTATGAATGACATCATTTGTGTAGTCAAATTGGCCCCACAATGGATTTTTTCATTTCTGGGAACAATAAAAAGTCACTTGGTGCGAGGTTTGGAGAATAAGGTGGGTGCTGCAAGATCTAAAAGCCACTTGCTCTTGCTTTGTTAACTGCAACTTGAGATGAGTGAGCTGGTGCATCATCAGCTAGGAGACGAATACCTCTGGAGAACATACCACAGCATTTCCTTTGCAAAGCATCTCGCAACTTGTCCAGAAGATTGCTGTAGTATGTGCCAGTGATGGTTTGTCCCTTTGCAAGGTAATCTGTGAGAATGACCCCATGACAGCTCCAAAAAACTGAGAGCATGGCCTTCCCTGCTGACTTTTGTACTTTTGCCTGGGGGGGGAGGGGAATCAGCATGCTTCCGCTCCATACTCATGGTTTTGGTCTCTGGATCATAGATACAGGTCCAAGATTCATCCATGGTTACCAGACAACCAAAAAAATCTTCTTCATCCTATTCCAACAGCATCAACATCTGTCTTGAAAGGTCACACCATGTTTATTTCTGGAAAGGGGTTAGCAAACATGGAACCCAGTGTACAGACACCTTAGATATGTGCAGTTTGTCATGAATAATTTCCCACACACTACCATAACTGAGCCCAGTTTCATTCATGATCATTTGGGTGGGCATTCTTCTGTCTTCCAGGATTAAACACTCCACTTTCTTCACTGTGCCCACTTCGTCCGTCAATGATGATCTTCCAGGTGTTGGCTTGTATGTGAGGGACATGTGACCAGTTTGGAAATTACTTTTCCACCTCACAATAGTGTCATAAGATGGGCAATCATTTCCATAAACTACCATCATCTCATCATAAATTTGCCGGGCACTATTACCCTTTAAATGCAGGAACTTTATCACACTGCGAGCCTTAATCTTCTCCATCTTACACTTTAGTCACTTCTGGCACAACCTGCAACAAAAATAAAGGACACAAACAGCTGATTTTTCTCACCATCAAGCACTTAGGGACCAATGATGACAAAATTTCATCAATATACCATAATAACTTCCGGGTGATAATTATTACTTTACGATAGCCCCTCATATTCCATACACTCCTACTTGGCTTAAAATTTCAGTTCTAAATTCTAAATTTTATTTAAACCAACTGCCAAAAGTGAATAAATATACACAAAATGGGAGTTAGCTACATTTAAGATGGAAACTACACATTCATGTGTCCATTTTTTTTAATGCAAATAGAAGTAATTCATTAGCAAGTACAGCTTACTTCATTTCCTTTTTAAAAAAACAAAAACTTTTCTCCCCTTTTACTTCAATATCACTCCAAGATTACATCTAAACCAGCCTTGTGATGCCAACAGCGGTTAACTAGGTAGCTATGGTATGAAGCAGAAAAATGCTAGAATAGTTATATAGTGTGACATAGGAACAATATTCCATTTGAGATGCTACGCAGTATATTAGATAGATCCTAGAAGGAGAGCAAATTCAGGAAGCACCTCTACTTTATTTTAAACACATGCCATTAATTCAATATTATACCAGTTCTGAACTGAAGTTTTCATCCTATATATAAATAACAGTAAAAAAAGTACATTTTCCAACATTAAGCACTGCATTTTCCAGTGTGAAATTACAAGGCAGGACAGACCAAAAGTGGGGGGAAATTTAGGCATTAGTCATAGCGTGTGCAGTATTACAGACAGGATAAAAGGCTCTACCACAGGAATCTGTCCTAAAAAAGAAAGAAAAAGAAAATTCTACTTTTCACTATTCAGACCAGAGAACATGTGGAGCAGCAACATATTCAACAGCTTCAAAATAATCAATTAGCAAATTCAGTAAAGTAGTTGATAACAATTTTCTAACAAATAGAAAGACTGCCAGCATAATCTGTTTGGAAAAGAAAGAAAAACATCAAAGCCAAGAGGGAAAACCCAATGGCTCTGCATAGAACCCCTTCACAACCTTTGCTTAATTGAGCAGACTGAACATCCCACAAACCTTCTGCTGCTACAGGCTTCTTTCTTGCAAGTGCTTCTCCTCCAGCCTTTTCATCCAAAGTGTCACAAAACCTTTTAGCGTACGTATGCACAGACTCTCTCTTTCTTTCCTTCTGTTTCTGGTAAGCCAGGAAACTGTGTCTAACCCTCCAAAATGTTCAGCCGTTATGGACTAAAAACAGATCGTGTGCTACGTTGGATATATTTTTGTCTGCAAGCTACACACCCTCCTCATGTTCAATTTTTTCCATTGGTGGAACAGGATGATGCAGACTTAACCAGAAAGTGGTTTTCCATGGGCCGCTTGAAATGATTAGCCTGGACAGCCTGCCATAATGCCTCTGAGCCATCAGGGAATACTCCATGACTGGGCTGTTGTTTGACCCTGCATTCCTGAATCACCAAAGTGCCACAGAAAAGCTACTAAAAGGCTTGCTGAATAAAGATTTTCTTGCTTAGATGACTTCAGTGTATTTTTTTAAAAAAAGCAATAATTAGTAATGCATAATTCTTAAACATTCTTCCTTTTTAACATAGTACCTAGGTAAGCAAACAATTCACGAAGCCACAGCAAAGTATAATAGACTTGAATACTTTTAAGAAATATATCTGAAAAACTAATTTTACTATACCAAATAATATTCAGCTCAGTCAAAACTTGCTTTTATTTTACAAATTTTATTTTATTTTTTATAAATTCTATTTTTAAAAAGATAACTACATCCTGCAATTACTCTAATAATCATCAAAGCTTGTTATATGACAATGCATCAGACACTCAAAGTGCCATAGTTCTGTGAAAGGATACTGTACAATGTGGTCTAAGAGCTCTACATCATAAGGTAACTGATAAGTTAGTTTAGATAGCAACATTAAAAAAAAAAACCTCATGGTAAGGGGGGGAAGATACCTTACAGAAGTGATTTCTCAGGTTATAGTGCAATACTGAATTTCTGAAATGTTGGCAGTATGTTGGAATACAGTATTGCCTATATCAGGGGTAAGCAACCTTTCCCCTTTAAGGGCCGAGGGACTTCAGCTCCCAGAAGCCTCAGCCATGTTGGCCAATAGTCCCGTGCTGGCCAATAGCTCCTGGGATTCTGGGAGCTGAAGTCCCTCAGCCCTTAAAGGGGAAAGGTTGCCTACCCCTGGCCTATATGTTAGGAATCTTCCTCACCAGAAATAAAACATTCTAGGACAAGATTGCATCACTGTATTCTGACACTGTATTGAAAGCCACATGCATACACACAAAGGGTGAAGGAAATTACCTTGCCTGTTACACTGATATAAATATACTCATAACACACACACCCTTAATTATAATTCTTTCAAAGCTGTCAGAATTAGGAGGGAATTGTGCAACCAAACCACTCATGATCACATAACTGAGATTTCTGTTCTGCTACTGTAAACTAATGAAAGCTATACAGAAAAAAGTAAAAAAGGACGTATCTTCCAACCTGTTTTCAGCAGCAGTTTTCTTTTCCTTCTTCCCCAACTGGTTCTAACATCATAACAGATTTTATATATTTCAGACACTGGTGCATCTTGAGAGCTGGTACTCTCCAACTTTCTTTCCAAAATGTGCCTATTACTAATCCTTGCTTCACATTCTGCCCTCTTTATACTCTGAACTCCTGGAATTCTTAAAGTCTTATTTATTTTCTTTATAACCCACCTTTCTCCCACCATGAGATTTTAGGCAGCTTACAAACAAAGATAAAGCCTTAAAAACTTCATAATAAAAAAGTTACAACAGAATTAAACAAGTTATCATATTAAAATACCATTGAATTTCAAAAAGTGTAAAATCATTGAAAAACATAACCAAGTTCAAAATACTATACAACACTCCATGATATGATTCCCTGCAAACAATCATTGTCGGTTTGATTAGAAAAATCTTTGCCTGTCAGTGAAAGGAGAAGAGAGGCAGCATAGCCATCTGTCGAAGGGAATTCGACAGGCTGGGAGCTGCCAGTGAGAAGGCTCTTCCTGTGTCTTTACTAGACAGGCCTTTAATGGTGGTGGGACCCTCCCACAAACTCTCTTACAACTCTCAGAGGTTCATACAGGGAGATACAGGCGTTCAGACAGTCTGGACCTAAGCTGTATACACACTATACACAGTTCAAGGTCTAACCAACACTATGAGTTATGTATAGAAATGAACTGGAAGCCAGTGAAGCTGGTTCCACAACGGAGTTATACATTCCCTATAGTTGGCTCCATTTAGCACTCTGCCCACAGCAATTTGGACCCACTGAAGTTGCCGAACAATTTCCAAAGGGAGCCCCACATAGAATGTGCTAAAGTAGTCCAAACCGGATTCATTCAAAAGTTCTCCTGGACATCGTTGAAACCTGGGCATCAAATATTAGGGTTGGATCCAGGAGTACACCCAAGCTGCTAGCCTGAGAGTTCAGAGGGAGCACAGGTTTAATCCCTATTCCCTGATCTGCCTTTTACCTGACCAGAAACACTTCTATTTTGTAAGGCTTCATCTTCAATTTGTCTGTCCTTATCTAGTCCATTACTGACAGCAGACACTAGTTTAGGGCCAATACAGCTTCCTTCAAATTAAAAGGAAAGAGAAATAGAGTTGTGTGTGATCAGCATACTGGTGACATCTGACCCATAAACTCCAGATAACCTCTCCCTGTGGTTTCATGCATATGTTGAACAGCATGGAAGGAAGTACTGAGCCCTAAGAGGCCTCACAGGCCAACAGCCATGGTGTTGAACAGGAATCTCTAAGCACCACCTTTTGAGTTTGCCCCACCAAGAAGGATTGGAACCAGTGTAAAAGGTGGCTTCCAAGTCCTATTCCATTGTCAATGGTATAAAAATCAACTGCAAGAACCAGCTAAACCAACAGGGGCAAACTTCCCCATACATTTTCCAGTACAGGTCATTTACTAAGACAACCAATTCAATAGCACTGCGAGTCCTTGCCTTGATTTCAACAGTTATTTGATTCCTATTGATTTTTCTTCCTAGATATATGAATTTTCTCTACTCTTCCATATTACTATTCATTTTGTCCTTTCTTCTTATACTTTTGTGCCTGGCTAAGATAATGTATAACAGCCACTATGGCATAGTAGTTTGACCGTTGGACTATGACTCTAGAGACCAAGGTTTGAATCATTGCTTGGCCATGGAAACCTACTGGGTGACCTTGGGCAAGTCACACTCTCTCGGGCTCAGAGGAAGGCAAAGGCAAAGGCTCTCTGAACAAAACTTGCCAAGAAAACCCTATGATAGTTTTACACTATGGTCACCATAAGTCAGAAACAACTTAAAGGCACATAACAACAACATTAATGTATGTAGCCTTGCTAATATTGGGAGAAATACTATCTGTTCTGGAGCAGAACTGGAGAGTACATGTTGCTCTAGAGAGGAGGTGAAGGGAAAGTTCTGATAAGCAAATGGAAGCCTACTGAAGAAATAGTAAATCTGACTAATATTTCTCTTTATCACAATTTTGAAGAAAATGAATGACACGATACAATTTTAAAGTAAACAAAATGTGTCTACTTGTATTTGCTTTCCTTAAAGTTGAAGAATGTATTGGAATTTGTTTGCTGTCACAAGAAAAGCTGGCAAAGGCAAAATTAATGACACAGACAAGTTCAACATCTGCCAAGGCGTCTAATTACTCTCAACCATTTTGGTACTTGAAGATGCCTTTGTTTGAACTGACAGGTTCTTAATGGCCTGACTTATTCAGCAAGTCTCTGAGGACTCTTTCTATTCATGGGGGGGGGTGGGTGGGTTAGGAATTGGCACACTGGGGCACTTTTACTCTCTTACAGCTTATCATGCTAATCAAGAGGAACATCACCATGTGGTCCATTTTAATCATGCAAGTTAAATAGGCAAGAAACTTCTTTTATCTAAATGAAGAAAGAAAAAGAGAGAGAGAAAGAATGAACGAATGAAAGAGGAATGGAATAGAAAGAGAACAACTCTTATTTTAGCAAATACTTTGCTAGCTGTATGCAACACTTGTGTTAAACTCTATGCAAGTTCTAAAACTTCTAAAAACCAGAGAAACTGTCCATCACACATATAAATATTGCCTGTCTGCACTGTCCTTTTACTAGCCTCAGTGTACATGCTTACAAAACACAAGCGGAGTGATCCCTACTCCCAAGTACCTTCCAGCCAAAAATTTGACACCGAGGGAGGAAAAAGGAGTAAGAAGTAAACTGAGACAGAATGTGCAGTTGATCCTCTTAAATGTGCTTTTGCTGAGGTAAAGGAGCACATGGGAACAGTATAAATTGGTGAGATTGGGCCAAAGGCTTTGCATGGAAAATATGTTTGGGGAGATTTGAAAGATGGAACTACACAGATGTTCTGAGAGGTGGTTCCAAGAGTATGAAGCAAGAAAACAGAACAGGTGAAGATCTCTGAGTTAGACTCTTGAGGGAGCAGATGACCTTTCAATGGTAGAGAGTCATGAAGAGAACTGTACAGGTGGGAAGATCACCGGAAAGGATTATCATGGTATAAGAATAAAGGGATAAAGGCCATAGAGGACTGTGAGGGTAAGGACAAGAAATATCAATACTTATTATCTTATTAGAAAGAGGAACCTGCAGTACTGTATAACATTGCTTATGTGCATAATGCCAATATATAAAATTATTATTTTTAATTGAGAAGTATAAAACCATAAAGTTGTAAAGAACCCCAATGTCTATCTATTCCAGGGGTAGGCAACCTTTCCCCTTTAAGGGCCGAGGGACTTCAGCTCCCAGAAGCCTCAGCCATGTTGGCCAATAGTCCCATGTTGGCCAGTAGCTCCTGGGATTCTGGGAGCTGAAGTCCCTTGGCCCTTAAAGGGGAAAGGTTGCCTACCCCTGATCTATTCCAAACCCATGCATTGCATGAATCTACTGGCTCAATTATCTCCCAGAGGTAGGCATCCCACCTCTGTTTAGAAATTTTAAATGAGCAAGATTCTACCATCTTCCAAGGGCATCTACTTCTCTGCAGATTGTACACCATCACAATCCTTTCCATATACAGCATATTTCTAAATATACTGTACCATCAAGAAAAGATGCAGATAACCAGAGACTAATTTCACAAAATGGCTCAGAAAAATCCCTATGCTTCCTAACAACCACTTATATCTTATCAGGGATCAGAAGTAGCTACTGACAGACTAGTTTGGTCTCTCCTTAAAAGAGGAACTGGAGATCCATATCCTACGATTGTAGAACAAAGAATATGATTTATTTAAACAGCCTTGCCAGAATTCAAAGGTCATCTTATGTTATCCCTTCAGTGACCACTTGATTTTTTTTTTTTAAATGATACTCTCAAGATTTTTTACAAATATGTAAACACAACTGGCAATTATGTTAAAAATCACATAATTTTTTAGTTGAAACTCTATGGAGCAAATTAAAAAATGGTTCATCCTATATCATCTTTTTAAAAAACTGATTGTATATATACTCTTTCTTCCAAGAACCTTTCTGGATGAAAAGAATGGGATTAAAACATAAGACGTTCATGCATGCATGCATACATACATACATCTAATTTAAATTCCCCTTATAAACATTCTACAAAGGGAGTGAAAATGTTGATTACATTAAATCATAATCTTAAAATGAAATCATCAACACAACTAAGAACTTAAGACCAGCTATAGACAGCAGTTCATCCTCCAGAAAAAGCAGGCATAATACTACAGTGTTAATCCATGCAAAATGGATATACATATACAGAAAAATGCCTTTCAAATACTATACTAATAGGATAAATGTTTTCAAATGAAATGAAACATTTAAATCCGGTGTTTACCACTAACAGCTCACATTGTTTTGGATCCTACTGGTGTGGGAGGGGGGTTGTATTAAGTCAACTGTGGAAATGTTTTCTTAAAGGAACTTATGTTTTGCCACCAAAATAGCATAAGCAAACAGCTAACCAATTTTAAAAAAACAAACAAATGTGAATGGGGGAGGGGTGAATGTGCTCACTCAAGTTCATCTTAAATCCATTCCAGGACAGAACCTCCACTTCCAGACAAAAGTTGTCCAAGAAACAAAAGTCATTAACCCAGACATGTAACTATAAGAAGAACCTACAGATCTGAAGCCACTGCTGCCATTTCCATTCCCTTCAAGCACACACATACTCTCATTAATGCTGTTTTGCTTAGGCTGGCAATAGTCTTCACAAGTCTTGGTGAAGTTGTTAATTGGCTTGTGAGAGTTTAACATGCTGTGTGATGCTTGTGTTATGTGTCTTCAAAACATTTCCAACTTATGTGACCCTAAGGAAACCCATCATGGGGTTTTCTTGGCAAGATTTGTTCAGAGAAGGTTTCCCATTGCCCTGAGGCTGAGAGCATGTGACTTGCCCAAGGTCACCCAATGGATTTCATGGCCAAGCTGGGAATCGAATCCTGACCTCCAGAGTCACAGTCCCAACTGTCAAACCACTCTTAAAATGCCAGTCAGTTTCAAATCTGCTAAAAAGATTTCTGGAAGTTGAAGTTATTAACTTTAAAAAAACAAAAACACTTCAGTATTTAAAGCATTTAGTACAGAACTTCTAAGACTGACTGTTCTAAGCCACAGAGAAAACAATGTAAGCAAAGGATTAAAATGTTGAGACATTTCCTAGTTAGTGTCTCAAAAGAATCACAGTGCCTGCCCAACACTACATAAAATACGACATTCTTTCTATCAACTGTGGTCAGATATCCAATGTCCTGTTCTTAATCCAGAGCATCTGGTAGTTAGAATAATGCTACCTTTGAAGCTGTAATGCGTGATTTTAAAGTGGGTAAGGCAGGAAATGGTGACCTAGACTAGATCCTCTAAGTACTGGTGTATCTATTTAGCTGTGTGCCTACAGAAAAAGAGTATTTGATGCATTTCTGACACACATACACTGTTCTCCTAATAGGACCAAGGAAGAACCTGTGTTCCCTCAGCTTGAATCAAAGCTGGATTTGCATAAGGCCAGCCTTGTGACAATCATAAAGCCATTCAGACGTAGTAACAAAAAAACAGGGTGAGGGGAAGGAACGTTTTAAAAGACCAAAAGTTTAATCAGCACACAGGTCCTTCTGAAAAAACAACAATATCCAAACCCAAAGTGGGTAGACTGCCTGATGCATGGGAGAGAGGGAGCTTTCCTTCTGAAGGCTATTTGGAGGGCAGCTGAGAAGTGATTGTGAGATCATTCACTCTATGGCAGAAAAAAATACCACTAACTCCTCTTTTCTGGACTAGTTGTACACAACTAAGAGATCTGGAAAGAATCAGGAGAAATATTAGGGTCACTCTGAAGGAATCCAGATCCTTAGGAAGTATCTGGCCAACGTTAGTGTATTATAACCACTCAACCTCATTACAGGATTGCTGGGGAGGGAGGTGGTTCCAACATACCATGCATTTGTTCCCATCAGAGTATTTAGGAATGAGCAATAAGCATAGGACAAAACAGGCCATTATGTGGTAGGTAGGTGATTCAATTCAGGTGTGATCTGAAGATATGTCATCAAGGTACTAAAAAGCACAGAGTGACCGTTATTTTATGGAAATACCTTTTCCTTCAGTTTTCAAAGAGGAAAATTAACTTTTATTTTGTTTGGTTTGCTGCTCAAGAGTTTCCTTTTAGAGCACTTTCCTAATTTTCTAGGAATGCAACACTTGTGGAATGCTAACAGTACTTCTGGCCAGAAAGAGCGGAAACCCCCTCCTACACGAACAGAGATCATTAATCAGTTCATAAAGCTGTTGTCAAACATTGAACATAATTCACAATCAGAACAAGTGCATACAGAAGTTTTTTCACGTACTTCTGTACTGGGCTTTTATTTAACAATCTATTTCAGGACAGCCATGACTAACCAGAAGGAATACTAACTTTTAAGTCAGATATTTGAGGTTCCCTCAGTTTGATTCATTCTTCTAGTCATTTTGGATGCCTAGTAACATTTATCCATCGATGAAATGCACACACACACACACACACAGCTTTTCAAAATTCTTGGAACTACATCACAGACCAATCCTGCGCATATTCATTTGGATGTCAGGTCCCACTGACTTTAAAGAAACATATTCCTTTATAAGTGTGTTTCAGTTTAAGATTGAAGCTTAATGTACTATTTTTAAAACCTGAAAACACAATATGCATAATTAACTTGACTTATTGGTAGATGTTCTAAGGGTCCATAGTAGCATGTCAAGTCTGATCAAGAGGGCTTTAAACTAAATCCTGGGATAGGGGAGATGATAGCTCAAACATCAGCCCAAATGCAGACTCTAAACGGAATGATGTGAATTCTAGAGAAGAAGCTGAGCAAGAGAATTGGATCCATTGAAAAACTAACAGCAAATTAATAGATGAGAACAAAGCTTCAAACGTCTATACCCCAACACACAGAGTTCGGGAAACAAAACAAGCTGAGTGCAGAAAGGTAAATATGACTTTATGGGCCTAACAGAAACCTGATGGGATGACTCCCATTACTGGAATATTAAAACTGAATTGTATAACCTATTCAAACAGAATACACATGGCAGAAAAGGAGAGGGAGTAACATGATATGTCAAAGACAAATGTACTTTTATAAAAATCCATGAGAATGATCAGAGTGTGCCAGTTAAGAGCTTTTTTAGAAAGAAAGAAAGAAAGAAAGAAAGAAAGAAAGGCAACTTTGTGGTAGGACTTTACTACGGGCCACCAAACCAAGATGAAGTGGTGGATGATACTTTTCTGAAACAAACCTCAGAAATTTTCAAGAAGAAAGAACTGGTAGAAATGGGGGATTTCAATTATCCTGATATCTGCTGGGAGGCTAGCACTGCTAAGCATAAACTCCAACAACCTCCTAATGTTCCTTGCAGATAATTTCCTTTCAACAGTTGGAAGAAGGAACAAGGGGATCAACAATCCTGGACTTGATCCTAACCAACAGGGAGGGATTGGTCACTGGAATCAAA
Organism: Phrynosoma blainvillii; assembly: GCA_026167975.1. Taxonomy (NCBI): domain Eukaryota; kingdom Metazoa; phylum Chordata; class Lepidosauria; order Squamata; family Phrynosomatidae; genus Phrynosoma; species Phrynosoma blainvillii. Next base: position 95,547,789 of record JANUYF010000001.1, read on the forward strand.
GTGTTGGTACTTCAGTAGGAATTGACCATGTAATGCTAGAATTCATGCTTGTGGGACAGGCCAAAGAAGAGAATGGTCAAACGTAAACCTTAAAATTCAGGAAATATTGGGCAAAATACCATGGCTAAAGATGGTAAAGGAGACACTCAGTATGGGTGAGATTTCATGAAGAAGAAACTGGCAAAAACACAATCAGGAAGAAGAAAAATGGGAAACATATGAAAAAGCCAATGTGGCTGCACAGTGAACCTGAGGAGGAAGTGAAAAGAAAAAAGAGCATGTATAAAGAATGGAAAGAAGGAAGAATCATCAAGGAGGAATAGATGTCTAGCCAAAACTTGCAGGAATAGAGTAATGAAAGCTAAAGCTCAAAATGAGCTGATACTGGCTAGGCAAGCAAGGAACAACAAAAAGGGGTGTTTCAAATATGTTTGAAGCAAAAAAAAAAATGATGAAAGAAATGATGGGACTGCTGTTTAGCACGGATGGGGCTACTTGGCTCAGCAGTACTACATGCAAAAAGTACCTTGGGATTATTGTTGATCTTAAGTAGAACATCCTCCAGCAATGTGACACTTTGGCAAAGAAGGCAAATGCTATCTCTTAGCCTGCATTAATAGAAGCATAGTTTCCAAGTTGAGAGAAGTAACAATCCCTGGTCAGATTTCATCTGGAGTATTCCATCCAGTACTGGGCACCACATTTTAAGAAGGATATAGACAAGTTGGAGCAAGTTCAGAAAAAAGGAATGAGAATGATAAGAAGTATGGAGAACAAATGGAACCAATTGCCTAGAGATGTGGTGGGGTCTCTTTCTCTGTATGTTTTCAAAAAGTGCTGGACAACTACCTCCTGGACATACTCTAGTTTGAGATCCTGCATTGAGCAGGGAGTTGGACCTGATACCCCTTGGGCCTCCTTCCAACTCTGTGATTCTCTGAAAGGTAAATGGACGCAATATCCCAGACTACAATACTTTTCAATGAATGAATAAAGTTTTCATTTTTTTATAGGGCAATGCATTAGGGAGCAAGTGTGGTGCAGTGCCTTGAACACTGGACTACAACTCTAGAGATCAGATTTGATTCCCCACTTGGCATGGAAACCTACTGGGTGACTTCTGTGAGTCGCATACTCTCAACCCAGAAAACCCCATAATAGGAATGCCTCAGGGTCATCCTAAGTCAGAAACAACAACACCTAATGTATTGGAAGCACAAAGTTTTCTGCAAAACAGAAGCACTTCTTTTGGACTTTGCTATTCACTGGCATGTTGGGCTGTTCTCTCTCTCTCCCTTAGCAAGTATGTGGATCCTAACCCTCTTTTGTAAAGAATGGGTGGGACAAGGCTCTGTAGGGTTGCTAGATCTCAGGGCCATACCCTGAGCCTAGAACTTTCATGGTTCATTTCTAAGCAGGAGACAAGGGTACAAATTCATCAATTGTTGGGGTGGGGGGGGGGGCACAGCTCCAGGCAAGAGGAAATTGCTGGGTACAAATCTCCAGATCCACTAGCATAGCAGCAGCTTGCTACATTCTTCTAGACTTAACTGATTTGTCATGGCAACTTGCTAAGACTCTTCAGTAGGGCTGTGTATTTAGTTTCTTGCTTTACATCCAGTCATTTTAGCACCAAGGCTCACCCTCTACTCTGCTCTCTATCCGCCTTCTGGCTAGAAGCAAGTAAACTAGATTAAATGTTCTTTATCTTATCTCCCTAAGAAAGAAGGAATAATCCACTCATGCCACTGGAAACAGTCCCCTGATTTGGAAACAGTCCCTTTAGGGCTTTATCTTCCATGGTTCAATGCTATGGATTTGTGGTTTGGTAGGGCACCAGAGCTCATAGGTGATGCTAAATTTCTCACAAAAATAAAAATCCCAGAAATCTATAACATTGTGTCATCGCAGTTAAACTGGTATCAAACTGCTTTATTTCTACAGTGTGGATACATCCAAAGTAAGATTTCTGTCTTAAATTTTCCAGACAAGAAAATATGTTTCCATTCTCTCTCTCTGTGCATGTGTATGTATGTATCTGTTTAAATGACTAGCTTGTGAAACTGTGGTTAGTACCTAATGCATAACACTTAACGACATCACCAGGGGCATCCCTAGGTCTCAGCCTTTGGCCTATGATGATCCTGAACTGGCAGATTTATATAATACTGTGAGTAAAGCAAACATTTTGCAAGTGATAAAACTGACAAAAAGAAGGGCCCTTTTCCTACAGAAGAAAGCCCAAAGAGCCTTCCCATTTCAGTGTAGCCCCACCCTAGATCCCATCCTATGTTATATCAAAGGAATCATCCAACTATGAATGGTAAATAAAATATCCACATCTGCCTGAAGGCTACTTTTATGATAACCCTATACCCATTGTTTTATAAAGCTACCTTCTGTAAAATTATTGCCAGAGTTTATCAGTCTTCAATGTAAACTGGAGGGAGAGGGAAAGGGATAAGCACTCACTTTATCACTCTTGCGACTGCAGTCTTGGGGGAAGCCAATGTATGCTCCGACAGCAGCAATTTAAAAACTGGAGTTGACACACACTCTTTTTTTATAGCAGAGCACAGATTACTCAAAGCCAGCTTGCCCTTTTGTGAAAAGTTCATCCCACAGAAACAAACAGTTGACAAACCAGGCATATAAAAATAGGAGGCACAGAGCATACAGCTATTGTAGTGCTTGCACACTAACAGCAGTTGCCTGACCAGAACAGTAAGACAAGAGATATTATCAAAGAGGGAATCCCACAAAGTATAGATCATTATAGTTCATCATGATAAATTAGGACTAGTACTGGACTAGTACTGGACTCCCTGTGTCCAGTTTTTACCATATCTTTCTTCTAGGGTCCTCTGCTTTTCTGACAGAAGTTTTGGGGCCAGCATAAGTGCAAAAATCAGTGCCTTACTGAATGACAGGACACTGTGGCTATAACCAATTTGCTTCAGCCACAGCCCACTACAAAACTGAACTAGATAACATGTTGTTGTTGTTGTTGTTACTTTTAAACATAATGCACTGTTATCTGAAACTCTTTATTAGAAAGGAGCAATAATGGGAAAGATGGTCTGAAATAACCAGACTCAGCTATATAGGCATGCAACATTCACTACTATTGCATGTCTACTAAGAAGCTCAATAGCATTTACTCCCAGTCAAGAATGTGATTGCAGCCTTAATGCCCACTGAAACTAGTTTATAAGACTGCCAAAATCAAGTTATCTATAAAAAGGCTAGAAAGACATACACTTATTCCCCAAAGGCACATACAAAGCACATGCCTGAGGAAGAAGCTTCAGTCTGCAAGAAAACTTTCCACTAAAATACATCATTAAACAATCACAAAAAGAGAAGACGAAGGCTCTTGAAAACCACTTTCAATTCATGCTTAAGCCTCTTGAGCCTATTCAGAGGAAACAGAAAAAAGTACATCTTCTGACATATAGGAAATCACTAACAGGAAAGAAGAAAAACAGTGTGCCAAACTTCATCTGGACATCCGTTTGAAAGGGAACATAGCTGGCGTTTTTATATAACTGTTCTCCATCCTTTTTCTGTAATTGAATGTTCATTTTTCATTACACTGATCTATTAATATTTCAAGAAATAATAAGGCAGAAAGAGGAAAGAGAGGAAAATAGAGAAAAATAGATTTAAATTGTAATCATTTGTGAAAAATTTCTAAGAGGCTGAAGCTTCTAATTTTGTAATCTCCCTGCATTTTGCTTGCTAAGAGTCATAACAGCAATGTCAATGATGATACAAAGAGCTAAGATCATGTGCTTACCATCTTGTCCTTCCTATGATGAAATAAGTGAGCTAAGAAAGTTCATTTGGTAACCCATATACCTCCATGGCTCAGGACCCCAAAACTTCAGAGAATATTAATGATTTTTTTTTCATCAGACAGTGTTTCTTCGCAAACTTCAGTTTCTTAAACTTCAAAGACTTAAAAGTGGTCATGAATTACATTAAAATCTAATGCTATATTCCATTCTCAATATTTGTAACAAAACTGTTATCACTATATATCAGGGGTAGGCAACCTAAGGCCCGGGGGCCAGATGCGGCCCCCCGAAGCCTTTGGACCGGCCCCAGGCCAGTCCTGCCGCCACCGCCCCCCGCCTGCCATGATGATATTGATTATTGTTGTTATTATTTGTTCTTGGAGTTTTCTTGGCAAAATCTCCACAGGGGTTTTGCCATGGCTTTTCTGGGGCTGAGAGAATGTGCATGCATATTTTTTTTGTATTTTTTTTTAATATATATATATATTATTTTTATTTATTTAGTTATTTATTTTTGGTGCTTCGGCCCCCCCAATTGTCTGAGGGACAGCAACCCGGCCCCGGGCTCAAAAAGGTTGCCTTCCCCTGCTATATATGTTCCCACGATAAGGGAAATTTTCCACACTAGTTTCTTAACCCATAAATATACCACTTGTAAACTAAAATATGGATGTCTGTAATTTAGCACACAATAATAATAATAATAATAATAATAATAAATTTTATTTATATACCGCCCTGTGGCAAGCCAATCCGGGCGGTGTACAACAATAAAATAAATACAGCTTAAAACAATATAATTCCCTCCTCCCCCCCTTAAAAAGTTATTAAATCATGTCATAGTTAAAACAATTTACAGTTAGGACAATAAAATATTGAAGAAAATAAAAAATACAAAAAATTACAAACCAGCAACCCCCTGCAACTCCAAGTCCTAAGAGGAGGGAGATCCCAAGGATCCAAGGTACAAGTACATGTACATTTATGAAGTCATAGGCTACATTTGCACTGCAGAAATAATGCAGTTTAACACCACTTTAACTATGGAATTTTAGATTTGTAGTTTGGTCGAGCACCAGAGCTCTCTGATAGAGAAGAATAAATATCTCACAAAACTACAAATCCTAGAATTCCATGTAATTGTGCCATGGCAGTTAAAGCAGTGTCAAACTGCATTATTTCTGCAGTACTCATGCAACCATAGAGATATAGTACATATATGCTAATTACAAAGGCAGATAGTACCTATAGGAAAAAAGAGAGAGAGGCTTTCTTGGTGCCTTATGTTTATCTGCTCAAGTTGAATGTTTGCCCAGTCATTTTAGATCCATTCACTTTTCAACCACTGAATTTTAGATTTTGCTTTTAGTGGTGTACATCTTATATCATTCTACCAGCTGCTGGAAATTATATCATTTTTAATTGTTCACTGCTATGATATAATAGAAAACATACCAACAAAAGTCCCTACAGCCAGAGAACCCAAGACATATGATCAAAAAACCAAACTGAAGGGTTCTGCCAAAAAATAGCCAGGATAAACTAATTCCACTTCCAATTATAAAAAGGCAACAATATGAAGAAATAAAAGGATAACTAAACCCTGGAGCAGAAAATCCAATAAAATTAAATTTCTGAAAGGGTAAAAATACCCCACTGGAAAGTTTGCAAATGCTACAAATAAGTATCTAATGATAATAAAAATACCAAAAATCAAGGCCAAAAAAAAACCTGACCCCTGAAGTAGGTAAGTCAGTAAAATTATTAAAAGGGTAACAATACCCCACTGAAAAGTGTGCAAATGCTAAAAATAAAATAATATAATAATAGTGAATAATAAAAACTCAAGGCCAGAAGCGTTTCGACAACAGTCTTCCTCAGTGGCCTACAAGCATTCAAAATGTATATATGTATAACAACTCCTCAGCTCACACAATGTGACTCTGCTCAATTCAAAAGCAACTGAATTGTTGCCTTTTTATAACAGTGAACATAGTCAGTTGAGTTTTCATTGTGTTTTCCTCACAAATTTGAGATGGGAAACTTTCCCATACAAAAGACCACTGATACATGGATAAATTAATTCAGTGCTGGACAGGACCAGAACCAAAACTGGCAAGGATGGAGCCTGGTGTGTGTGTGAGAATATCAGCAGGTGAGGAGGAGAATTTAACCCTTTCATTCCTGGCTGTTAAATATGCATTAAATGCTCATAGCTTTAACCTCCCCTCACCCACCCACAAATAACATATTTTGGAGGGAAGAAAATAATTAGTAGGAATGCAGAAGGAAGACAGGAAATGTTAACCTTTCCTTTCTTGAGAAAACCGCTTCTTCAAAGTTGCTACTTTAATTGCAAAGAAATCTCCCAAGTACACCAAGTGGGTGGTGTCTTCTCAAATTAAGCAGCAACTATCTTAATAAACACTGAAATAAATGAGGAAAGGCCCTTCTGCTTCCTACAATGCTAAAAATTATCTGCCTTCCTCCCATAGGAGATAAGTGTTTGTTTTTTAAAGCCCCACAAAGTGGTCTTTGGGATTTTTAGAAAAGACATGCACATTTAATGCAGCTAAGTATTTAACAACATATCTAGTTTGCCCTGTTGTTAGCAAAGGCAATAAACATCCTTAATTGAGATGACAATTACCAGATAGTCAATCTGACTAAACCCAGAGGAGCTAGTTGCAAACATGTATATGTAATCTTGGGCTTTAAATATGCCATCATGTGTGTGTGTGTGTGTCTCCTCAGAAAACTTAGCATTTTCATGCCATTAGTCTTTCCTGTGTCCTTCCTTCTTCACAGCCATCCTGACAAACATTCAACATTTGTCCCTGCCTTCAATGAGACTCTTCTACATCTGTGCTCCTCCAAATCCACCTATTTCCCTTGTGAAATTATGCATCTTTCAGTTATCTATTCTGAGCATACGATTGGGCATTAAACGCTGCCCTTAACCTCTTAACCACTCAATTCTGCCTATAATGAATATTGAAACTAAGGGGCAACTCAGACTCTGTCTGATTAGTGCATCTTAACTTAAATCCGCTTGTGCTGATAGAGTCTGAAGGCAAATTAGCTTGCCACACAGGCTGTGAGTTGGCAACCAGACACTCTGCAACCAAACAAAAAATAATGCCATGATTCTCCAGCCACTAAGAAGACAGATACATAAATATTTACAGTAGGGTTTACAAGGATATATTAGTCAATTTGCCATTGTCCTGCTTTAAGCTCCTCAGCTACAGTTGCCCTTAGACAAGACGGATCACAATGTATCATCCATGGGAAAACCCAGGAGACTTAAAGATTGCAACTGCTAGACAGCCAGATGGGTCAACTGTCTATGTCTATCTGTCACCCTGTCTAATGTGTACACACACAAACACACACATGTGCACTCTTCCTCCAAGTTTTTCAAGACTTATGAAGACCTTAGGAAACAAATAACCTGTTTGCACTCTGGGATTAGCTCAGGACTATGCCTAGTAAACACAGGGAAGGGGGGAAAAACAAGCAAACAGGCACAAAGACTAATATCAAAATGGAAATTACTAAATCATAACATGATGCAGAGATGATGATGATGATGATGATTTTTTTAACAACTTATTCTTCTTAATGAGCAACTCTTCTGGGCTGTCACCCAGTGCGGTCTGCACCCCCCTTCCAGTGATGCCACTGGTATACAGCAGTTAACAATGCTTCTGACAGTGGAGCTGGTTTTCCCAAAGTTTTTTAATGAATGCCCAGCCCCTCTTCCTTCTTGTTCTATGCCTGTTTGGAAGGTTTTGTTGTTTTTGTTTTGTTTTGTGTTTTGTTTGCAAGATCAGCATTGAAAGCATGGTGAAGGATGGCTGGAGAAACACAGAGTTTCAGTGGCAATCAACAATGCAATAAAGATGATCCAAATGTAGCTTTGTGTCCCTGCCTGTAACAGGCAACATAAGCAGCAATTGCCCTCAGAATCCTTCAGCAAGCATGTAAGCAGCAAAAGAAAGAGAAAACAGGAGAGCTGGTAAGTCTTCTTCACCAGTTAGCCCTCAAGATGTGTGTGTGTTGTTTTTTTAATGCAGATCTATCATTCTGACTCCCCAAATGGCAATCATAAGAAAAATGAAGGCTGGTGGGGGGAAAGTCTCTCATTTATACATTTTTGAAGAAGCCTTCAAGTGAACTCTATATAAGGTTAAAAATGTTTTTGTTATTTAGGCAAGACTTATCTGATCTGGTTGTTTTGTTTTTCGTGTGCATATTGTCAGTTGTGACCAAAACATTTGCTGTAGCATTTTGAACTATTCTTCTTTTATGTTGTATAGAAAGCTCTCTACTTTTTCCATGTTATTTCTGCCTCTGGTACTAAATTTTCTGTTAAGGAAATAATGCCCAGGAACACACCTGCCTCATTAAGTGTAGTATACTTACATATTTTAATCAACAGTTGCTATCTTTTTTGAAGTGCAGATGAGTTATAGATCATAATCTAGCCAAATAACTAGAAAAGAATTTGCTCCGTACAACATGGCCCAAAAGTTATTTTAATAAACTCACTTACAAACAAACTTTGTTTGAGAAATAACCTCTAAATAAAATGGACAGGGGGAAAACCCTACATACCAGTTCTGATTTGGGGGCAAATATACTTGCCTTGGTTAATGTTTACAAAGCTTCTTTTTATTCTCATCTGTGCTGCTTATTTAGTAGTAATAGCACACTCACTAAGGACCTTTACAGACTGCCAGAAATAATGCAGCTTGAGATTACTAATTGCCTTGGCTCAGTGCTAAGGAATCATGGGAACTGTAGTTTATTGTGGCACCAGAGGTCTCTGACAGAGAAGGCTTAGTGCCTCAGAAAAAACTACAATTCCCATGATTCCCTAGCACTGAGCCAGGGCAGTTAAAGTGGTCTCAAGCTGCATTATTTCTAGCGGTCTGTAAAGGCCCTAATATAGTGCCAAGGAGTGTGTCAAAATGAAATCGTATAATTACGAAATGGAAATATATATTTTAAATGACTGCACTTACTGAATGGGATATTCTCTAAGTTTCATCTGTAATGAGGCACGTCTCTCAAACCTCATTTCTTTGGGCTTTTCTGAAAACTCAAATTATTGCCATTCAAAACCAAGTAAAAACAACAATATAAAAACATTTCCCTTCTCTCCCTTTACCTCCATCTTTGAATGGCACTTTTAGATTTAAAGTAAACGACTGCCAATCAAATGTTGACAGCCAACTATGCAAATCCAACATTTGGCAAGAAAAGCTGACATAACTCTACAAAGAAAGTAAAACTGTGACATATAAAATAAACTGAATTCATTAGAGGAGGGGGAAAGAGGAGGAGGAGGAGGATTACAACTATTATAGAGTTATCATCATCATCTTGGGGCAGATATGAATAAATGTGTAAAAATCAGTTCACACCCAAAACAGAATTGGGTTTCACACCCAGAGTTTGGCAATTGTGAGCACCACCTAAGTAAGCTAAGATCCTCCATCGCCACTTCACATGGAATGTGCTGATTCTCCTCCATTTCCTGTTTAGCACAAAGCAAAGTTAATCTAACACAGATGACATGGATTACTATGATTTGAGAAGACTAGGAGAAGGAGAACAGAATTAGCAAGTGACAGGACAATATGGAGTAAGTCCACGAGCCACTAGATGTCACAGTCACCAACTTAGGCTCAGTGGTTGATCAAAGTCAGGCCTTGCAGGACTGAATTTCCCAGGACTTCTTGATTAGCAGGGATGCTGGGGATTTGCCATGACATTGTTCTTCTGAGCTGAGCTCCAGTCCTCACAGTAGCTGTGAAAAAGAGGAGGAATAAAATTCCCCAGCAATAATAATAATAATAATAATAATAATAATAATAATAATAATAATACAACTATATATATTAACTTAAGCCATCTGAGGGCTCGCACTAAGACTCTAAACCAGGGGTAGGCAACCTTTCCCCTTTAAGGGCCGAGGGACTTCATCTCCCAGAAGCCTCAGCCATGTTGGCCAATAGTCCCATGTTGGCCAATAGCTCCTGGGATTCTGGGAGATGAAGACCCTCGGCCCTTAAAGGGGAAAGGTTGCCTACCCCTGCTCTAAACTATCTAGTCCGTGAGCTGCTCTTCGCTGACGATGCTGCCCTTGTTGCCCACACAGAAGCAGCTCTGCAGCGCCTAACATCCTGCTTCGCAACAGCTGCAGAAATGTTTGGGCTGGAAGTCAACCTGAAGAAAATGGAAGTTCTCTACCAGCCTGCACCACAGGACAAACACCACCATCCCCACATCGCTGTAGGCAAATCTGTGCTTAAGTCTCTTCAGCAGTTCACCTACCTGGGAAGCATCATCTTCTCAGATGCCAAGATTGACAAAGAAATCGATCACAGAATAGCAAAGGCATACAGCGCATTTGGAAGACTTTACAAAAGAGTCTGGACTGGAGTAACAAACACCTGAGACGAAGCACAAAAATCAGTGTGCATAGAGCAATTATACTGTCTATTCTCCTTTACGGGTCTGAAACATGGGTCACCTATTGCCAACACTTACAACTCCTCGAACACTTTCATCAGTGCTGTATACGCACAATCCTAAATATGCACTGGACTGACTATGTGACAAATGTTGCTGTCCTTGAGCAAGCAGGGATCACCAGCACTGAGATCATGCTATTGAAAACGCAGCTGCACTGGGCAGGGCACGTTTCTAGGATGGAAGACCATCGCCTCCCAATAGTAGTACTCTACGGTGAACTCGCCACGGGTCAGCGTAAGAGGGGCGCTCCAAAAAAGCGATACAAGGACTCCCTGAAACAACATCTCAGGCTCGGCCAAATTGATCACCAACAATGGTCCACCCTGGCCTCACATCGGGAGGCATGGAGACGCACTATCCACAATGGTGCAGCCTTATTTGAGAAGTCACACCGAACAAGTCTCGAAGAGAAACGACAACGCAGAAAGAATCATAACCCGGAAACATCACCCAAGGAGATCTTCTGCTGTGCTTTCTGCAACCAGACTTGTTTATCTCAGATTGGCCTTTTTAGTCATCAGCGCGCTTGCAAAAAGTGTGGGATGAGTCCTTCCTGAATCTTCGTTTGCAAAGAAAAGCCATATATATATAGTTGTGGGCTATCTCCACTGTTTTCTAAGGTATTTTGGAGTGGCTTTGTTTGGAACAGGAAGTTAAGATGTATTCATTTTTGGTAGGACCAGGGGGGGTTGCAACAAACCTCTAGAACTGGTTTGATGGTATGGAACAATACAGAAGCCTGCCCTTCTGGGCTCTCCCTGGGGGCATAGATATGGGGGGGGGTAGCTATATGCTAACTGTCTGCACTTCCAAGATTTGCCTCTATGCCTTTTTGAATTGAGAGATAGTGTGGCATGGTAGTTTGAATGTTGGACAGCAACTCTGGGGACCAGGTTCAATTACTGGCTCAGTCATAAAACCCACTACATGACACTGGACAAGCCACATGGTCTCAGCCTCAGAGGAAGGCAATGGCAAACCTCCTTTAAACAACACTTGCCAAGAAAACCCCATGATAGGTGCACCTTAGGGTCACCATAAGTCACAAATGACTTGAAGGCACACAATAACACAACTCCTCTTGTGCTAGTGACTGACATACTGCAAAAGAAATAAGGCTTGTTGTGGTAGCGAATGTTGAGACTTTGAGGAAAGAGAGCTAGGTGAAAATCGCTGACCACAAGGTTATCTCAACAGAATCACCCGTCTACCCACTAACATACGAGATTGGTTAAAATGCTCAAGAGAAAAGAAAAAGAAAAAGGCACTATATACACCAACCTGAACTCATTAGCAGAATGTTTAGATATGTGAAAGTCAGTGTAAAATCACCTTTAAAGAAAAAGATTTTTTTCCAATATTGCAGCATATAAAAGCCTGTTGCTTCTATTATTATTGTTATTATCAATATCAAAAGAATAATGTATAGAGTAAAAACCCATCCTAGAGAGGTATAAGAAATGTTTTACACCAAACAAATCCTTCCTTTTATTATTTGTTTTTAATTTTTAAAATTTATATACATTCAAAAGGAATCTCAGTTGACTACAGTAATGTTCCAGTTTATGAAAAGCAGGAAAATAATAATGCAAAAGAAGGAAAAATAATCACATTACTCATTAGGTTCTATGAAAGCTGACCAATGTCCAAATATGTGTATAAATTTCATCTATACATCATTCATTAACATGTTTTTTTTTAATTCCTTATAATTTTTATCCAAATCCTGTTTCCTTTTCAATGAGTAGACCTCAGCTATGGAAGCATTTATTAACTGTACTCACGGAAGTACCAATTCTGGTTTCACTGTAGCAATGAAAAGAAATATGATGGCAGACAGTTAATATGATCTGGCTTTAACAAATCACTTCTCTTTTGCTCATATCATTTCTTTAGCCCTTTAGCTTTGAAAATCCATGTAATAGCTATTCAAAGAGAAATAATATGAGCAAAAGAGAAGCAACTTGTTAAAGGCAGGCAATTGTACTTCCACCATGTGTGTAATTCTCCTCACAAATCATATTAGCATCTATTACAAGCACAATGAAATATTTAATAAAAATAGTCTTAGTGTATATTGGTAGATATAGCAAGTGTTCCACAAAGTCCTAAGCAAAATAATTTTATAACAAAGTTGAAATATACTCTCATGAAGGACAAATGAAGTGATGTCCTTTTATAAATATATATGCATTTTTGCCTGAAGTTTTCTTTTCAGCTGAATAATAGGAGGTATAACTATCATATCTCCCAATATAGCCTTTCAAAAATGTAAATCACTGCCTCAACATCTTTTTAGTCTTCAATAGTGGAATTCATATCACAAGTGTATATTCCTATGATTTAGTAACACAGACCAATTGGAATGCAAGGACATATAAATGTTACTGAGCTGACACAGTGAGAGTTGAAAACTATAATATTTCAGGATCTTATCTCCCAGTGATATCCTTGCCAGGTAACTAAGGATGCACTCGGAAACAATGGAGCTTTAAAAAGATGAGGTCAAACACTTCTAAGGGATACTGTTCAAAGTCCTCAGAACTATGAAAGGATCCTTCATTGCTTGGAAAATTGATGGGATGACCAAAAAGGTCACTCCTTATCACCAAGGATTCTGGTGTAATCACTGAAACACATAAATGTCAACTATTAACAAGAAAAAATCTTTACAGAAAGCATGAGGCACCTAAACTCCCTGGTCATATGCTCAACCTAACTTCCACAAATTACAAAGGGCTACTTGGCAATGAGGTTAAATAAATCTTTTTATCCCTAACATATATGTTCTAATGATGCAGATAGAAATATTTTTTGCATAGCTGATATTTGATCACAGGGAATTTCTTCTCATGCAAACAGAAGCTTCAGAAGAAAGAAACAGAAAGATTAACTTATCCCTCCTGCTTGATACAATCCAAATAATTACCATCTCTTCTCAAGATGTTATTTGCAGTTTTTAAAAATATGCATATTGGAGATGTAGAGATACATGTAATGTCATGTCTGGCTTAGAACAGAAGCTGGATTCTAGTAACACTAAATTTACTATACAGCAGGAATCTACAGATGGATATCCATCTGGTTAAATTCATACAAACATAACAATTTTTTTTTAAAAAAAAATGAGCTAGCAATCTAGTTACCAGTCATCCTATTCTGCTTGAGTAACAAAAAGCCAAAATAGAGTATGCATTAATCCTTGCAAAGCACAGATATCATACCTTCTGATGTGTTCTATCAGTAACCCAATTGCACCTCTAGTTCTAATGTCATACTCTGATGGAAAGGCAGAAGCATTTTAATTTTTATGATTTGTGTACATTGTGAAATAGTGCCTTGCTTTAAACAATCTAGGTGGTTAATAATATTACACTTATACAATTAAATTGTGACCTTAACACAGTCAATATGGTATTGTACAAAGCTAAGTCCAGGGAGGCATGACTTCTATGTCCCACACTTCACTGTGATGGATGCTAAGTGATTTTTGCCCAGACACTTTCTCAGACTTGCTCCCCTCACAGGGCTGAAGCAAATATTTTTTAAAGGGGTGCAGTTGTGGTAGGGATAACTAGACATGCTCTCCTGAACTCCTTGAAGTAAATACAGTAAAAATGTTAACAATCTTAAAATAAAATAATTCTATAGGGAACACTAGATCAATGGTTCACAGTACTAAGGTTTTGGTTACAAGGCTTTGGTTTTAGTTACTAATAAGCAACCTAGTATAAATCTGTAAAGCCCAACTTGTAAGCTACACTATAAATAGATAATAAATACAACACACATCATATTTCTCTCTCTCACTCATGAACATGACCTTTATAAGACATTGCCTCTTCCTTTCATAACGTCATATTCAGATTATCTTCTGTGGTTTTATAAACCATCACACATAAATTAACAAAGAAGACCATCCAAGCATATCCATTATGATGTGCATGTCACTTTATTCATTCATTTAGTTTGTGAAGCAGTCAATAACCAGAGTTCTCTAGGCAGCATACAGTACCATTAACTACACAATATCTACAAAGAATATCCTTCTGGTTGTACAAAATGATCATAGTCTTGCCCACTACTGTGGAATGTCCTATTTAAAGAGTCATTAATTTCAGAAGCTTATATTTCCCAGGACTATAGTAAGACCTTTTTGAATAGGCCTGCTTGTAATTATTATTATTCTCATTTATTTATATAGCACCATTAGTGTACAGTATGACCTGGTCTCATGATCAGGATAATGCCACTAACAACGTAGCTTGTGTATTATGAAGAACCTTCTGACACCCTCAAAACTAACATTTGTACTACAGTAGAAAGCTTATACAGTGTGGTACAGTGGATAAACTGTACACTAGGTACTCTATCCACTGCACTGCTCAATAAATCTCTCAGTCTTTGAGGAGGCACACAATTCTTTCTTGTTCTTCTAGCAAAAGACTAACACAGATATGCAGTGGGCCCTCCACATTTGCTGGGGTTTGGGGTGCAAAACCTCCATGGAAGAGGAAAAACTGCAAATAAAAACGCACTCTTTTTTTTAACCCGAAAGAACATCTCTTCATGAATCTCTAGGTCCTCCAGCACAAGTGTGCCAGTCAACATTTGCCGGATATTGACCTACAAATGTCTAGCAAAGTGTTCTCTCTTGGAATCTCTAGGTCCTCCAGTGTGATTTCTGGTGACGTTGACTGCAGAGTCACACAGAAAGACCTAGAGATTCCTAAGAGAACACATTAATCAAATCTGAGAATAAAATCTACAAAACCGAAGCTGCAAATGTGGAGAAACAACTATAAATCTAAGGGGAACTGCAGTCGGGTGGCTCTGGGCTGCCCCGGGAAGCGGCAGATCGGGGCTGTGGAGACCCCACGCCATGGCCTCAATCCTCCTTTTTGCCTCCCCAAAAAGAACACCAAAATGGCGCTCCTTTTAGGGGCGGCTAAAGGCTGCCTTAAGAGCCAGCACGCGGCTCTTCGGCACCCTTTTTGGTGCAGCGTGTTTGAATGCTGTGCTGGAAGGGCATCTTGACGCCACGTGATGTGCATAATGGCACGTGGTGTCAGGACAGCATTGGCATGGGGTTGGGGCGGCTGGTGTGCGACTGTCCCGCCCCAACTCTGCCTCCAGGCCGGGCCTTTGGGCTGGTCTGCAGAGGCCCTAAAATTTACATTCTGTGAGTCTCTTTTTATTAATTTGCAAGCTTCCACAGTTGGACCAGGAATGTAATACAAGCTGTTTTAGATACAGATTAATTATACTGATATATTTCCTTTTCTTAGTTTACTCATTCTATTATATTACTACTTGCCATGCCTTTGGAATGTCACAAGCAAGGAAACATAAACAGATCTAAACAAAATAGGGAAATAGAGCAGTAATCAAACAGCAAAAACACCAAGCAAGTCATAAATAATGATAGTTATATAAATGTATCCTTTGAAACACTAAGGAGTGAAGCAACAAGATGCTGCGGTCCTAAGGGTGCCAACTACCATGGTTCCAAAAAGGCCACAAAAAGGAGTGATAAGAAATCGGTCCTTCTGCAGCTGGTTTTGGGCCGCGCTTGGAGGCCCCGGCACAGCCTCCATGCAACAGCAATAGCACGTGCATTTTTATACTGCTTATGTAGCCTCAGAGAGATGTGCACGCCTCACCCCGGATCAACCCAATGGCAGCTCTTTTGGGCTGTTTGTTTAAGGCCCTTATAAATAGAAAATTATTATATAGAGCAAATAATAAAAAACTAAAAATAAGAAAATATAAAATTAATGCCTTTGGATATTACTATTCATTAAAAGTTACATCTATCTTACAAAGAGCCCGAAAGAGAACATCTTGGACATGACTACGGAACTTAGTGCCTTATACTATTAGTATCAATAGCACTGCTTTAGAATATGATGCAATATGATTATTAGGAGTAAAACCTGTTGTAATATTGCCAACAGGTTCTACAGCTGTCTAATTCTTTCTGATGTAGGTTTTCTACAGCAATAATCACAAATAAGTGAAATTTAATCAACAATCAAATGCCTTCTAATGCCTCACTGGCCAATTACTTTTTTTCTAAAGTGTGAACAGATGGTACTTGTAGGCTCACTGTCTTGGAATCCTTTTAATTAGATTAACATTCATGTTTGCCTGCTGGCACAACATGCCTGGAATCCACATAAGAATAGAGCAACAACAAAGCATGGAGATATCAGTACTCTGACCAACAGAAAATCATACTCATTAGAATTATTTCATAATGAAATTATCATACAAACTTTTATATTTATTAACAGATTGGTACGAAAACATCCTTATTTTACTTTCCAATTTATAATCATATAATCACTATAATAATGTAATTCACAAACTGTTTACTCTTCAAATCTCTTAGATTTTCAAGGAAGAAAAGGATGGGAAATAATCTGTGGGTCAATGTAGTGCAGTGGTTTGTTAGAGTGGTTGGTACAAGATTAGTACTTGAGAGAGCCAGATTCTAGACAGTTTCTCTTCCTCTTCCCATCCAACAACCTCACGGGGCTATTACAAAGATATGGGAAAGGGAAAGAACTATGTACAACACCTGGGGTTTACTAGAGGAAAGGCAGGGTAGAAGTATAATCATTATATATAAATAAATAATCTCAGCACTATGTACTAGAGAAACTTCATTGCAGATCCTCTCACAAAGTGATGTAACAATTGTCTTAGACCAGGGGTAGGCAACCTAAGGCCCGAGGGCCAGATGTGCCCCCCCGAGGCCGCCACCGCCACCCACCATGATAATATTGATTATTGTTGTTATTACTTGTTCTTGGGGTTTTCTTGGCAAAATCTCCACAGGGGTTTTGCCATGGCTTTTCTGGGGCTAAGAGAGTGTGCATGCATATATTTTTAAATGTATTTATTTATTTATTTATTTGTATTTATTTATTTATTTATTTATTTATTTATTTTTGGTGCTTCAGCCCCCCAATTGTCTGAGGGACAGCAACCCGGCCCCTGGCTCAAAAAGGTTGCCTACCCCTGTCTTAGACAGTGTCACCGCTCAAAAACATTTGCCTTTTAAAGAATACATCTCCTAGAATCTTCCAACAGCAGAAAGATTTAGTTATGACAATCCACTTTATGCAGCTCAGTTGTGTAACAACCCAACTACAGTTGAGAAATATAACAAGTCTTCATAGCACATCTTCCAGTGCCCAAGTCATATGTTGCATTTGAAAGAGAGATATGAGGAAAGGAAGCCACATTTTTAAAAGTTATGCTACAAACAGTAGGAGACTTAGGTCTCACTCACACATCATTTTTTTTTTTACCAGAACAATGTGAATAAACTCACTCATGCATTTTGGGTTTGCACCCCTCATCCAGATGGGCGGTGGGGTGGGGGTGGGGATGGCATACTTTTTTCTCTCCCCCCCCCCCCTTTTCCTCTCTCTTTCCTCTTTATTCCCCTGCAGTGGCTGTTCCACTGGGGAAGGGGCAGCACTTTCTCAACCATGTGGGCTGTCATTAATAAAAACGCATTTGAAACCCATTAAAAGCATGGACAGTTTTATCCCAAGACTATTCAGTTATACTCACATCATTAGTTACACAGCCAACAATGCGAATCTTTTGTAAAAACTCGGGGAAAGCCTGATATTGATTATCCTGGGGCAAGTGGGTTTTTGGGTGGCCACTCCCAAACTTAATCAAGTGCATTCCAGATGTGTGAGACCAACAAAGATTCATCCTGGGTTATTTTCATTGTGTCAATAACCCCTAAAAAACTGGCAGCACTGCACTGTTCCATTTAAGCAGGGAACAAGCAAAATACCCAAGTGTTCTTTGTACAACTGGGTCACTTTTTAAAAGTATATGCAGGTTCAGTTATCAACCTTCCAGGGAACACAGTTCACAGAATTTTTTGTTAAGGAAATGAAAGAAAAATCTAATTCAGGCAACAAGGCGAAGTTGTACAGCTATGTTTCTGTTGAAACATACATTACATAAAACCTTGTTAAACATCAAAGAGTAACTCATGTCATGATATTGCCCACATCCTTCTATGGTTTTGCACAGTTACACAACCAAATGGAGTAGAATGTGAACAGATTCCTCCCTCCAGCTGTGCTGAGTTTCCAGGAGACATGTTCAAGAAAAGTATGCCCCAAGTGACAGTTTTGCCATTACTATCTTCAAAAGGATCTCCAAGGCCCCTTTTCCCTCCTTTTATTTGGCAACCCTTTACCAACACAATGACAGCAAAGACAGAGAGCCCTGCAGGCTCATCTGTGCTTGATGTGGCTGAGATGGGACCACCTAGAGCAGGGGTAGGCAACCTTTCCCCTTTAAGGGCTGAGGGACTTCAGCTCCCAGAATCCCAGGAGCTACTGGCCAACATGGGACTATTGGCCAACATGGCTGAGGCTTCTGGGAGCTGAAGTCCCTCGGCCCTTAAAGGGGAAAGGTTGCCTACCCCTGACCTAGAGCATTCAGTTTCTCAGTGTGCCTTTCCAGCAGTGGGAGGATGTAAAGAAGGAGGGAGAAGGACATACAGTGTGGTCATTTAAGTGCAAATTGCCAGGCTCTATGGAACTGCATGTACAATTCCTTTTTTTTCTTTTTTGAGTAGAATATATCACTTAAAGAAAAATAGAAAGAATCACACAAAGTGTGAGTTGATCTTTTTTTGTACACAGGAGACATTTTCTTCTTTCAAAGAGTGAGAAAATTCTGGAGCTATTAATACAATCTAGAGAAGCAGACTGCCACATAAGGAAACATGATTTATATATTAAAAGTATTTTCCACCCTTCATTCATACCAATGTGGCAAAACATACACAACTAAAATGTAATGCAAACACAATGCAATAAAAATATAAAATTTTACATAAAATAGAACATAGATATAAAATGTATAAGCACCAAATAAACAAATGTACTTGTTCCTGAGATGATGGAAACAAAAGGGGAATATCTAGTGACTTCAAGTTTAAAACATTGATAAATGGTATCACAGTGAATATATGAGTGCTTTAAGAAAAATCTCTGTTTTAACAAAATCTTTGAACATTTAAGGAGGAAAAACCAACCTTGATGATTCTGCTATAATGTTTTCCTTCTTATTTCCACAGCTTCTTGAATTAACACCACTGAAGCATGTTAGTATGGTAAGCCCATTGTGATATCTTTGTGCAACAGAACAGGTGTACTTCTGAAAGAACAAAAAATGTTTAAGTAAATTGAAAATCAAACCAGAACATTACTTTCTAATCACTACAAGTGTTTAGATGAACTTCCAAATCAGCATTCATTAGAACTAGTTCACAACAGTAAACCACACTGCTTTAACACAAACACATGAATGTTCCTAGGAAAGGCAAGTATAAATTATATTTATGCTAAGTACTTTGATCAACTGTTTCCCCAAAGGAAGCATTTCTGAAAGCATTCCTAGTTTCCTCAGTTTGTGTGGTATGAGGTAGGCAGATTTGGACACTACCACTCAGCACTTTTCCCCTAGAATAGTAACAGTCTTGCAGATGCTTCCATAATGATAAAGTGGATGTAACATAAGCCAATGATTGATTCTTTCCCAGCAAGTGGATTGTAACAAGGGAGTTAAACCCCTGGGGAAAGATGTACATAGTGTGTAAATAGGTAAGCTAACAGTTTACCTGTGAATATGTTATTGAATTACATGTTCTTAGATGCAGCAAGAGCAAAAACTGTTACAAAAGAAGGTGGGCTCGATATATGAAAGCGATCCTGCCTTCAGTTCACTCTGTTACCCAAAGTAAGTTGGGGAGCATACCAACCTCACCACAGAACCTTACCTTGGTCCTCTGTAATGCCAGGTCAGAGACCTGTTTTACAGAGACCTGGCTGGGAGAAGCTAGTGCCATCACTTAGAATCAAGCTCTCCCAGCTGGGTACTCTGTTAGTGAACAGGTAAAGGAAAAGTGGGCAGGGGGGTAGAGTGGCTCTGGTTCATAGAGACAACCTCACCTTGACTAGGATACCTATCAAGAAAACAGACCGCTTCGAGTGTATGTACCTGAGCCTGAAGACTAGGGATAGCATAGGAATTCTGTTGGCATACCGTCCACCCCGTTGCTTAACAGACTCCCTATCCAAGCTGACACAGCTGGTCTCAGAACTGCTGTTGGAGTTGCCCAGACTTTTAGTTCTGGGTGACTTCAACATCCCACTCAAGACCAGTTTAACAGGTGCGGCTCGGCAGTTCATGGATTCCATGACAGGCATGGGCCTATCCCAATTGGTCTCCAGGCCAACGCATTCTGTGGGTCATAACCTCAATGTGGTCTTTAGTATGGAACAGGCATATCCATGGGCGGAGGTAATAAATACCACCACACTGTCATGGACGGATCATTTCCTGGTCAAGGTTGGACTAAGAGCCACTGTCCACCCCACCGGTCTGCCCTCAGAGGCTAACGGAGCCAATTAGACTTCAGAAAGCCTTGGAGGGTTCCTTAGTTGGTAATGCCATGATTCAGTCGAAGCCCTGGTTAATACCTGGAATATCGATCTTACCAGGGCTATCAACACGATCGCTCCCAAGCGTCCTTTCCAACCCTCTTCAAATCGTCAACCCTGATTCACAGATGAACTTAGAAAATTGAAGCAGATTGGACAATGACTAGAGCGCACCTGGCGGAAAACTCGAGTCTTATCTGATAAGACTCGTCATAGGAAATTTCTTTGTTCCTATCGAGAGGCAATGCATGCAGCGCTGAAATCTTTCTCCTCTGCATGTACTGTGTCTGTGGAATCCCGTCCAACAGAACTGTTTAGGGTGGTAAGGGAGCTGACACAGGTTCCTCCTGTGCAGAACCCTTTACTTAACCTGACAACAGCCTGTTGTGATGTTTTTAATAACTATTTCGCAGTTAAAATCTCTCAGATAAGAGCCGACTTGGATGCTGGGATTACAGCATAATCGACTGATGAGGTGTCCAGTAAACCTGGTTTTGAGATTAAACTGGATCGGTTTGAACTGGTGAAGGAGCCCTGGTGGCGCAGTGGTTAAATGCCTGTACTGCAGCCACTCACTCATAGACCACAAGGTTGCAAGTTCAATACTAGCCAGGGCTCAGGCTAGACTCAGGCCTGCATCCTTCCGAGGTTGCTAAATGAGTACCCAAGTGTTGGGGGGCAATGAGCTTATAGTTGTAACCGCTGAGACATCCCATAGCATGAAATGAAGCTGCTTTGCTTTACTTTGTTTTGCTACTTCAGTGGTTCCGTTCCTTTCTCTCAGGCAGATTCCAGGGGGTATCGCTTGGGGACAGCTGCTCTTCAAAAACAGAGCTTAAATGTGGCGTCCCTCAGGGGGCCATCCTGTCCCCGATGCTGTTCAATATCTATATGAAGCCACTGGGGGGAGATCATCCATAGACATGGGGCGGGGTGTTATCAATATGCTGATTACACCCAAATATATTTCTCCATGTCTCAGTTAGCAGCCATGACAGCAGATGGCAATTCTTCCCTCAATAAATGTCTTGAGGCGGTAATGGATTGGATGAGGAAAAAATGACTCAAACTGAATCCAGACAAAACGGAGGTACTCACAGTGAGGGCTCTGAAACCAGGTATTGGGTCACAATCTCCAGTCCTGGACGGGGTCATGCTCTCTGCTAAGGACTGTGTTTGCAGTCTGGGGGTGCTCCTAGACTCATCGCTTCACATGATAGATCAGGTGAACGTGACAGTCAGGAGCGCCTGTTATCAGCTTCGGCTGATATGCCAGCTGCGCCCTTTCCTGGAAGGAAGGGACCTAGAAACTGTAGTACATGCACTGGTAACCTCATAGCTCGATTTCTGCAATGCACTCTACATGGGGCTACCCTTATACCTAATCCGGAAACTACAACTGGTACAAAATATGGCAGCCAGATTGATCACCAGTAAATCTAAAATTGATCGTATTACTCCGATCTTGAAATCTCTTCACTGGCTGCCTATTGGTTTCCGGCACTGTATAAGGTTTTGGTGATTACCTTTAAAGCCCTACATGGCCTGGGTCCAACCTATCTAAGGGATTGCCTTCTTCCATATACTCCACCCTGCACCCTCAAGTCCTCTGGGAGGAACCTACTGCAACTGATAAAAACTAGATTAGCGGTAACCTCCCAGAGGTCATTCTCTGCCGCCACTCCCAGACTATGGAATGCCTTGCCAGAGGAGATCCGTCAAAATAACCAGCTTGGACAGCTTTAAAAAATCTGTCAAGACAGATCTCTTCCGGCAGGCCTTCCCTGAATATCTAAAAAAGCTGTCAAGACAGGATCACTTTACCTCTATGTGTGCTCTCTCCTCTATATAGTCTTTTATACCTTCACTGATATTCCAGAATTATTTGATGTATTATCTTATGTTTTAGTTTAATTTTGTATATTATATTGTATTTATTTTTTATGGGGGGGAATATTACTTACTGTTATTAATGTTTTAATATGGAGTATGTTTTATTTAAACTTAACCCTATTTTATGTGAGCAGCCTTGATTGTGTTAGCAAAAGTAGTGCAGATGGGAAGACATATTACAGTAGGTTTTACAGCAAGTAGGTATCATTAGAAGGGATCACTTTCATTAAGAAGCACCAGAAATGTTCAATTAAGGCGCTTGAACAAGCTCACTTCCATTTCATGTAAGAAGTATCACATTTTCCCCATGCTGCATATCCTCTCTTGCAATGAGAATATTAAATTACTCCTTTCTATAGAGGGGACAAACCTGCCACTCTTATCAGGACATTCCTATATGCAATAGCCTAATTTGCAGGGAAGAATTTTACATCCAACTTTGGATGCTTATCCACACTTCACACAGTATGATCATTTTCAGCAGCATCTCTCCTAGACAATTTCAAGCCAACAAAACACTCTTGCAGTTTCAAATATTCCTTCCTTAGGAGACTTTCCATTTCTTGTGGCCTTCTTTATTATCTTGTTTGCAATAACTAAACTGAAGATATTACCACTTTGATTCACTATCCAAATAAAATAGCTTGAATAACCAACCTTTAAATAGCTAAATGGAGCATTTCAAGTCTTACCAACTTTCCAGTTGGCAAAACATATGTCAGAACTATTGAATATGAAACTGAAATTAACATGCCTGTTTTTCAACAACTGCTTACCAGAATTTAGTACCTTGCTGAAGCAGATCTTTATTTATGCCATAGTTTCACAGTGAAAGATTAATAGGTTTCTTTCAAAGTCCAGAAGGGAGTGCTACATAAATCATTATGAAGCTGTATGAAAGCTTACTATATAAAGTTAAGAAATGGGAGGTTACCAATGAACATTTGTGATGAAAGCTGCTGAACAACAAGAGTGGCACATGATACAGAAGATTACTACAACACTTAAGAATTCATGGATTAAACAAATGTGTACTCACTCACTCTCATTATAAAGTTGCCCGAGGAAAGCAAGCATGTGTTCTCAGCTGAACAGTATCACTCTGCAATTAAAACTCAACCTCCCTGAAGATGCTACAACACATCAGTGTCAAAGATGAAGCTAACTCTGAGACAGGCCACGGTTATGGATATCATAAGTTCTGCTGCTAATAGCTTTGTTCTTTCTGTTTAAAATCAATTTCAAGATTTTTTTTTCTTTTTCTATTTAGGATCCTAAAGGTCATTCAGACAATATAAATGGGGAACCGTGAACCCATGCTGAACGGAAAGGCAGGGCAGAATAGACTCTTGAACATGCATATGTGCACACACAGAGAGACCCTTCTCACATATGAATACAGTTTTTCAAAAGACAAAAAGTGAGGTCCTACAGGCCTACATCCAATATTGTGGTAGTGGTTGCAATGGGACTTTCGTCTCCTCTCACAGATGCAGCTGGCTCCAGGGGGTAGAGGCAGCAGACTGGGAGCTGCTGAGAAAGGATGATTGCTGCCTCCAAGTTTTGTGAGCGGCAGCAGCTTTATCAGAAGAAGTACCTTACTGAATTCTGGCCCCTATCATCAATATGCATGGCAGGGGGTTGGACTAGATGGCCCTTGTGGTCTCTTCCAACTCTATGATTCTATGATAATATATGCAACATAAGCTTCCCTCCTACACACATGCACCTCCATACAGACTTGCAATGTGTCAAGTGGATGTGGCAGAGGAGAGCAACAGAACTTAAATTTGCAAATAGAGACAAGTACTAGTGAGTTATAAACTGAAATGCATTGTGCATCCCAATCATCCAACAGTTTCTGTTTCCCACAAGGAAGCTTTTCCAAATTGTGGCTGGAAGTGCTATGGGCCATTTTCATAAGCTGTATTCTGAAGCTTCACACTCTTGCACCTGCTCCAGGAAATGTCGAACATGGACTATGTCAACTAAGAACACCTTCTGTTCCTAAATAAGCACAGGGTGGCTGAAGTTCTACACTTCATATTTTGTGAGTCAATATTCTTGTTTCATTCAGCACCTATCAGAGTTTCTGTCTGCCCTTTACTTTCTCTCCCAGCAGATAACAGTAAGGCAGAAATTGACAGAAAAAAGCAGTGGGCTGTTTTGTGTTTAGTTCAACCATTCAGTCTGCGCAGAATGGTTCTCATGGGATAGAGGGAGGGAGAAACCATTGCGGAGAGAAGGCAGAATAGTGCGAGCCTTAGCAACAGCCAATGGAATGCAAGCTGGTGACAGCCAATCAAATCGAAGGCTGGAGAGGATGAACAGTCAGTTAGTGACAGTTGGAAGTCAGATAGGGTTACTGTTAAGTCCCGAGAGGGACAATTGTAGTGAGAGTTCTGGGTTAAAGTCCAGAAGTGATGGACTTAACACCCATACTAAACTCCAGAAATGAAGGAGTTGCTGTAGAGAAATATCCTGTAGAGATATAATAGAGATAGCCAGAGAGGCTAGTTTAAGAAGGGGTTTAAGGAAAGTAACCCAAAAGAAGGACTGTGTGGGAGTCCTGGGTAACAGTAACCATTATTCTAGGGGTCAGCAAACTACGGCCCGCGGGCCGAACCCAGCCCATTGAGGCCTTGTTACCAGCCCCTGGACCTTCCTGCCGCTGCCGCCGCCACCTTTCTCCTGTACGTCTCCACCCGCCATTTTGTGTTCCGCCACGGGGGAACACAAAATGGCGGCCGGGTTATGCGCGAGCCAACGAGTGTGCGGCCTCCTCCACCCCCCTCCTCCGCCGCCTCTTTCTCCGCCCTCCGTGTGCGAACATCCAGCCCCGCATAAACAGAAGAGCGGGAAGGGAGGGAGGGAGGGAGGGAGGAGAGCGAGAGCCACGAGGAGAGAGGTTGGTTCGCGGGGGGGGGGGAGGGAACTTGCCATTGCTGTTGCCTCCCTTGCTGCTGTTGTTGTGTGGCTTCAAGTCGTTTCCAACTTATGGAGACCCTCTCCTGGGGTTTTCTCGGCCAAATTTCTTCAGAGGGGGTTTGCCATAGCCTTCCTCTGAGGCTAAGAGAGTGTGCCTCCCTTGTTGTTGTGTGGCTTCAAGTCGTTTCCGACTCATGGAGACCCTATCATGGGGTTTTCTTGACCAGATTTCGTCAGAGGGGGTTTGCCATAGCCTTCCTCTGAGGCTGAGAGAGTGTGACTTGGCCAAAGTGGATTTGCATAGCCAAGCAGGGATTTGAGGCCAGCTCTCCAGACTCCAGACTCAGACACGTGCTTCACTCATGCCACCCCTGCGCTTGTTTGTTTCATTTAAGGTAGCATTTTAAATTGTTAATGATGATAATAATGATGGTGATAATGATGATTATTTTTTTCTTGGGGTTTTCTTGGCAACATTTCTATTATTAATTGTTGTTGTGTTGATGCTGATTTGTTGCTGTTTTCTTGGGGTTTTCTTGGCAAAATTTCTTCAGAGAGGGTTTCCTCTGAGGCTGAGAGAATGTGACTTGGCCAAAGTGGGTTTTTAGATATTGTATATATTCCCGTTTTGTTTTTTTACTTCAAAATATGATGTTTGCAGTGTATGTAGGAATTATTTTTTATTATTATTTTTAATTTTATTTATTTATTTATTTATTTATTTAATTATTTTTACTTCGGCCCTCCAATAGTCTGAGGGACAGCAACCCGGACCCCGGACCAAAAAGTTTGCTTACCCCTGCATTATTCTCTGAAAAGAGTGGAGTGAGAGGAACTGTTACTGAAACAAAGTAAAGCCTAAGAAAGTAAAATCTTAAAGTGAAACAAGTAACACCATTACATGAAGTAACAATTGTTTCATCCTACATCATCTAATTGTATATTGTTTAAATCATCTTGTAAATAAAGTTCTATTTTCTTTTTTTAACGAAAGCTTGTCTGCAGTTTGAATGTATATCCACACTACTTTTGAAACAAAAGTCTAGAGAATTTTTTTTAAAAGGGTCCGTCACAAGTGGGTGGCCATTTTAAGAGAAATAGTGGGGTGGCTGCGTGTTGTCTGCCACAAATTGGTGGCAGCAGTGAAATAAGAAAACCCAGGGCTGCCATTTTAAGAAAAAGTAGTAAGGTGAAGGAGTGTCAGCTTCACAATCATTGCAAATGGAAAATCTGTGTATAGTAAGGAATTTTGGTGGAAGCAGGGCACCTAACAGCAGGGGAAGACAATTTGTACATACATCCCCAGATAATAGACTAAGGGTCTCTACACACAGCCTGTTTCGGGGGGCTCTGGGCTGCCCTTGCTAGAAGTGGATCAGGGCCACGGCTACCCCAGACTGAGGCCCCGATCCTCCCTTTTGCCGCCCCGAAAAGAGCAGCAAAATGCCGTTCCTTTTAGAGGTGACAAAAGGCTGCCCTAAGAGACGGCGCCGCAGCTCTTCCACACCCTTTTGGCGCAGCGTGTCTACACACTGCGCCAGGAGGGCATCCTGACACCACACGCCATGCGTAAGGGCACGCAGCGTCAGGACGGCGTCGGGGTGGGGTTGGGCCCAGCCCTTTAGGCCGGTTTGCAACATCCCTTAATGTGCATGAGTTAGGATGAGGGTGCCTACTGCTGTCTCTCCAGTCACATTCCTTCCCCCATGTATATATAATATCCCAAGCCTAAACATCTAAAAAGTTATTTGTAACTCTGCCCCTGTATATTGTGAGTGAAAACAGTACACAGAGAAACCCACAGAAGTGCTTATAATGAAAGAGACAAAATACATCAATTTTGTACAGTCAGCCTTCCATATCTACAGATCATGCACAGATT
Source organism: Phrynosoma blainvillii (assembly GCA_026167975.1). NCBI lineage: Eukaryota > Metazoa > Chordata > Lepidosauria > Squamata > Phrynosomatidae > Phrynosoma > Phrynosoma blainvillii. Next base: position 95,575,328 of record JANUYF010000001.1, read on the forward strand.
TAAGCATCCACAGCTTGAAAATATTTTAAAAATATGTAAATTCCAAAAAGCAAACCTTGATTTTGCTGTTTTATATAAGGGATACCATTTTACTTGTCCACCATATATAATGGGATGAGCATCCATGGATTTTGGTATCTGCAGGGGGGCCTGGAACCAAATCCCAGCAAATACCAAGGGCCACTGTATTTGACTGAATATATTTTAGGTTTGTAAAGTTATGCTCTTCTTTCTTGTTATGTAAACTTTGTGCATTCATCTCATTATTTGTTTCATTTGTATGCTGCCTTTCTCCCAGAGTGGGATCCAAGTCATTTCCCAGAGAAAAACAACTAAAATGACCTACATAGTAGAATTTCAAAACAATTAAAATCACCTCTTCAAACTATATAAAATCATTTCTAAAACGTACAAAGATATATAAAGAAATCAGAGTTCTCAATGTCTTTTAAAATGGATATGGATGAAGTTTAGAAGTGAACAAAATTTGTCATGCTCATGTCCACAACTTCTAAGTTCCATAAATAGGAGTTTAAAATTAATGCTCCAGATAAGGGGTAGGAATGCTATCACCCATGTTTGTGGTCCCTAGGACTGCTTTTGCAAAACCCAGGTTCCTCCCAGGTCTGCCTCAAGCCCCCAAATATTTGTTAATATTTGGCTTAACATTAAGATTTCTGTTCTAGAATATTAAGAATAGCAATTTTACATTAAGGCACAGGGCTCCCCTTACACCTTGTTTTACCCATCTTTGTTTTGCTTGTCCCAAAGTTTCACAGAAGCACAGAAGTGGGATTTCAGCCATTTCTTGTTTCATTTTATGAGACAGGAAATGGAACTTGCCCACCTCTGCTCTAGAGTAAACTTAGCTGCTCACAACATTAATGTATCTTTATATTATGAAACGTTTTGTGGGAAAAGCTCTTCAAATACGCTTAGCTTAACGGATTAAATATGGAAGATTTGAGTACCATTTGCAATGTAAATGGTTAATTTCAATCATTTGGACATGGAACCTACTACTGAAGAGTTCAGCAGCAAATTATCTATGGGGTGAAACAGATGGGCGGAAGGGGCGGCTTGAAACTGCACCTTCTGAAGACAGATTGGGGCTGTGTCAAATACACACTATTGCCCCAATCTGCCTTGAAGCCAGCTGAAAAAGAAGCAGCAAAGATCCACCCCTTTTTCAGCCAGCAAAAAGCCGACTTTTCCTATCTCGCCATGGCCCTATGAAGCATCATGAAGCTGCCCACGTCTGGGCAGCCAGGCGGTTTCAAGGCGTCTTAGGAGCGTGTGGCATCTAAACTCCATGCTCCCAAGCTCGAAGCCGCCCCTTCCCCCAAGCTGGGAAGCTGGCTTTTAGAGCTAGTCTGTTCCAGCCCATCTCACTTCAAGTAAGAAGTGGCATTCTATATTGATAATACAAAGCAGAACAGAATTAGTATACCAATCACACCCAAAGGAAACATGAGTAATAAGATTTAAAAGAGATTATTTGTTCCCAACTATTATAACATAACTGTTTGCATTGCTGTTACACACTTCCTCAAACGCAAAACAACTTTCCATTTCACAGTAGAATCTGATCAATTACTCAAAGTTCAAACCATTACAGCACTAAAAAAAATAAAACCCAGAATGCTATAACAATGGAAATTCTTGCCTTCAGAAGCAGTCAGAAAAGAAATTGATTTCAGTTAAAATTGCTGGAGAGCTACAAATGAAGAATATGACAGATTGTGAAGTTGAAGGCTTTCATGGCCAGCATCCATGTTTTTGTGGGTTTTTCGGGATGTGAGGCCATGTTCTAGAAGAACGTATTCTTGACGTTTCGCCTGCATCTGTGGCTCTGAAGATGGCAAAACATCAAGAATACATTCTTCTAGAACACAGCTTCACAGCCCTAAAACCCCACAAAAACCTATAATATGACAGATTTATTTGCAAAAATCTAATTAAAGGATCTGGTGCAACATCAAGACATTTTCAAAAGTATGTATACTTATGTTTACAACTGCTTGGGGAATGACACAGACTTATCATTTCATATGTCATAAATTAAAAGTAGCACACAGGTCATCCATTTACTGAAGACAACAAAATGCCTTTAAAAATAAGAGCTGTCCGCATCCTTCCTTGGCTGATAAGGCACAAATACTGAAGAATAATGCCTTATGTCATGCAGCCAAATTGGTTGTTATTGCAAGTGTTGTATTGAAAATTGTATCCAACTATGTCCATCTACCAGTGGAACATGTGCTGCTGGTGGAACATGTTTTTCCTCCTTTTCCTCCCCTCTCCCCTGCAGCGTACTTGCAGAATCTGTATGAGCGAGAAGGGGGCACTTGGGAGCAGATTGGAAGGGGTCAATATGAAAAGGTCACCCTGCTGTATGAGCAAAGGTCTACTCACCTAGCATTGGCTATTTCACAAATATCCTGATCTGCTAGACCTTGCATCACCATATAACTGATGGATATGCTCATGTATAAAGAGGACTTGCCAAGGCTGCACTATTCCACTAGTTTTTAACTAGAAAGGCCAGTTATAAAATAACTTGCTCATACTGTAAAAACTGAATCAAATTAGCATACAGAAAGGGCAAACTAAGAGGCAGTCACAAAGTGATGTATGAATTTTGCTCAACCATAAAGGCTATGGCTTTTATCCATCTCTAGGAGGGAAAATGTTTAGTAGGAAAACTTATGCTTCAAGTGTAGACTTTCTCAAACCTCATTTTATTTTGTAACAGTAATAAGAGATCACTGAAAATTCACATATCATGAACAGCAGACTAAGTGCATTGCTTAATTTTCCTTGCCAAGATGCCAACCCATCTAAGTGCAAAGAGCAACCCCATGGTAACAGGGATCAGTTAAACAAAGGAAATGACGAATAACTGCTTAGGAAACATAATTTCTCAGGAAACACAACAGTCCAATCTGTTACATTAAAGTCTAAAGATTAAGGAACATTACTTGTAACATCTCAGTTGTATCAGTGTGTTTCTGAGTGGCAAAATTATCAGAAATGTTTCAAATATTATGAATGGAACACACTGCGCTGCCACTGTTCCACACTCAAAACTAATTTCCCTGACAGTAAGCCGCCTAATTCAATTTTACCAATATTTGAAATGGATCTTGACCACTTCAGATGGAATGATATCACGAACAAAACAATAAACTCTTTCAAAGATTTGCTTGTTAAATGTTAAATGTAAGGCTGTAACTTCATAGCGAGGCTATATTATAAATTAGACTATGCAATCAGCCAGGCACTACCCCACAAGATCCACTACAGACACATGGAACTCTAATGGAAGAAAGAGACCTGAAAAAGATAAACAAGATTTATGGCTGGCTGCAGGCACTTACGTCCCCTATCTATCTGTCTATCTATCCCCTTTCTCCTAAATTGGATTCAAGGTACTCTAAAGGTAAAGGTAAAGGTAGACCCTTGACATGAATATCTAGTCATAACTGACTGTAGGGAGTGGTGCTCATCTCCATTACTAAACCAAAGAAACAGTGTTCTCCAAGGACTGCTCTGGTGGTAATGTGGCCAGAATGACTGCACCAAATGCTGTTACCTTCCCATCAAAGTGGTACCTATTTATTTACTCGCATTTGCATGCTTTCCAACTGCTAGGTTGGCAGAAGCTGGGACTAGTGACAGGAGCTTACCCTATCATGCAGCACTCGAGCCTCGAACTGCTAACCTTCCAATCATCAGAATTGGCGTTTTAACCACTAAGCCACCCCACCCCTTGTCAAGGTATTCTAAAGATACTTAAAAACAGTACAATTTTAAAATACAATTTGAAAGATCAGATGAATACAACAATTTAAAAATATAAAAGAACTAAAGACATACAAAAGCAAACACTTCAATAAGATAACCCCCTGGGCACAGATACATATTAAAACCTGTTTGAAGAGAAGTTTTTGACTGCCAACAAAAAGAGAGCAGGGAAAGGGCCAGCCTAGCCTCTCATGGGAGGAAGTTTCAAAGGGTGAGAATAGCCACAAAGAAGGCTCTCTCTTGTGTGCTCACCAAGTAAGTCTTTGAAGGTTGTGGGACAGAGAGAAAGCCTTCCTCTGAGGTTCTTAAGAGTTCTGGACCATTCATATGGGGAGATAAAGTCTGGACACTAAACCATATAAGTCTTTATAGGTCATGACCAGCACTTTGAATTGTGCCCTGAAATGAACTGGTAGCCAGTGAAGCTGTTTTAACAACCGAGTTACATGCTCCCTGTAAGTGGCCCCAGTCAGCATTCTGGCTGCAGCATTCCGGACCCACTGAAGTTTTCCAATAGTTTCAAAAAACAACCCCACGTAGAGTGTTATTAGAGTTGCTCAAATGGGATAATCAAGGCATGTGTCACTCCAGTCAGATATGACGTTCCAAGGAATGGGTACAACTGGTGTACTAGTTTTAACTGTCCAAATGCACTCCTGGCCACTGCCAAAGCCTGGGCATGCAGGCTCAGAGCTGAGTCCAGAAGACCACCCAAGCTGCAAGCCTGAGATTTCAGGGAGAGTGTAACCCCATCCAGCACAGGCAAAGTCCCTATTGCCTGATCTGCCTTACAACTAACTAGGAGCACCTCTGTCTTGTCCGGTTTAAGTTTCAATTTGTTGGCTCTCATGCAGTCCACTACTGACAGCAAACACTGGTTCAGTACTGAGACAGTTTTTTCAGAATAAGATGGGAAGGAGAGATTGAGTTGAGTATCATCAGCATATTGGTGACACCACACCCCAAAAAGCTGGATGACATCTCCCAGCAGTTTCATGTAAATGTTAAATAATATGAGGGACAGAACAGAACCCTGAGGGACTCCATAGGCCAATGGTCAGGACATTGAATATGAACAGCACCACCTTCTGAGTTCACCCTTCCAAAATGACCGGAACTACTATGTAACAGTGCCGCCAAGTCCCATCCCGGAAGGATGGGCCCAAAAGGATAGTATGTTCAATGGTATTGAAAACCTCTGAAAGGTCCAACAAAACAAACAGGGACCCAATCCCTCTGTCCAGTTCCCTGCATCCACCAAGGCAACCAAAGCTGTCTCCATCTCGTAACCAGAACTCAAGGCAGATTAAATTTCAGGCGGCCCTCAAGACGTGGGATTACTTCAAAGCTCCTTCACTACCAGCTTTCTTCCAGAAAAGAATCAGGTGGTGGAGGAGGAGGACGGGTGAACTGTCTCTCCTCAAGACTCCTCTGCCACTAAGCCTTTACTGAGAATAGAGCCAAGCAGAGGAGGAGGACAGAATTACTATTAATAAAATTATTTGCTATTAATTAATTAATAATCAATGATTAAAATAGTTTTTTACTATCTGCGGCCCAAAGATGTTTACCCTATTTTAATTCTGGTCCCTATCTACTGCCAAATTGGGCAGGTCTGATCTAGATAATACATCTCATCCAGAAATCCCTGGAGCTGGGAGGTCACCAGACACTCCAAGGCCTTTCCCAAAAATGGAATATTAGAGACTGGCCAATAATTATTCAGAATGATGGAGTTCATGGAAGCCTTTTTTTTAATAACAGCCTCACCACAGTCTCTTTTAGGCAGGATGGAAACTTCCCTTGCTGCAGTGAGGCATCCACCACTCCCCTTATCCACTCAGCCATCCCCCTCTGGCTGCTTTTAAAAGTCAGGAAAGGCAAGGATCCAGTATAGACTGCACAAGCTGAAATGAATCTAATAATACAGGATAAGCATATGCTATGATTACATCCACTAGACCTGTCTTAACTACAGCAACTAAATCAGAGCAAATCTGATTTTGTCTGCAAAGCATCTTGCAAATTTGTCACAATGGGCTGTTCAGTGGTCTTTGTTTTCTTTTTGTGGGCCAGAGCATTAAACTCTGACTCTGACTACTCAAAACAACTTCACTACATGACACTGTACAGATGCAATGGTGGCATAGAAATATAATTTCTTCGCTGCCACCATCACCACACCATAGGCCTTCCAATGAGCTCTAGCCCATGTTCAGTCAGACTTGCTCTGAGTCTTTCACCATCATCACTGCAGTCTCCATCCCATTTGTTTCATCGCCACCAGCTCCCTAGTGAACCAAGAGACTTGTTTGGCTCTGCTTTGTGGGAAGGGACACTTGGGGGCAATCATGTCCACTGCTCTGGCCAGTTCTCTATTCAAGAGATCAGCCAAGGCAACAGGGAACTCCCCAAGAGCCACCAGGAATCCCTCTGGTTCCATAAGCCTCCTGGGCTAGGCCATGTTAATTGACCCCACCCCTGATGATTCTTCAGGTCCCAGTGAGTCTAAATCCTACCAGGTAATGATCAGTCCACAACAATGGAACTACATAAAGTTCCTCCACACCCAGATCACAGACATCCCACACAGAACAAAAAACATATTCTGTCCAACTAACCACTTTAAAAAACATATATTCAAATCTAGGAGACTTTGGGACAGGGCACCTGGTGAGGGAGATGGAATCCCGACAGACCACTGCACTTCTTCCTCCTGCCTCCCAGGCCTTGCCTGCTGCAGTACAGAGAACCCAGGTAGACACAGGTGCAAAAGATTGAATCCCCCTTGTTCATCCAGCCAGTTCAGTGTACTCATCCAGGATTAAGTCCTGGATCAGAGATAATTTTCCATTCACCAACTTGACATTGAGGAGCAGCATTTTCAGCCCGGGGGGGGGGGGGCTGTTGCCAAGGCTATCCAGACTATCTGACATGGGAGACAGCTTGGGGGTGACCAACACCTTGCAGTTCTCCCTTCTACCAATACGATTGTCTCCCCTTGCTGTATCCCCCCCTGTGCATGACTGTTGTAATGGCTGCTCCCTGGGCTGCTTATCCTCCCATACCTTCTTTGAAGCACTTTTTTTTTTTTTTGCTGGCAGACAGATTATTTTAAAACTTTTATTCAACTCAATACACCCTCCCCACCTAATCAAAGGGACTGGCCCTTACCCTCATTCTACCACTGAAGTGACTGCCCCCAAAGGGGTGACCCCACTGAGAGTGGGCCCTTCACAGCAGGCACCCAATTTTTAGTCTTTCACAAGGGGACAGTGGTCCTGTCTAGATGTTTAGCCAGTAACTGTCCAAGTACCTGGAACCTGGTTCCACAGAAGCAAGCAGAAGTCCACTGGAAAAGGTTAACAGCAGCAAGCAAGCAGACAGCAGACTTCTTTCATCAGGTAGTGATGGTCTTCTTCTTCTTCCTCCCACATGTTGGCTCCCCAGGTTTCTGCAGCAGCTTAATAAGTACAATGTGGCAGATCTTATGAGACAGCCACTTTACTGAGACTGAGGAGGCCTTGACTAGATGGGAGACCACTTGGGAACCTTGTGTACTAAGTTGCATGAAGGAATAAAGATAAACAAACTATGAGAAATAAATTAGGTTTCCAGTATTAAGCTAGCAATTTTTTTCTCTTTTGAAAAAAGTTAACTATACAGAGCTTAGGTAGAAAGCTGTGTAAATTTACTCTTCTTTCCATCCTTCTTTTTGTCATGTCAAAAATAAGCCTATGTACATGCTGTATATAGCAGGGAGCTGTATAACAAATATTTACTGTGACAAGACTGCCCAAGCCTGGTTCAGTAACAAAACTACTCTTTGCAAGAAAGGCCTTGTTCATGCATGCTGCATGAGGCCCTTTAGTTTTCAGGCCCAGAGAACTTTAGCATTTAAAAAAAAATAACAACAGGGATGGAAAAGAAGCAAAGACATGTCTTTGCTCCACCCAAACTCAATCCTTCAGCAGCTGGTTAACAAACATGTCATTAATTGCTTGCTATTGCTATGCATCAAATGCATCTGACCTAGATGTACTATTTATTATCCATTTCAACAGTTTTAGAATCCGATTTGGCTCCTTAAACAAATATACACCTCTACCAAAAAAGAAAAGAAAAGAAAACCCTGACAGAATGGTGTTCCTTCCAAAAAAAATGAATTTGTTTTGAATCATTCATTCCAAGTTCCTTAATGGAATTTTATTTTGACTGATGCTTCCAAGACCATGAGCTAATATGGTGACAGGAACAAATTATTTTCCTAACTTCTGTAACTAAAATGAGTTTGAGTGTTTTAAATATACTAAGAAAAATCTCATTAATATGTTCCTCAAATTAAGTCAAAATAAATACATTTTCTATTCTAGTTTGAAACTGTCAATTGGTTACAAATAAATACGTTTTGTACTTTAAGGTGCTAGAACTACCAGCAATACACAGTGATATATTCAACATCACAGCTCTCTTGTTGGGATTAATTTCCCCCAAAAGTTTCCCTAAGACTTATGACTATGTACTACGGCTAGTTCCGGCATCTTAAAATGTAAAGTGTAAATGTAATTTATTACTTGACATAGGGCCTAGTTATGATAGTTTTAAACAACCTTGACTTTAAATATTACTTTATTTTTAAAATTCTAGGTGCTTAAAGACTGTCTTCTCTATTGCACTTGCAAAACATTATCATCATCTATGCATCTATCATCACTTACAACTCCAAACCCAATGTGTTTCCGAGAGCCAGTGCAGTCATCCAATAATATCCACATGTGTTGGGCTAGCAGTGCTGATTTTAATATAATTAACACATACATAAAACATCAGTTCATTGATTCTGCTTAGGACTTTAGGACTTTCGAGATTATTGTTCCCATTTTTTCCTGAGTACTGAATCACATACTGGAGTCAAAACAAGGATCTACTTCTCGCAAATTGACTTTACCTGTTCAAGTGGTACACACACTCTTGAATTTTTAGATAACTCACATTATAATGTAACCCTCATTAATTGTTGGTTTGACCCAATGGGCAGGAAAACACTAAAGAGGCTGTACTTAATAGTTCAGTTCAGAAAGAGAGGGAAGGAGAACTGGAGAGGAATTGCAGATGCCAGAGTTAAGGAATGGGCCCTTTTCACTTTGAATAAGGTAGTGAGATTTTCATTTATGTATTTAGAAGGAAACAAAAGGGTAAATTTTTTATGATGGTATTTCTATACTTCATTTGCTGCTATTTTGATTTTTTAAAAAATTATTATTCAGGGCTTTAAGGCTACATCCAAATGTTGCAATACTACTGAGCATCACAGGCAGTACAGTCCTGCATTCAAGTCCTGCACTGGCACTTCATTGGATACGCAGAACCTTTGGGACAGTGTATGTGTGTTAAATTTAATATATAATGAGTATCGTTGTTGCTAAAATATATTGGAACTTATATTGTGACTGTATTTGTACAATTCAATTATAATTGTCCCTAGAAAATGATACAAAAAAGTAAAAAACAAACAAACCTTAGAACCCAGAAAGTAACACACAAGAGCTCAAAAACCCTTTGGTCCCCCCTACTAGACACACATATACACTCAGATTTATGGGACAGGTCTAGGAAAGGGACACTGTCATTTTACAATTTATTTTTGATGATGATATACTTAGTTCATAAACACTGGTTCACACTGGCTACACTCACTTGTTAGCTGGTTGAGATCTGGGATTTTTCTTTTGAAAATCAGAAGTCTGGCTTCTTCATGAAAAGAGAACACAAGAACTCAAAGAGAACTTTTTAAAGATTTACTTGCTATCAACAATAAAGACAGATTTCCAACTTCCAATTTTTCAGACAAACCTAGTAGACTAGTTATCTTCTTTGCACTAATCAAAAGCACACAAAGATCTGGGATCCCTGAAGTAGTAGAGTTGGTGCAACAAATCTCAGCCCTATATATAACTTAAGTAGAAAAGGCCAAACTAAGGAGTTTATCACACGGGGGAAATCCCGTGCGGAAACGGGGCTTTAAATTAAACGAAACTCGCAAAAGCTGGTATTTTTTCAGACGATATCGCTGTTAAAAGAAGGTTAATCCGAATGGAAATTAGACAAAAACTGCTTCTTTTTACTTTCGGAAGATCCCAAAAGTAAAAAGAAGCAGTTTTTGTCTAATTTCCATTCAGATTAACCTTCTTTTAACAGCACTTTTACTTCTCACACAGAGCAGAACGGGAGAAATCCCGTTCATTAAAAGCTTCCACTTTTGTGTTTGTTTGTTTTTTACTTTAAACAGCAATTTTGCACGGGGCTCCCCGTGTGATAAACTCCTAAGTGGCTGAGCATACATTTTCCATAGGGAAAAAAAATCAGCTTCAACCTCTGCACTGTCTAAAGATAGAGATTCTCTAGATCAAGATTAAGGAATTCTTGGATACTTGTTGCAATCACAGCAGATAGTATTGGGATAAATTAACCAACTGGGGTTAGATAGATGAAGTAGAAGTTCACTTGATATGTTTCCTAATGGAGTATGCAGTATGTTGTTTGCATTTCTATGAAAAAAAACAAACTCTTTTATTCCTGATTGCTGAGGCAAGCTAGATCACACCATAGGACCTACTTACCAAAAGTCCTACTGCAATGAATTGAAAACAGGTTTAATGAGAATTTTAAATCAGAAAGAATGTATTTTGCCCTGGATTTGTGTCCTCGTCTATGCACCAGAAGGCAAAAAGACAACTAGTATTTAAAATATGTACATGTTTGGTTCTCTAATTATAGAGTCTGCATGCCAGAAGAAACATTAGTCATTTGCTTAGTAAAAAACCATAATGAAATCCTTTTGAATTTGGTTTCCATACAATGTCATTTACTTTTATAGCTAGATTTTTCAAAAGTCTACTTATCTTTAAGAAAAAGTTGTGCACAATATTTAAATTTACCACTTTTCCTATATATAGATTTCATGATACTAAAATAGCAATGCTCAAGCCCACGGGTGGAGTGAAAAGGACCACTTTAGAAATCTGAATGAACTGTACAAAAAGATTTCACTTACACAAAGCCTGGAATAGCAAAATCAACAGGGAGCTGCCCAGCATCCTTCCATTTTAGATACAGGCAGGATTACAGCCATTTTCAAAGCCAGACAGACTAAGCAGCACAATCCCACTAAATCCAGGTTCACCTAGGTCCATTGATTTTTTTTTTTTGGGGGGGGGGGGGGGAAGAGAACCAAACAAGTGCTAGCTCTTTGTTAGAATTAAACACACTTTTATTTAGATTGACCACTTAGGGCTGGGAGACAATTTAATTCACTTAACATTTCAATAAGACCTTACCAATTCACACTCCTCAAATCAATACACGAACGGCAGTGATATCTTTTAATATTCACACTTCTCAGAGTTTTGCATTGCAATTATCCAAACAAAAATGCATACAAAAGCTGATACATTAGAAGAAACTGCACACCAAAACTGTATATGAATAGAAAAACATACTATTATATGAATTATATATATTAAGGAAAACTGCTTGTGGAAAATGTGTCCATTAAGGAAAATATACAAAAATGAATTTTTGAGCTGATACACAAATGGGATATAATAAATTTAAAGCAAGACAAGTTAGAAAACGAAATTGACATATCCATCCCTGATGACTCTCCAACAAAAATTATACTAGAACATAAAATATTGGCTATGGCCGATTTTATTTCTTGGTTGTAACAGATTTGTTTTTTAACTGAATACTTAAATAATTTTAAATAGGCAGTGATTCTCAAAAATGGATGTTTGTCCAATGTGCACATGTGTCAACTGTGCTAATGAACAGTGGCAAGAAAGTTAAATCATAGTCAGAAAAGTGGAAGGCTGAAAGAAATGAGGAAGACCACACCACAAGCAGATTGATTCAATCAAGAATGTTATACCCATGAGTTTTCAAGACCAGAGCAGTACAAGGGGGTATCGTAAAGTAATAATTATCACCTGGAAGTTATTGTGGTATATTGATGAAATTTTGTCAGTGTCATCATCACCAAGTGACCTTTTCTTTTCCCAAAAATGAAAAAATCCATTGCAGGGTTACCGATTTGAAAACACATCATTCATGAGGTGGAAGAGTGGTTTGAGGTGCAATCTGCAGACTTCTACAATAACGGTATTCGGAGGGTCAAGAAATGCTGAGAAAAATGTATGAATCTGGATGGTGACTGCGTAGAGATAAGTTAACAACTACAAACTTTCTGTCAAAACAAACTTTCTGTCAAAAACATTTAAGGTGATACTTAAACCTTTACAATACCCCCTCATATATTTGTATTCTCTTTATACACACAATATCTATATGTTGGATTTTTTTTTCTTTCCATTTTTTGGTACATGTTAACTTTTTATTGAGAAAAAAGTAAGGTCGTTTTTAAAAGCACAGTCCAGAGAATATTTTGTCCACCGCATTTCTCAGTAGCTGTAGCTTCTATACACTTCAAGAATGGGCCATGTATAGCACACTGCAATAGGTGGGAAGAAATGGAAACATGAATCACTGTGGCCAAATTTCTTTTTCTTAGTAAAAGGTGTAGCAGTCAAACCAACTGCATAAGCCACATGGCCATCCAGAAGCAATGCCCAACCCAAGAACACCCCTTAACTGTGAACTTGATCTTTAGGAATGTGCACAACATCATCCAGAACTGGCTATCCTAATCCCAAATTGATTTTCCTGCTAACAGAATTTATGTCTTGGCTGAAATGAGCCTCAATTAATCCACCACAACAACCAGACGATAATTCAGGGCATGTAAAGTATAGGCCCTTTTGCATTAGTTAAGAAAGAGAAATAGAGTTGGGTATCATCAGCAGAGTGATGAGATCAAGCTACAATACTCTGGATGCGCTCACCCAGTGGCTTCACATGTATGTAAAAAAAGCACAGGGTTGGTATTGGGCCTACTTAAATTGGAGAGGCTACTAGCCATGAGGTGAGCATCAGTCTCCCAGTACTACTTTCAAGCAACTATCAGCCAAGCCATACCTATTGCAAAACAGTGTGCTGAAGTCCCATGACAGGTAAATGGACTAGAAAAATACTGTAATAAACAATTATCATCCTGTTTGCAACTTGCTGATTTTTCCTTACTGTTGAACAACAGCCCAGAAAATATGCAATGGAGGAAATATATACATATGAAAGTATGTGTGTTGTTTATTAATTTGATTACTAAAATAGAAAGGGGAAAAATAAAACCGATTCATTACTTTTGAAAATTATTCAATACAGCCACCAAACCATATGGGCATTTCTTCTACTTGTATGTCAGATTATAGCCTGCCAATGCCAAATAGCTTTCCAGGCAGAGATTGTTGGAAAAAATGGAGAAGAATTCTGGTATTTTTGTTCATTTAAAAAAATCAAGTGCTACTCAAATCACTGCTATGTTTTGTGATTTATATATATCACTTTTAAAAAGATTTGGTTTATTAAAACAACAACATATGAGGCATAGTTTCATTCTCCTTAAAGGGAAGCTTACATTTTATTCATAATCTAGCTTTCAAAATCACATTTACTTATAGATTTTGATTCATGGTCAGAGTCTTAAGAAACAGTAAGTCTCTGTGTGCTAATAAAACTGAAATCACGTGATGGGTGTGCCAATAAGACTGGAATTCCTATATAAACAAGGACCAAACTTTTTAGAGTAACTGAAGCAAAATTGGCAAACCCTATGTGCAGTCTTAAATATGCCTAATGGTGCACAGCCAAAATGGCACAGAGAAGCATAATTGTTCAGCCATCAATCACATATTTCATGCACTTCACTGCATTTTAGAAATACATTTTAAAATCTCTTGTAATCCAGGAGAAATCAGTGGTAACATGTTATTACTGGGTAAGGAAAAAGCAATGAAAAACAAAGTAGAGATATTGTCAGAAATGAACGTCACATTCTTCTATACATCATGGAACTTCCCACATTATTTGAGCAGGAGGAAGGAGGCACATTATAGCCGCAGCCATCATGAAAATGGGCTATCAGATAGCCACTAGTATCGGGCAACTTAGGGTAGCATTTCTCATTGGCACTAGCCAAAGCTTACACACTCTACCGACATCCAAATGATATCCAAGTGCTTATATTTGCTATCTTTGTAATATTAAAGCACATATAGCATTCCCTTCTCCACTTCTATTCTACATCACACATGGCTGCCCTAGATTTCTTTTTTTGCAGTCAATGTAATACTCTGCAAAACATCATTTCATCCAACAAATGCTTCTTTACTAACCAGTCTGTTCACAGCAATTAACCCAAACCACAACCCGGGGTGGGGTGTTGCATGTATGCTTGTGTAAATGTACAAACAAATGTGTATGGGTGTGGCATGGTGTGAAGGTTTTTGTGGATGTGTACAAATGCTTGAGTGCATCCACCTATGACAAAAAGTGGCTCACCTTTCATCTTTACCAGGGGTAGGCAACCTTTTTGAGCCGGGGGCTGGGTTGCTGTCCCTCAGACAATTGGGGGGCCGAAGCACCCAAAAATAAATAAATAAATAAATAAATAAATAAATAAATAAATAAATATAAAAAAATAAAAAAATTAAAATATATATTTTTAAAAAAAATATGAATGCACACTCTCTCAGCCCTAGAAAAGCCATGGCAAAACCCCTGTGGAGATTTTGCCAAGAAAACCCCAAGAACAAGTAATAACAACAATAATCAATATCATTATGGCGGGCAGCGGCGGCGGCGGCAGGACCGGCCTGGGGCCGGTCCTAAGGCCTCGGCGGGCCGCATCCGGCCCCTGGGCCTTAGGTTGCCTACCCTTGATCTTTACTGTTTGGTGCCTATATATCCTGAATTCAGAACTATACAGATACAATGGACAGAGAACTCATACTGTTTTTGTGTTATGCATATTACAGAGCCCAACTCAAAAGACTTATATGCCCAGTTAGAAGTACAAACGGATGCTATTATTTAATGGTCAATCACAGTATTCTGCTCTGATTAAACTCTATTTTGTCATTATTTTCAGACTTCCTTTCCTAAGCTGTCTGATAGAATAACAACTTTCAGTAAGTCATTATTCTTGATATTGAACTTGTCATTCAGTAAGGATACACAGACATAACTAGGAAATCAAAGCTAACTTCTTATCATGGAGACAGTATTATGGTGCACAGTGACTGAGCAAAGCACTGTAAAATCCAAGTCCATACCCTGTCATGCCCTGGAAATGTCAATAAGATGGCCAATTGCAAGTGGTACTTTCATTGAGTTTATTGCTTAGCCAGAGGCTAGAAAGGATCATTAAAAACATATTTTTTATGGACTATGATTCAAGATGGATTATTCAGAAGACCAAGGGATGCCTTTCCAACTGAACCTTCCCCCTCCCCCATTGTATTAGATTACAACTGCCATCATCCCAGCAATCATCCTTGCTGGGGATGATGGGAACATAGTTGGAAGGTATCTTATTGGAAAGGCTGACCAAGGGCTTCAATTAAATCTGCCAAGAAATATTTCTCTTTAAAAAAGGAGAGCATATCCCATATCACACCCATATATCACCCATATTCCTTCATCTGCATCCTATTTAATGACAATGTTTTTTTCATACATTAAGACTTTAATAATTAACATTATTTTTGTACTTGCCTTTTATTTAGCAAGTGTCATTTCTGCCAGGGAGTGGAAAGATTTTAAGTAATTATTTTTTATTTCTTGTTATAAATCTGAAAACTGATTCATTCTTGCTACTCATCAAAATAGTGAGAGGAAGTTGCACTACTTGTTATACTTCCAGTGCTTTCCAGTGCTTTCCAGTGCTTTTTAGGGGAAAGGGTAGTAGAACTGCTAAGAGAAATGTCTAAACAAATCCTGTCCATATACATATAAAAATGACCTTTAATTAAAGGTCAGTAAGGTAGCATTTACTCTTGCTAGTTGTGCTACCTTTGAAATATCACTCCATTAAACCATTGTTCAAAACAAAAAATAGTAGCAACCACACTACTTATATTGTAGTATTATTTCCAAGATCTGGTTTTGCCAATAATTAAGGTTGTTCAACTTCCGCAGGAGATGCAAGATGTTACTTCTGCATCATCAGGCTGGTGGTATAGAAGCCAAGTATAGAAGCCATGAACCAGCAAACACTAGCAGAATCAGGTCACCTTACTCCAACCCTAGTTCAAAAGCAGCAGAGCAAGGTTTGGGATCACACTGTACTTTTTTTAAAAAAAACTTACTTTAATAAATGTTTATTACTTGACTGAACCCATCACAATTAATTATCTTGACAAGGAAGTTTACACTGAAATAAATAACAAAAGATGCAAATAGCAAAGAAGTTCCAAAGAAGTAGGCAAAGAGCAGTCACCAAACTTGGTATTCCTGAAAGCTCAGAGTTATTTCAATAAAGTTTAAACCATGTTAGTTTTCTAATCTTTGTTCCTATGTGTGTACATGCATGTGCAAGTGTGAACACATGAACAGAAAACATCACACACAAAAATACAGCATTATAAATCTCACACAAAATTTTGCTAACAGTCACCTCTCTTAGAATGATAGAGTTTGAAGGGCCATCTATTCCATCCCAACACAGAGAAATCCACAGTTAAAGAAACTCTGAGAAATGGCCATCCAACCTCAATTTAAAACCTCCAAAGAAGAATCCACCCACCCTCTGAGGCAATCTGTTAGAAAAGAAAGGTACTGTGTCAAGCTTTGGGACTGGTTAACAAGTTATACCTTTCCATCTGGATACGCTTAGCACAACATATAATACACACAGAAATGTAACTCACCCCTGGAATTAATAATCTTTAACTTCAATAAAACTGCTTAAGGTCAACATATACCCATATCTAATTTCTTTCCCCATATATTCATATACACCTATCCACATATAGTCATTCCACTTCCACAAAAAGAGGGCTGTTCCAGATTGGTCTAAAGAAGCCTGAGTTAGCACAATACAGCTCTTTGGGTTTTGCTGGCTGTTGTCACCTCTGTATCAGCTTGCTCTATTCTTTTTGGAGATTGTTTGTGGTGATTTTTTGGCTGTGCACCAGGAGTCTTTCAAATAGTTTTTTTTTTATAATAATAATAATAATAATAATAATAATAATAATAAACAGAGATATGGTTTGCTGAGAAAATTTGTCCTTCAAGTCTTATGGTCTGAAAGCCAATTTTTCTCTTCTCATAATTTTAAGTGTTATGGAGTGTTATAAAGCAAAAGTTCGGTGATGCTCCACAGCATTATAACTCTTTTAAAAACTAGAAAGGTGAAGAAGGATAGGGAACATTGAAAGATATTGCTATGTTAGTCTGTAGAATCAGTATGTAGAGAGATTGTGTAGCACCTTTGAGACAAACTGAAAGAAAGAAATTGGCAGCATAAGCTTTGTTAGACTTCAGTCTACTTCATCTGAGGAAGCAGACTGAAGTCTACGAAAGCTCATGCTGCCAATTTTTTTCTTTCAGTTAGTCTCAAAGGTGCTACAAGATCTTTCTAAATAGGGAACATATTGTTCCAATATTGCTTGGAATTTAAAAAAAAATACTCCTACAGATTATGGGCCTTTGCAGACTGCCAGAAATAGGGCAAATTGAGTCCACTTTAACTGCCCTGGCTCAGTGCTAGGGAATCATGGGAACTGTATTTTTTTCGGAGACATTGAGCCTTATCTGTCAGAGAGCTCTGGTGCCACAATAAACTACAGTTCCCATGATTCCCTAGCACTGACCCAGGGCAGTTAAAGTGAACTCAATTTGCACTATTTCTGGCAGTCTGCAAAGGCCCTAAGAGTGCCTTTGTACTTTATACTCTTCAATTTGCCATTTATACCCCAGTGTTGTACTGGTACTTCCTTCAGCAAATACAAAGTGTGAAGGAAATGTTTTTGTACAAACATCAGAGAAGCACACACCAATCAGAGCTTGCAGGCATACTAACATGGACATTTAAGAATGTGCCTCTACCAATTACCCTTAGGTGTTTCTTGAAGGAAAACACCTGTAGCAAACATGTTTGGGTGTACTTTAGGGAAATGTTTTGAATAGCACTGCTGCTCAGGCACACTAATGTGGCTAAGCTGAAAGGAAACTATACTTAGCAAATATAGTTTGAAAATGAACAAAGCTCTGTAGGTTAGAGCAACAGCCTTACAAAAGTCAAAACAAAACAAAACAAAACAAATCCTGAGAAGAGTAATCATCCCAAAGAACCTAACCATCCTATTCCTTATAGAAAGCAGATGACAAATAATGTAAAGAAACTCTTCAGCATGGTTCATGAAGATTTAAGTGTCTTCTTCTGCAAGTGAGACAAGATCAAAGCTTTTATCATGCAAGTATCCTAGTAACACAGCAATTCGGAACATGTGGCAAGCAACATGCAATACTGGGAGGGTGTACATTTAAATACAATCGTCTGGTATAACATGACTTCAGTACACATGACAATGGCAAGTCTTGCTGCCTATCCCCATCCTATTCTGGTTTTAATAGAGCTGGATTGCACAGTATCTCTATTTCCTGGGTTGTTGTTTAAAAGAAGCATATACATTTGATGTCCTAATGATGTAAACTGACTGAATTAACTAGAAGAGTATGTTCCTTTCCTTGGCTACTCTCCCTCTCTCTGTAAAGTAGGAATTTCCTTTCGCACACTCAGTGCATGCAAACAAAGTGATTACTGCAAAGAATGTAGACTAACTTACATTTCCACAAGATAATAAACAGACCAAACATCTTGATGTACTGTATTTTAATTCTTGTAAAGATTTCTTCAACAGCATAACAACACTGTAGTACATAAATCCAGATAGTAAAACTACTAGAATGATAATGTAATGACAGATTATTTATGCATCTATCCCTATTCTCCCACACTGTAGGATATTTGTGAGTACATGTTCCAATACTTTTCTAATCATCCAGGACTTTACTAGATCAGTTCACATTGCCCCCAAGGGCCAGGATCCTACTGAAACACTACCCAGTTGTGCAAGCAGGTTGTACTTTCTCCAAGGTTCTGTTAAGAAGACATCCATTAGCTCCAAATGATACTCTAGTGCAGGGGTAGGCAACCTTTCCCCTTTAAGAGCCGAGGGGATTCAGCTCCCAGAAGCCTCAGCCATGTTGGCCAATAGCTCCTGGGATTCTGGGAGCTGAAGTCCCTCGGCCCTTAAAGGGGAAAGGTTGCCTACCCCTGCTCTAGTGCCTGGGTGCCTGGGCATAGTTCCCGCCTGCCAGGAAGCTGGATGCTGGAGTTGCCAGCAGTACCACCATCAGGCTGGTAACTTCCATCTTTCCTTTCCACATCTGCTTTCCACCCTCCAAATCTATATAAGTACTCCCGCAGGATTTTCAACTCCACTAGTGTTAAAACTGCATTTCAGCCCAAGAAATCCATAAACCATATACAAGAGCACTGTCTCACTTTCCCCTGTACTACACTAGTAGTACCCTATTGTAGTATGCCACTTTCCCTGGTACACTGGGAAAATCCAGCCCCTCCTCTTGTTCCACTTCATGAAAACTAAGATTCATGCATTAATCATTTGCTGTTTTGAATACTAAAACTTTCTTTTCTCTGGTCCATTGTTGCTACATAGCTGCCTCTCATCTCTGCTGACAACTCTGCCTCTCTCATGATTCAGACCACACATAAACCCTAAAACTGGCCTCCTTCCAGGCTATGCTACAAGCTGACCAAGTTCCTTGGGCTTACATCAAAAAGCCTACCATGGCCTTGCCTGCTCATCCTGCTGTCCACATATTCCTTTCCTAAGGTCTCTAATCTGTCAATTCTACCACTCAGCCTCCCAAATGTCACCAGCTGCAGCTCCTTAAAATTACTTATCATTGTCATTCTCTTTTGGCTGGAAGGATTCTCTTTCCCTTCCAGTCCTACTTCTGACCAAATCTCTTCCACAGAGTCCCTTCTAAAATTAAACTGATAGACATCTAAACACAACTAGATATATTAGCCTCTTACTACTTTTCACTTGCAGCCCTCCAGTCCTTGAAAATATGAAATGTAAGATCCCTTGAACAGAAGCCCATTTTTCTGCTTATTTTGTTATTTATTTATTTATGAAATGTATATCCTGCCATTCTCCCAAAATGGAATTAAAGACGGGAGAGCCAGCATGGCACAGTGGTTTGAGTGTTAGATTATTCTGAAGACCAGGGTTCGAACCCTGGCTTGGCCATTAAACTCACTGGGCAAGTCACACTCTCTCAGCCTCAGGGGAAGGCAATGGAAAAATTCCTCTGAACAAATCTTTCCAAGAAACCCCATAAGTTGGAAACAACTTGAAGGCACACAACACCCACCCACCCAATCATTTAAAAGGATGAAACTAACACATTACAGAAGTTAAATATTAAATAAATCTAGCATTAAAACATAAGTTAAAAACAGCATAGTTCAAAACATTTAAAAAGTAAAAACCATTGGAACATTAAAACAGCACACTACACTACATAAGTAAAATTCACCCACCAAAAGCCTGCCTGAATAAAAATGTCTTCAGCTGCCAGTGAAAAGAGAGTAGGGAGGGGGCCGACCTGATCTCCCATGGCAGGGAGTTCCACAGCCTGGGAGCAGCTCTCTCCTGAGTTACCAATTGTGCAAAGGTGGTGCAACTGAGAGAAAGCCCTCCCCTGCCACTCTTAGCATTCGGGCTGGCTTGTACAGGGAGATATAGGGCCTTTGCAGACTGCCAGAAATAGTGCAAACTGAGTCCACTTTAAGGGTTAGGGTTAGTGCTAGGGAGTCATGGGAATTGTTTGTTTTTTTCTGAGACATTGAGCCTTCTCTGTCAGAGCGCTCTGGTGCAACAATAAAATACAGTTCCCATGATTCCCTAACCCTAACCCTAACCCTTAAAGTGGACTCAATTTGCACTATTTCTGGCAGTCTGCAAAGGACCATAGTCCTTCAGACAGTCTTTCAGATGCCATAAAATCTCCCTTTCTGTTGATGGTACAAATTAAGATTGTCATCATCACCACCACCAGCAACAGCCTGGGAAGTAGTGTGATACGATTGTCCAGGGCCACCAATTATTCTGACTTTGTTTAGTTCTCCCTCCCCTCAACAGTATTATTTTTGTTGTTAAGGAAGTAGTGTCAGTATGAGGGCACAAAAGGGAAGAACTATTAAAGAAGTACTGCAAGGTTTATAATTAACTTTTCTGCACAGAAGACACTGAAATCTTTTACTTTGCCATAAATGAGTATGTGTATGTTCTTTTTGTTTATAACATCCATTTCAAAGGCATGGTTAGAACAAAGATCCTTTTTAATGAATGAACTAGAAAATAAACCTTTTTGCAACTGATAAGGGATTAGCAGCTAATTATTCCTGCTAATATGCCACTTGGAAACAACTTTCCAAAGGAAATATGCATTTCTCTGCTTAAACATTATGAACATTTTCAAGGACCAAAGGAAAGGGGGTATAAGCAGCAATGGCACAAATCATCTTTTTGCCTCGGAGACACGAAATACTTAACAATGTGTTTTATATTAATGCCATGTTAATTTAACTGTGTTTCCTAGTAACTTGTCTTTGATGCATCTTGATACCAACCTGCCCCCCAAAAAACAACCAAGCAGCAAACAGATCTCCAGACAGACACAGACACAACATGCATGAAGACACAACAGAGAATCATTATACCGCTAAGATTCTTATGTGTCAATTCCCTCAAGATCAATGAAAGTCATATCCACACATTGTAGGGTCAGAATTTTGACTGAAATATGTTACTGTAGCCAAGTTCAAAACTTTTGTTAAAAACTTGTTTAGCATTTTAAATATGTACTCGTTGTCTTACATATTTTTTCCAAAAATGATATAAAGGAAATGCAGACATCTCACTTAAAGAAAAGGATTTAGAAAAGCAGGTGCCTCTTGTTTTACTAAGTAGGTCACCAGCTGGGGGAAGGGTGTCTCCATCCACAAGAGGAGAGAGATTTGAGGTGGCAGCCACATCTTATTTGTACATAGCAGCCTTATCACAATGTTCAGATGCCTTAATCATCACAAGTGGCAGCAAAATCGTGCCTAGGGCTAAGGGACCCTTAGCTCACCAAGAACTTCAGCTGCATGGGTTTAAGAGCAAGACTTCTTCTGATAAAGCCCAATTTCCATTGAAATTGTCATGTGTGTAAAGAGCCAATACTAAGGAGTTTAGTTGCCTCTTTTTGTCTTTGCATCCTTTCATCAAAAGAGATCTTCTAAGCTAGTACTTTGGTTACCAGCTACAAATTTCAGATCAATAAAAACAGAAATAAGATCAATCTTCTTTTGATGCTCACCTAACTATGTGGACTTGCAAAAGCTGTGTTCCTGTAAGACAGCTGCATCTTTAAATCTCCCATATGTCTGATTTTATGCTCTGGTTTCCTTCTCCTGTCTCTTAGATAAAATTAATTCCGTCTTCTAGTGCAGGCCAAGTCTCAAAATCAGACAGTGGTAAGAGTCTGATTTTTAAGACACTTGAAAGTCATTTGAGAGAGACATTGCTTTGGATGTTGTACAGAATAATCATGCCATACACTTTTCCTTTGTCCCACACCCCACTGCTGCTGATCAAACAATACAGAATCACACAAAACCAATGTTAAAAGTGGAATGAGTGTACACACCATGGGGAGCAATTCCTCTTTCTCAGTGAACTCAGTTCTTTTTTTGCTGGGAGGTGGACGTAAGTACCATCATCTGTCCCCAAACTTTGTTTAGGGAAAACCTACTAACAAACTTAGAAAGAATTTACCAATCCATCTCATTTCTACTCGTACCCCCACAAGGTCTGCTACACAAGGGAACCATTAAACGCTGCAAGGAGAGAAGTATTTATGAGCCAATGTAAACTAGGCTCCCCTTGAATCTGTATTTGTATAGCACAGCCATCCAGGACTTCCCAGCAGTAAAAGTTCAGGAACATTTTCATAACAGCTAGCATGCTTATTTTTAGTATCCTCTTGGATACTTTCTGACCAAAGGGCTACAGTGAAATTATCCAGGCATACAGTTTGAGAGCACCCCTCTTCGGAGGAGGACAATGATCCTACGTACATACACAATGTGTAGCCACTGAAACAAAGCCATTTAAAATCCCTGCAGAAATATGTCCTTCTGAAAATGAAAGTGAGCATGGTTGCTGTGGGGTGTGTGTGGCTAGATCAGTGGGGCTTAGTGCTACACACTCATTGCCTTGTATTCTGAATTACAAAGAGCTAGATCTATTAACCACCTCTAGTTCTCTGCTAAAAATCACTAACAGAAATTGGAACCTATGGAGAGGGAGAAAACTTTTGACTATGACTCAATTACCTGGCTTGCAAAATGTCAGCTTTAGAAAGTGGGTAACCAAAAACATGCCACAAGATCTTGAGAAGGTGTTAGTTGGGAGGTTATTGTCTTCCTCCTGGACTGGTACCCTAGCACACCACTTGGAAATGTACAAAAGAAAACTAACCTGCTGTGGCGTCTGCAAAACTTCCCCAAGGCAGGAACTGTACCAATTGGGGGCTACCAACCAAGTTTATTTATTAATTTATTATTTAAAGGATTGACATCCTATTTTCCTCCCACAATGGGATTCACAAGTTATCATAAGAGACGAGCTATAGCTGATGCTACCAATATGACAAAAGAGCCAGCTGGGTGTAGTGGTTTAAGCATTGGACTAGGACTCTGAAGACCAGGGTTCGAATCCCAGTTCAGCCATGGAAACCCACTGGGAGACTTTGGACAAGTCACAGCCTCAGAAGATGGCAATGGCAAACCCCTTCTGATGAAACTTGCCAAGAAACCTCATGACAGCTCCGCCTTGGGTCTCCATAAGTCCGAAATGACTTGAAGGCACACAACTGGATCCAGTTGGACTGGATGGCCCTTGTGGTCTCTTCCAACTCTGTGATTCTATGATTCTATGAACTACCACAATCACCACCAAACCAATAGGACACTCCAAAGCCCTGGCCACCTCCTGCTCCAAAGCCTTAATGATGCAGTTTCCAAAGGTATTCGCTGAAGACTCATCAGTCTCATTAAACATCTGTTAGTAGACCTTCTTGGTCTCCCTTGTCCTCTTTGGGACAACAAGGGAGACCAAGAAAGACTCCTCCAGACAGATCATCCTGGCCCAGACAGTGGGAGAGACCATCCCAGGGGCTGAGACCCCATTTATTCCAAATAATCCCTTTATTTCAAGATGCCTACTTAACAGTCACCCTTCACACAAACCCGCTGGGCGAAAATCCAATTGTTAGTTCATCCCAGACAGATCAGACCCATTGAACCAAGAGGACTTAGGGCCTTTGCAGACTGCCAGAAATAGTGCAAATTGAGTCCACTTTTAGGGTTAGGGTTAGTACTATGGAATCATGGGAATTGTTTTTTTCTGAGACATTGGGCCTTCTCTGTCAGAGAGCTCTGGTGCCACAATAAACTACAGTTCCCATGATTCCCTAACCCTAACCCTAACCCTTAAAGTGGACTCAATTTGCACTATTTCTAGCAGTCTGCAAAGGCCCTTACTTACACACAGAGGGGGCGACGCAGGGCATTCCCACCCATTCAGTGGGTCCACTCTACTTCAGAGGGTCTACCTATGCTGGCCTCTGGAGACCAGGGTTCGAATCCCGGCTGGGCCATGGAATCCCAGTGGGGGCCCTTGGGCAAGTCACACTCTCTCAGCCTCAGAAGATGGCAATAGCAAAAAAAAAAAAAAAAACACTGGAAAAAAAACTTGCCATAAGTTGGAAACGACTTGAAGACACACAACCACAACCTAGGCTGGGGTTAAAAAAAAAAAAGTTTGCTCCTCTTTCCCCTCCAAGGTTTCAGCTACTCCTTCACTTCCATTGTTACTTTCCATTCAGGAAAAGGAAGGTTCCTTAAAGAGCTAAAAAAAAAAAAAAAACGCCCAAAAACTCTTACTCTGGAGTTACAAAAGTAGCAGCAGAGTCGAGCTTTCCGCCTCTCTCCGAAGAGAAACAGCCTCCTCAACGTACTCAACACATTCCCACACTTTCTTTCTCTCGCTCTGGTTGCATCCACATGGGAGAATTAACCCGGTTCGAGACCGCTGGAACTGCCCTGGCTCCCTGCGCTGGAATTCTGGAAATGGTGGTTTGTTGTGGCACCAAAGGTGCCACAACAAACCACCATTTCCAGAATTCCAGCGCAGGGAGCCAGGGCAGTTCCAGCGGTCTCGAACCGGGTTAAATTCACCCGTGTGGATGCAACCTCTGCCTGTGATATTTTAAAGACTTACTCATCTCAGGGTGAAGCTTTCCAGGATTCTCTGCAACGCCTTGAGAAGTGGTGGTGCTTGCTCTTTTTGTTCCTTGCCCTCTCAAGAGAGAAGACAGACAGGCTCGGTCGCCCCTCCAAATTTGGTCCCTTCACCTAGAAGGGAAGGGAAGGGAAGCCCTCTTTCTCCAGCAAAGCTTCAAGGTCTCCACCCAGCTTCAAGGGAGGAGGGTGTACTTCCAAGGTAGCCAAGCCCCAGCTCAAGCTAGCCCGCCTGCTTGGCTCCTTCTGGCCAACTGCAAGGAAAAGCAAAGCAAGGAAAAGCAAAGCAAAGCAAGGCAAGGAAAGGGCTCTTTCTCGGGGACGCGCGCCCCTCGCGCGCTCTCGATCCCTGGAAGGCGGGAGGAAAGTGGAGAGCCTCTGGAGCTGCTCTGGAAAGTGGGCTTCCTTCCCTCAGAGAGTGCCATAATTGTAAAAGAGGACAAGGCAGGAGGACCTTCCAGAGAAATGTCCTTCCACAGAGGGACATTTTCCCCACAAGAGCTCAAAACACTACACATGTCAATCCAGGCTTCTTATAGTCCTGCTCCAAATGGAGGGCTTTTTTTGGAATTCCTCCTGGCTGAAATGGAGGAGATGACCAAAGGGAAGCCAAAAACACCCCCAGAAATGTAAATCCAGGCTTCTTAGTCCTGCTCCAAATGGAGGACATGACCCAGGAAAAGCTCAAAACACTCCTAGAAATGTAAATCCAGGCTTCTTCGTCCTGCTGTAAATGGAGGACATGACCAAAGAAAAGCTAAAAGCACCCCTAGAAATGTAAATCCAGGCTTCTTAGTCCTGCTGTAAATGGAGGACATGACCAAAGAAAAGCTAAAAGCACTCCTAGAAATGTAAATCCAGGCTTCTTAGTCATGCTGAAAGTGGGGGATACATCCTAGACAGAAGGCAGAAATGGAGGACATGACCCAAGAGTCCTGTCCCAAATGGAGGACATGACCAAAGAAAAGCTAACAGCACTCCTAGAAATGTAAATCTAGGATTCTTAGTCATGCTGAAAATGGGGGATATTTTGGAGTTCATCCTACACAGAAGATTGAAATGGAGGACATGACCCATGAAAAGCTCAAAACACTCCTAGAAATGTAAATCCAGGCTTCTTAGTCCTGCTCCAAATGGAGGACATGACCAAAAAAAGCTAAAAGCAATCCAGGCTTCTCAGTCCTCCTCCAAAAGGAAGATGTGCCCCAAGAAAAGCTCAAAACACTCCTAGAAATGTAAATTTGTGCTGCTTAGCTATGCTGAAAATAGAGGACATTTTGTGATTTGTCCTGGACAGAAGGGTGAAATGGAGGATGTGACCAAAGAAAAGCTCAAACGCTCCTAGAAATAGAAATTCATGTTGCTTAGTCAATATTCAAATGGAGGATGTTTAGGAATATCAGAAGGAGGTGTCCAGGATCTGGAAAAGGAAGTGTCTTGTCACCCTGGGTTTAGCCTTCTCCTTCTCCTTGGAGTGGCCAGATGTCCTAACAACCAAGGAGGAAAAGGAACTGTAAAATGGAAGACATTCAGGAAAAATTGAGGGACGTGACCCACGAAAAGTGAAAAACACTCATATAAATGTAAATCCATGCTTCTTAGTCCTGCTCCAAAGGGATGTCATTCAAGAAAAATGGAGGGACATTTACCACATAAACACTCAAAACACTCTAGAAATGTAAATCCAGGCTTCTTAGTCATGCTCACAATGAGGAGATTTTGGAATACCTCCTGGGCAGAAAGCTAAAATGTAGGGCAGGGCAGGGCGACCAAATGTTCTAACTACAAAGCAGGACAAGGCACTGTAAAATGTAGGATGTTCAGGAAAAATGGAGGGACATGACCAAAGAAAAGCTCAAAACACTCCAAGAAACAAAAAACAGTAACACTTTTAAACAAACAAACAAACAATATACTGCTCAATGTGTTTGGGGTCTTGTTTGTTTTGGAAATCAGTGCCTTGCTTTCCTGTACAGACACACTGTGCAGGTTAGGAATTTTGTTTTGTAAACTTGTGCCTTTATAGTTGTTAAATGTCCTTCAGTCGACTTTGATTCATGACTAACCCTTGAGTGAGAGACCTTCAAGCCTCCCTGCCCTCAGCTGCTCTGCTCTGGTCCTACAAGCTCAGGCCTATGGCCTCCTTGATTGAATCTGTCTAGCTAGAATGTGCCCTTCCTCTCTTTCTACTACCCTCCACCTTTCTTAACATTATTTGTCTTTTCTAGTGAGTCATGTCTTCTCATGATGTGGCCAAAGTCCGACAGCCTCACTTTGGTCATCCTGGCTTCCAGGGAGAGTTCAGAGCTGATCTGATTTTTGTTTTCTTTTAGGAGGAAGCTTTAGCTGCTGTTGCCAATGCAGTCTTCACCAGTCACACAAGACCATCCCTATCCAGTTTTGTCAAGAGCACAAAAATGTAGCCAAGTCAGTTACATCAAAATGGGAGGCTCAGTTATCTGTCCTAGGGACAACCCTCTCAGCAAAGTCCTATAAAACCCTTCCTTTCTCATGAGACTGTACTCTGGAAAACGCTGGCCTCGTTCTCACTACATTATAACCTGGTTTGCTAACCAGCTTGAAGCAGTTTAAATGACCCTTGTTCGTTCTTGAGCCAAATTGCTGAAGCGGTTTGGTGAGGGGGGCAGGGGCTGTGCTAGACCCATTTAACACACGTCTTTTTGACGCTCTTTTTTCCACTTCTTTTGCAATAAATTGATTCAGCGCAAGTGTGAATGGGATGTGGATCGGAATCAATTTACATTTACCTTTTAAATTTGCCCTTTAAATTTGCTTGCCGGCTGAAGAGGGTCCATTTTGAATCGATTCATTAGTCAATGTGACCGACAAGTGGATTGTTTTACAACAAGAAAATGCGATCAGGGCAAATGTAGTGTGAACCACGCTCCGCTGTCAAACTGATCCATTGATTCGGATTACAAATTGATTTATTTGTAAGTGGGAATGAGGCTGGTGTGTCTAATTCTAGAGTGAGAGAGTGTGTTTCCTGATAACTTTGGATAACTTTAAAAATTCACATCAAAGTCAAAGGTTGTTTGGAATACAATCCCCTTCACCTGTCTACTCATAAATTTCAGCTCTGATAATTTATTTAATATACCTTTTATCCTATTTAAATTATTATGTTGTTTTTATTTTGAACTGTTTAAACTGTTTCTGTTGTTTTAATTGTCTACCCCTTCCACAGTCTCACAATAGATGGTGGGATAGAAATATTTAAATAAATACACTAAATTGTGTAATATCAACAGCATTCTTATTGTGATCACAATAAGACCCATCCTTATTATATTTATTTATTTATTACTTTTCTTGCACTTAATAAAAATGCAAGAGCCATGCTTGAGCCAACCAACCAGAAGCCCACCAGCAGGACATGAACACAACTGATTCACATTCCCGAGTAACTGACATACAAAAAGCACAGCCCCTCTGATACTGGACGTAATATATAGCCATCAGGATTAGTAGCCACTGGTAGTCTTCCTTCTTTGGCAAAGGGCAGTAACTCAATGGTAGAGCACAGCTTATGCATACAAAACTTTCCAGAGTCAATCCTGACATCTCCACCCAGGGACAGGGAAAATATCTGCCTAAAATCTCAGAGAACCAGTTAGTGTAGAGCTGATTCCCCAGTACGGTGCTTTCTAGATACTTTGGGTTTCACCTCCCATTAACCAGCCTGGTCAGGAATCTTAGGAATTGTAGTCAAAAATTTGTGGAGAGCACCAAGTTGCAGAAGGCTATTAGATACCACATTGAGCTAGTCTGACTTGATACAAGGTAGTTTCTCCTGTTCCCATCATATAAAACGGGCAAATTGTGACCTCTAGATATGGTTAGATGACAGTTCCTCTCCACTTCCACAACTGGCTATGTTAGCTAGCACTAGGGGGACTTGCAATTCAACAATATCTGGAGGGCTGTAAATTGTCCACCCTGTTGCACAAGACTCTTTCCTTTCATTTATGGATCCATCTTCTAAAACTTTCATACTCTGAGTAGAGGACAACACAAGCTACTAATTCCAATAACATGTCTAAATTGCCTTTCCTGCATGTTTAACTCATGAAGAACTCCATGATTAGAATTCTTTTTAATATATGTTAATTAAATTCCCCTTCAAATAGAAGGTCTCACATGAGGCTGGATTCCTGCGGTTTCCATGGACCATCATCTCCACAGAAACTCTGTCATGTTGAGTAAAATAGTTCTTGTATCCTCTAAATTCTTGTGGATTGCAGCAAGCATCTATGGTCCTCCAGATGTTCTTGGACTATAGCAGCCCTAGCCAACACAGCTAATTTTGAGGCACTATTGGAATTAAGGTCCGTCAACATGTGGAGGTCCACAGATGCCCTTTGTGATGCTTGCCAAATCAACCTAACCACAAATATTAAAATTATGTTTTATGCTACATATACAGACAGGTTACATTGTGTTTTATGAATAAATATTAATTTTTTCCCAACACCAGACTGGAGAGCTATCTTGACCCAGGTTCTAGCATGAAACCTAGCTAGCACAGTTTCACTCAGAAAAGTAGAAAGTCATCCAAAAGTACTTTTAAAATTGAGACATACAGATGTGTGAGACTTGAGTTAAATTATTCTGTGCCTTCAAGTCATTTCTGACTTATAGCAACTCGAAGATAAACCTATTGTTATCCCAGGATCCAGCCCCCAGTCACTCCTTGTTGGTTCATATCAAATTAATATCAGAAGGGATGTTACAGACAGGTAGCCAAAAGGGAGCACTCCAATGCAAGAAATCAGCCATACCCTATGAGGAAATCTGGATGGCTCAGCATGGGAGAAGCTGAGGCATTTAGCTGTGATGGGATCACCCAAGATCAGATCCAGCATAATTCCTTCACCAAGGAGTCTGATGGTTGGAGCTGGACCTGGAAATTGCTTACATACAACAGACAAAAGGAGTTTCCTTCTGAGAATGAATCTCTTTTTGTTTGAGGACTTTCATGCTGATTATCTGATCATTCTCTCATATCTCATTCTATTCTTCTGTCCTGGGAAAGTCATTTAATTCCTGGAAAAGCCATTCAACTCCTGAAACATTGCTCCAGGGCCTATTTCTTGCTATGAATACATATGCCTGAACAATAGCAATTTGGTCTAGTTTGAAGCCGGACAGAACCTCTGTAGATTTCAGCTGGACACCTCAGTACCTGGCCTCCCCATGTGTTACAGACAACTACTAAGCCGTCCTCATTCTGGTAACCCCACAATTGGAGCTACACTTCAGGATCAGTATAGTAGTGCCTCTTTACAACCCTGCACTCACTATCTTACTGCCTTTGCATAGTTAATTCTTGTGTGTATGAGAAAAAGCGTGTTTAGTTTGTGTGTGTTGATTCCCCTTTAATAAATTAAACTGATTTGGAACCTGATTCTGGAATTCTTTGGGTTTGGAACTGGTATACAAAGGCTTAAGATCTTGGCTTTACATTACCAAAGCTCTCTCATGGATTCCTATTGAGCTAAATTAATTTCCCCATTGAATACAATTTGTGGGTGCCCTCTTAGGAACCCCTACAATTTAGACAACATTATCATGGGATTTACTATCATCGAATCTACTAAGGAAGATCAAGGAAGAAAGTGCTAAGGCAGGCTTAATGTTGAACATAAAGAAAACAAAAACAATGACCATCAAGGACCTTCACAAGTTCAGCTAGACAATGAAGAAATAGAAATAGTAAAATAATTCCCATACCTGGGATCAAACATTGATAGAAATTGGGACTGCAGTCAGGAAATCAGAAGACTAAGAATAGGGAGAGTGGTTATGAAAGAACTAGAAAAGATTTTAAAGGCTTTTAATCTTCATTCTGATATTTACAATATCTCACACCGACTGACAAAATGCTGTGCTCACTATATACACCAACACCACCACACAGGGTATTGGAGCTCCTCCCTTATATCAGCGGTTCTCAAATAGTGGGGCGGGCCCCCCAGGGGGGGGCGCGAGGCTCCATAAAGGGGGGCCCGTTACGGCTGGAGAGAGGGAGATTGTCCCAGCACAGCCCCAGTAGCTCTATCCTGATTGGCCAAACCCGCCCATGTGATTGTGCGGGGGGGCGCGAAATGTTTTCTTCTTTCCTAGGGGGGGGGGCGTGACAGAAAATAATGGAGAAACACTGCCTTATATAGACATTCATTACGGGAGCTTCTAGTCCAACTCCTTACTGGTGTGCAACAGAGTTTCCTGTCCCCCATGTGGCATGGCTTTGCAGTATTGAAGCCTGGTGATGCCATGTCCTGTCTGTGTGTCATCATCTTCCTGTGACACAGCATCCTTCAAACTGCTTGCCCATCATGGCTGCCACATGACCTATAGTAACCTTTTGCCTCTGTCCCATATTGCTTCACTTAAGACATTTTCCTCTGGATGCATTCATCCTAACATTTTCTAATCCCAGTAACAAAATAGGTTCTTCTGAGGGAATTCTCCCTCAGTGAAAAGCCATTCTTTGCCCTAGTCAGCATCTGTTGGTGTTCTTATCTACTGCCTTACATTGCATATGTTGAGGAGAAGGTGTCAAAAGGTGCCAACACACACTATGTCATTGGTTAGCAAACTTCTGCTAGCTCTAACTAACAGTTCTAACTATGCTGGTGAAAAAAATGACTCCCAACATGCTTCATGTAGTGTGGACTATAGTTCAACCACCTCACTGTAACCAAGCTGGGCTTTTCATTGTGTACTAGGTGGCACAAGTAAATGTCTCCCTTCAGAGGACATGGTGTATAAATACTGCAGTACAATCACAAGCTTATGGCATATTTTCTTGGTTTGTTTTGCCAGAATGGGCTTTTAACTCTGAACTGAACCAGATGTTAATCAATACTTTGATCTGTCCCTGGTATGTTCCATGTCTGAAACTACACAATAAATGTAGTCCATATGACTCAAAAGGTAGCCAGTTTATTACTTTTTTCCTTGCTGTCAAACTGTAAGTCCCTTCTAAGAGCTCATTCCTGCCCTGAAATGTTTGTGCCACAAGACTGGTCATCACAGTTTCTCCAAGGGTTCATGTTGTCTCGGCTACAGGAGCAGGAGGACAATGTGTGCCTTCAGCTCAGTGATAGTGAGGGATTTCTATACTTTAACTTTGGAAGAAGTTAATCTAACGCCATGCCATGAATGTTCCTCTCTGTATGTTCCTCTCTGCCCGTACAATCCCCCCCGCGCCCTGCGGTCCTCTGGGAGGAACCTGTTGCAGCCGATAAAGACCAGGCTTTCACAGACCTCCCAGAGGGCCTTCTCCGCGACCGCTCCCAGGCTTTGGAATGGCCTGCCGGACGAGATCCGTCTTATTACTACTCTTACTGCCTTTAAAAAGGCAGTAAAGATGGATCTCTTTCGGCAGGCCTTCCTGGAATAACTGCCCGGCTCGGTGAAGACTTAATGCTGAAACTGTTGTCAGTTGGAATCTTTTTAGCAGGTGATCCTCAAACATCACTATCCAACTAGCTACCTGGCTGGATAGATTTAATTGTTTGTATTTTATCTCGGCTTTATTTTTAACTTGTTAATGGTTTAATTTTGTTTTAAGGGGTGGGTGGGTGGGTGGGTGGGTGGGAGGTGGGGGGCAGGAATTGTTTTACCTATTGTATTTTTAAATTGATGTACGCCGCCCCGATTGCCGAGCAGAGGGGCGGGTTATAAATAAAACTTATTATTATTATTATTATTATTATTATTATTATTATTATTATGTGTAATGGATTATATAGTAAAGAACGCTTTCTGTGAGGAACTATTCAGAAGCTTCTTGCAATGTTTCTTCATTTGCATCATTCATCCCAGATATTCCCAAATGATATTTCTCACTATTCTGTCCATGAATGTATGTACCTGGCCTCTAAGCCATTCCATCTCTGGTCCTTCCTGGACAGCATCAAGCAGGGGGAAGAGTTTACTTCTTGTCGGAGTAATCTCACCAGCTTCTCTGCATCATATATCAAACAAAAAATAGTGTGAAACACTTTTTGTTGTAATTAATAACATTGTGTGGGATGAAAGAGTGCCTCAATGGCAAAATACAATAGATTGTTAGGAATAAGTTTTTGTCCCACTTGTTTTGTGTTTGTCTGCCTTCAAGTCATTTCCAACTTATGGCAACCCTAAAGCATGGGGTTTTCTTGGCAAAATTTATTCAGATGTTTGCCATTGCCTTCCCATGAGGCTGAGAGCATGTGACATGCCCAAGGTCACCCAGTGGATTTCATGTGAACTGAATGCTGGTCTCCAGAGTTGTCCAATGCTCAACCCACTTGTTTTAGGGAGGTGGCTAGAACATGGGGACAACATTAAAACTTCTTAAGGTCACAATGTCATAAAATGCTTACCTTATAAGTTTAGTTCTCTGTTAATTCTGCAACAAATATGACTCTGGGGTATTAAACTATCCCATCTGATAGAATAAGGATTAAAGTCAAGATTTTTAAAATATTTTACTAGTGAACTATTTATTTTAAGTGAGGGATATTTATATGGATTTCACACACTGGATTCTCAAGATACACAATGAAATACTATTGCTATAATCAACCTGGGTTGGTTTTTTTTATTGCAGTCTTCCTTTCCATGATTCTCTAGTTTTCTGGGCTGCTGACCACTGCATTCCATTTTCTTCTCCTGGCTACAAACCAACATACACTTCTCACAAGGATCTGTGCTTACCTTCTTCACATTCTGCTGGTTTTCCTTAAAGATCTGTTTAGGAGGTGAGATCCCTGCTCCATCTTGTTATTTTACATGTTGAGTTACCTGCATTCGATTCTACTTTACATTTTTAATCTTATCCATGACATGCCCTTTGTGCTCTTGCATGTGTTTGCTTTTAAAATTACTGCTTGGTGTATGTATTATGTATGTAATTTCTGGCCAATGGGTTGGGGAGAAAATTTAACTACTGTATTATATATGCAGGAATGTTTCCACATATATAATGAATAGTGGTGGTCTATTCAGAAGTAGGTCCTGAAGTAAGACTGCAGCCTAAGCATGTTTAGGCTGGTTCACAGATAAAAATTCATCAATCATTTGCTATACTATAAATGGTTCCATATAGGAGATCAGCCATCTCTCATGAATCACAAACAAAGGCTGATGTGCAAAATCTTTTCAAGCAAAATGCTTTTTAACTAGGAGGGTTCATATATTTCGTTGGATGACTGAAAAGTCATAGGAACCACATGAAGCCACAAGTCTGTTCTCATGGCATTACAGGCATGCACACAATTTGTTTCTGGAAACAGAACAGTAATGGCCAACCTATTGGGTAAAATATAGTGTCATGGAAGCAGGCCTTTGTCCTTTTCTCCTCTAACCCAACAGAATAAATGTTGAGGGTATGGGGATGACAAATTACCACCTATCTCTGTTCTGCTGACAGAAGCCTTCATTTCCCCTTTGTTTCCTTTATAACGTACCCCATTGTTAGCATAACCTACATCCTTCCCATTGAATATGGGGTTTCATAATTAATATCTAGCATTGGGAATGTTTTCACAGGTTGCAATGACCTGTGAAAACTAGGAAGCTACATGTGTAAGGAGTCATACTGACCTGAGGACATGTATGAGACCTAGATTCAAGGAAATTGGTTTGCTGAGCACTTTGCACTTCCTAGCTCTTTGCATTTCCTCTTATGATGGAGACAAAGGGAGTCCCATCACAAAGCAGTGAGATACCATACCTTTCACCTCACTTTATGACATGTTCTGACCATCCAGGGATTGTCCCCAATCTAATCAGTGTTTTGCTACTCTGGAGCTAAAGCCATCAGTCATTCCAGATCCCTTTTGTCAAATCCCTGGGAAAGTAATTTAATTTTTTGTCACAATGAATGTCACAACAAACACCCCTTGAAGGAATGAAATGGAATATAAATATCCACCCCAGGCCTAGCCACTTTGTTCACAGACCAGGGCTTCATTCCACTCTCTGTGTGTGTAACCCTAAGTTGCTGTCTGAGCCACTTTCTTTCTTTCTGCAGACCTTTCTTCAGGACTAGTAATTGTTGCCCCCTTTAACTCCTAATTCCTCTCTATGCAACCTCTCACACCTTTCTTTTTGATAGCCTTGAATGGTTCTTAAGGTTGCATTGGTTTTTGTATGTGTGCATGCACTCCTTCACATTTCTAAATAAAACCCTTCTATTCACTGAAATCGGAGTGCTCTCTGCACATAGGTGAAAAGCCCCCCAAAGTTACCCACCCCCCACAGGCCTTCTTTTGAGCTATAATTTTCCAAAATTTCAGGGGAACACTGACAGTGCTGGTCAGGACCCCCAATGTCCTCCTACATTTTAGGACAACACCATGCATGTTTACTCAGGGATGTCACCTTAGCATTGGCTTAAACTGCAGTGGTATGACTTGAACTTCACCAGAAGTACAAATAAGAAGAAATTTGTTTGTGTCACACAGGACCATCCCCTTTTGCTTCTTGAAGTGAGGTGGCAAATGACACCCATAAACACCCAAGCCAAGGTGCATGGCACCTACAGCCAGTCAACATATTTTGGCATAGAAGCAGAAAATCCCACAAGAATTTCTCCCAGTCCCTGGCAGTAAAAATACAACAGACAGTTAAATAACATAATTTGTAGTCCTTACATCACACCCAAAATCTTCAGCCTGAGGTAAGCATCTCACGCTTCCTAATAGTAAGTCCAGGCCTCATGTCATCACAATTTGATAAGGCACTGACAACTTACTTTACTCTGTTACCTGAGAAATCCTTGCTGTCTATTTTGTTGGCAGTGGGCTCAGTTTTTATGTTCGGCTCTGGAGCTGCCGGGAGCTAAAAAGCCTGTAGGATGAATGCCTTACAAGACTATAAAAGGGAAGAATTTGCATGAAGCAAAATAGATGTGAGCTTTGTCACACATTTATGGGGCATGTACAATAGACAGCTATTGTATCAATGCAGTAGGTCAGGAGAATGAAGTGATCCCGTAGCAAGCTTGTTCATTTTGTGACCCAGCTAGCCAAATGCAGTCCGCTAGCAACGTTCTTTTGCCCTCCAGATGCTTAACAATCTCCATTTCTGCAATCCTAGGCATTTTTCCTTGAGAGGCTTCCAAACATGGGAGGTAGGCAGAAATTGTGCCCACAAATTGTGCAAAGTACAGTATTTTATGTGTATACATGTGCGTGTGCGCACGCACACACACAGCAAATAAAGAGGAGACAAGCTCCACATGCTCTAAGATGGTCAACTGTTTATTAAGTGTTTATTCAGTGTTTAAAAAGCTCAAATGGAATAGGGGCACACAAATGGAACAGGGACAGATACAGATACACCATCTTAAATTAATATGATGCATGTCTTTATTTTATTGAATACCAGTTGATAAGCTAATTGCAATCTTCCAGTATAGGTGCATGTGGTGTGTGTCCCCCACACACATGGAACATGGAACACATGTTTGACCCATCCTCACATACACCTACAAAGACAAAATATTGTGCTGAAACTGAACTGTTCCTTTATAAATGAGCCATCCAGGTAACCAAAGGGTTGGGAACATGATGAACACTTTTTGTATAGACAGAACTTGCACATTTTGTGACATGAGCCTGACCACAGTCTGCTTACTCATGCCATTTCTGTCACATCCAGTCCCTTATTATCATATGTATACACATAAGGCCTTATGTCGACAGCAGACCTACAAGGGAAATTGCTGGTAAGAACAGAAATTAAAGAGAAACTCTTTCTCATGTTGGTTTAATTTCTTTGATGAACTCCTTTGGACCAGCTTTATCCATGTGTCTCCCAGCTAGTATAGCAGATGATGGTGGTAACTTCATGAAAATCAGTGTGAAGGAGACCAGTAGAACATATGGGAAAGTTGTGGGCAGCCAACAGGACTGATGAAAGATGCCTGCTGTTTTTTATTCTCAGATTTTAGAAAAGTTGAATGTCTGGAAATTACCAAATGGTTGTTCTGTTTGGTGTGCACTGAAGTGTAGAGCAAAATACAACCCCTACTGCTGGATTAAATTAATATGTCTTTCCTTCTTCTATGACTTAATCGCAAATGTATGTTTTCATCTTCCTCAAAACCACTCCTGCCACTGTGCTGTGTTGAGAGTAAGCCTGTCTCTCCATTGGAATATCTTGGTCTTCAACATAACCACTAAATGATCTAATTTCAATTGAGCTTTTATCAAAAATGTTTCCGGCTGTCATTCTAGGCAAGACTCCTTGTATTTTCGTCCATGGTGTCATGTGTGTAATTTAGCTTACCACTAAACTGGTGTTCCACATTCTTTGAAAGTTATTTTCTGTAATTGACAAGACAACAACAAAACACTATTATTGTTTGTTTTGTTGTTGTTGTTGTTTTACTTTATAATTATGCCAAAAGTGTGGATGATTGTCAAGAGATCCTGGAACTCTGCTCAGCTGCCCCATGTGAAACACCACTGAACTGCAAATGGCTGCTTCTCAACCTTCAGACCTTGTCCACCCAAGACTGGTCTTTGGATTCTGCTGGACAGGAAGGCAGATAAGAAGGCTTTCGGCTCCAATGGAAACTCCAAATCTTTTAGGGCTTTGGTATATTCCTGCCTATGCAGTTATTTCTTTTGGCCTGGATTTGTGGGTTGTTTCTTGAACATGACATCATGGCATGTGTTTTAGTTCAACTTCTAGCGACCTTCTCAACCCTGCCTCCTGTTTTATTCTTTGCTGCTTACTCATTGTTTTGTCCTGACTACAACCACGTCTCATAGCTCTTGATTCCAAACTCCTGGTTCACAGCAATGGCTGGCCCATGATCCAGCCTTTGTAATAATGTAATCATACAGTCACTAGGTGGGGTACTGGAAATAGTTGTATCAGGATGGAGTCAGGAGTTTGTTCTTGCTCTTCTGTTGCTGTTGGAGAGGCACAATACCTAGTTGGTCTAGCTTCCTCCCTAGTATATACTGTAAAGTTCCCATTCCTTGGTGTCAGAAGTTGATTTAAATACACATATTTCTAACAAGAGAAAGAAAATGTCACAATTCCTTGCCCCAGAAGCTTGCAGCTCAATGTGGCATGAATGAAAAGCCACAAGATTCAACAAGGAGGCAGGATTGGTGCTAAGAAGTTCACTCCTTTAAGCTATGTGGAAGGCAGTCAACAGTGTTTATAAATGCTGGGGGGGGGGGGGGAATCATAAGCACAAATACTAATATATTTTGGGCATTTCACCCACAAGAGCAATGTGGTTCATTAGAAGGACAACTCCTTTCAAAGTGTTCCAGTGGTTGAGTAATATGTTATGGCCTTGTACAAAGAAGCTTCAACACTGTGTTTTCTGATAAGAAGAGGAACATCTTTGTGACAGATGCTTGACACTCTAGACCAGGGGTAGGCAACCTTTCCCCTTTAAGGGCCGAGGGACGTCAGCTCCCAGAAGCCTCAGCCATGTTGGCCAATAGTCCCATGTTAGCCAATAGCTCCTGGGATTCTGGGAGCTGAAGTCCCTTGGCCCTTAAAGGGGACAGGTTGCCTACACCTGCTCTAGACAAAGAACTTTCTGAAAGAATGGCTCTAATGTAGGAATTAACCCTTCACAGGGCTATAGAGATAGGAAGGATCTCAATTGATCAAAACCTTACAAAGAGAAAATACAGGCTGGGAGTAAGATGGAGGATGTAACCTCTGCTCTATGAAATGCTAAAGGCAGTTTCAGCAGCCATATTTGAAAATGGTAATTTTTATTTCTTATGTCTCCGTGGAAGCAGAAGGAAACGGGAAGCTTAGGGTTGTGGTAGATGGAACTAGTGCAGTCATTTTTAAAATGCTGTAATGCTGCATCCACACTGCAGAAATAATTCAGTTTGCTCTGGTTCCACAACAAACTACAGTTCCCAGAATTCCATAGCATTGGGTCATGGCAGTTAAACTGGTGTCAAATCAGATTATTTCTGTAGTACGGATGCAGCCTAAGCTATAAGCAGAATGTATGTACAAAAAGAAAGTTGAAAACACCAAAAGACACTATATAACTTAGATGCTTTCTGGAAATGGTGAACTATCCAAATTAATATGTGCAAAATATCTGAATAGAAGCACTGAGCTTCGAAACATAACACTAACATCCATTATATTGTTTCTGGAGACAAGAGCAGGAGGCTTTGTTTACAAAAAATAAAGGATGCAGTCTCCAGCGCTGCCCTTATACAGTTCTATGATCCCAGCAAGCCTATAAACATTAGTGCTGATTCAGCAGCTACAGGGTGGGTAAATTGCGGCTGTAACTGCAATTCGGAATCGATGGAAGTTGCAATTTGCTCTAGAGGTCTTATCAAAGAGAAAATGAATATGTTCCTTGGTAGCTTTAAAGGTCTGAGTAGATGATTTCAGATTCCTTGTACATAAACCCTTGGTGACTTTTATTTAAAAAAAAGATTTGCACCAATTACTGTTATGATGCTGGAGTCTTCTAATAAAAATAAGGAGACTTTGCTTGATAGCCAAGAGTGCTCCAGTAAAAAAGCTGGTCTTAGCAGACACCATTTCTTGAAAACACATAACTCAAATAGATAATCATAAGTAAAAGAATGACATTTAAGATTTTATACTATGCAGATGACTTACAATATATCAAATTAGCATGGCTTTGCTTCAGAGATGATTACAAAGTACTTCACCTGTGGACAACTAAATAAATTGAATGGCTTAATAACAAAAGAGAACTAGGTTGTTGTACCACTGGCTATGAGGACTTATTTACCTAGGCTATCAGGATCTAATCCAATCCTGTGAGTAAGCAAAAGCCAGGAGCATGAGTGAGCATCAGGATGGTGATGAAACTGGGAATGATGAAAGAATGAGATCTTATCTTGTGACTATAGCAAAAGGAATAGATT
Organism: Phrynosoma blainvillii; assembly: GCA_026167975.1. Taxonomy (NCBI): domain Eukaryota; kingdom Metazoa; phylum Chordata; class Lepidosauria; order Squamata; family Phrynosomatidae; genus Phrynosoma; species Phrynosoma blainvillii. The sequence goes on from JANUYF010000001.1 coordinate 95,615,402, forward strand.
AAGGAATCTATAATCACTTCTTATCTAATAGACCTTGGAAAGAGTTACCAGCTGACTTCTGTGAAAAGGGAAGTACACACTATTTGGTTGTCACAGATAAGTATTCTAGATATATTGAGGCACTGACCTTATACTCCACGGTGTATTTCTACAACTGAAAAACACCTTTTTGGCGTTACTTAGGAGGAAAACATGGATGACAATGCAACCCACTTAATGGTAGCAGAATTCTAGTAATACCAGACATCTTGGAGTTTTCTCCATATTACTGCATTCCCTCACTTTCTTCATGACAGGCAAAGTAAAGAGCAGTACATACTGCAAAGAAAATATACAAATAACCCAGATATTACTCATAATGTAGAAGATCTGGGTGAAAATTATGTTGTCCTCCAGATGCAATTCCCAGCAGCCCTAGCCACCATAGCTAATGGGAAGGAATGCTGGGAAATGCAGCCCAACAATATCAGAAAGTCCATACAGTTCCTGCCACTGTACTAGATAAAGCCCATCCAAATTGTTAATGAGAACTCTCTCCAGATATAGAGGGGTCTCTCTTCTTCAGACAAATTTATATGTTAATGCCCCCAGCATTGCAAAATCCAAAAAACCTATAGGGCTCTTTGACCTGAGTGCTACTTCAGGCACTGGCAGCATCTCAAAAAATGATACACTACCAATTGTCTGGAAGTACCTACAGATTGTGTTGTTGTGTGCCTTCAAGTCATTTCCATCTTAGGATGACTCTAAGGCAGTAGCATCATTGGGGAGTGGGGTGGGGGGTGGACCGCACCAGGTTACACCCCAGAAGGGGGGTGATACCACAGAAGAGGGGGGTGATGCCCAGATAGTTCCCCGCCCCCCGCAGGGGTCTCTGGACCGGGTGCAGCAGCGGCTGTTTCTCCAGCCACACAGCTGCTTTCCATGGGCCTTGGGGGAGAGGCCTCTGGCCCGGGCAGTTCCATATATAATACAGGTGCTACTCACAACACTTTGTGCAGTGTCATATGTGAGGAAACACAATCATCATCAGGTTGACAATCTATCAGGTGTTACCAACCAAAGTTTTGGATAAATGATACAGATTCTACTTCTAGTAAGGTATCTCTATTAAGGTATCAAAGATCCAGTGTGACATTGTGGTTTAAGCATTGACTACATCTCTAGAGATCAGGGTTCAATTCCCACCTTGACCATGAAACTCACTGCATGGCCTTGGGTGGATCACATACTCTTAGCCTCAAGGGAAGGCAATGGTAAACCTCCTCTGAACAAATCTTACCCCCCAAAAAACCCATCATAGGTTCACCTTATGGTCACCATAAATCAGAAATAACTTGAGGGCACACAACAACAACATTAACATATCATTGGATAATGTGTCATGTTTCCTGGAGTGTTAATTATTATTATTTTATTATTTATTTTATACAATAAATTATTATTTTATTTTATTATAATATTGTTACTGTAGTAATGTGGTGGTTTTGTCACGTTTACAACATAGGGCTGAAAACAGACCAATCAGAAAAGCCGTCTTCCAGGTGGCTTGGGGGTGTGGCGTTTTGATGGCGCATGCCCCTAAGCATCCCGGAAGCCGCCCAACCATTCACATGGGGGGGGCTTCAAGCCACTCCGGGGGCATGGCGTTTTGACAGCGCACACCCAGAAGCACACCCAGAGCACCCAGAAGCCACCCGCATTGTGTCGAAGCCGCCTAAGGTGACCCAAAACCAGCCCAAATAGGAATAATAATAATAATAATAATAATAATAATAAATTTTATTTTTAACCTGCCCCTCTGCATAGCAATCGGGGCGGCTTACAACAATTAAAATACAGTAGTTAAAAGACAATCCAATATCCCAATCCCTCCGCCCACATCCCTCCCACCCCAATCTATTTGGGCCAGCAGAGGAGGGTGCCTTCAGGACTATGGCATGTGTTTGCTACAGTCCAGAGGTGTCTTCAGCAGGGGCAGCCTCAAGCTGTCCCTTCATGACTATCTGTTTTGACCTATAGTTAATCACATAGAATTACAGAGTTGGAAGGGGCTTCATGAACCACTGAGTCCAGCCCTGTGCTCAATTCAGGATCTCCAGCTAAAGCATTCCCAGCAGGTAGTAATCTAGCCTCTTTTTGAAGCGACCCCAGCACCAGCCCATTGAAAGACTGAGGTCGCGGGGGGAAGGAGGGCTCCTTCTCCCCGCGGCCTCAGTTTTTCAATGGGCTGGTGCTGGGATCGCTTCAATCCCAGCACCAGCCCATTGAAAGACTGAGGTCGTGGGGGGAAGGAGGGCTCCTTCTCCCCGCGGCCTCAGTCTTTCAATGGGCTAGTGCTGGGATCGCTTCGATCCCAGCACCAGCCCATTGAAAGACTGAGGTCGCGGGGGGAAGGAGCCCTCTTTCTCCCCGCGGCCTCGGCCCTTCGCCTTATAAGGCGCACTAACTTCCCCACGCACGTTTTGGGGAAGAAAAAGTGCGTGTTATAGGGTGAAAAATACGGTAATTCCCTAAATACATATACATAAATTATATATAAATTAATTATATATAAATATAAATTAATATATATTAATTCCCTAAAGCATACCTTGATTTTTCCATTTTATGTAAAGGACACCATTTTAGGACACCATGAGCATTCACAGATTCCATTATCCACAAGGGGTCCTGGAACCAAAGCCCAGCAGATACCGAGGTCCCAGTGTGCTCCAATTTACCTTCAGAACAACTAAAAACAAAAACTGGACCTGGGAACAATTGCCAAGGGTCTAGCTTCCTTTCTCGGCCCACCCAGTGGCAGTTTTGAGCCCTTGGTGGACTAGCTAAAACTCTTTACATACGATTTAGAATGTTGTATATCAACATAATTTTCTTTGACATTCACCAGTTTTACAATGGATATCAGCCACAATGAACAAATAATGATACTACTGAGAAAGACAAAGCATACAACATAGTTGGGCCTCAAACATCTTTCCAGACTGGAGGCAATCTAGCCACAGTGAAACCACTGGAATTATACACTAGAATCCCTAAATGCTTTTCCATACTCCCTCAACAAAACCACATTCACAATAGCAAGACTTCCTTGGAGCTGCACATCACCATGCAAACAGCTTCTTCTTTTGTTTTGCTTTCCCGGGTTTATTCAATCTGTAGTGTGTTACCCAGGCGAAAAAAGGATCATAATGCTGCCGCTTATATCTTATCACTGCTCAAGTTCTTTTCCTTTAGTATTCCAGACAACCCAAGCAGAGCTCAAACCTCAAACACTGTCCATTCAGAGGAAGGGAGTTTACACTGCCAGAAGCAGTGTGATCAGCAGGGCCTCCTTATCCCTTTGGGTCACAGCCTTAACATCTGCATGCAGGGAGGGAAAATTTATTGCCATGCAGTCAATGGAAGGAAACGTGAATGCTCAGACCTTGCACAATAAGTTCAGTTTAGCAATGACAGTTTTTTGAATAAGTTTCAAGTAAAGGATGGTTTTCAGGAAATCCAGGGAGTGAACTTTTAATGTAGATCCACACCACACTGGGCACATTCTTGTGACAGGAATGCAGTATCATTTTCTCAATAGATGAAATATAGTCCAAGGTGGGAGAAGCTGAACTCTCAAGGACATTTCTAGCTGTGAATTGTAACTGTCCTGAGAATGGATAATAAGCGGTGGTGGGATAGGGATAGGCATGTGTGTGTGTTTTATTCTGGCATGTACTTTAGCAAAGAAGCACAGTATTGATTGCACAGTATTGATTTTAAAAGAGAAGCATCAGATAAGTTCCTCAGACTGTTTAACTAAACAATTAATATACTAAGAACAATCAGCATGCCAAAGTAGTGTTCTCTACTGTCATATATCCCAAACCTTGCAATAAATCTGAGCAGAAAGTAAATATTATTTTTTGTGTGTCGTGTACCTTCAATTTGTTTTTGACCTATAAAGATCCTATGGAGAATATAGCACAGGCTTTACTTGGCAAGATTTGTTCAGAGGGGTTTTGCCATTGTCAGTTTTCAAAGTAAGTGGAAGGAAAATGAAGGAGGCTGAGAGAGTACAACTTGCTCAAGGTCACCCAGTGAGCTTTCATGGGCAAGCAGAGATGTGAACCTGGCCCCCTGCAGTCCCATTTAACACTCAAACTACTTATAGCTAGCTCCTGTCTTCACAACGATAGCTGCAGTACTAAAACTTGTAAAATTCTGGCCTTCTCACTACTACTACTAATAATAATAATAATAATAATAATAATAATAAAATTTATTTATACCCCGCCCAATGGAAAACCAATCCGGGCAGCTTACAATTTTAAAATGGACCATCTGCAAACATACAATGCAGCATACCCCCCTCCCCCCTTAAAACAGTATTAAATCAAGACAATATAAAACGAGAAGTCAATTTAAAAAATTAAAAATTAAAATTTAAAATTATAAAAATTTAAGAATTAACCCTCCTAACCCAAAAGTCCAAAAAGCCTGGTCGACAGTCCTCCCATCAAATTGATGGGGCCACGTGAGGATCGTCTCCGAGGTGGGATAGCTGATCTGATGTAACTAGTCTGGGAAGGCCTGCCGGAAGAGATCCGTCTTGACAGCCTTTTTAAAGCTGTCTAAAGATGTTAGAAGACGGATCTCGTCCGGCAGGCCGTTCCATAGCTTAGGGGCGACAACAGAAAATGCCCCCCGGGAGGTAGCCACAAGCCTCGATTTCTGAGGCTGTAGCAATTTCCTCCCGGAGGACCGAAGAACGCGGGGAGGATTATACGGGAGCTTTTAAATGGTTTCAAATAATTGCAAACCAGTGCTTTGAGTGTTGGACCAGAATGCTGGAAAACCAGGGTACAAAACCCCACTCAGCCATGAAAATCCACTGTGTAACCTTGAGCAAGTCACAAGCTCTCAGCCTCAGAGAAAGGCAATTGGAAATCTCCTTTGACTCAATCAACTTGGAGGCACACAGAACCAAAAAAGCCACTTAAGAGATGGCTGCCACCTAATGACAGAAGTCACCTGATAAATAAAGATGGTATTGCAAGTTTCAAACACTTTGACACATTTAATTTAGGGGCTGTACAGACAGCTCCTAAGGGGCGGCGTCCTGCCGCCTCCTTCCTTGCCAGATCCAAAAGGAGCAACCGCACACCGCAGCCCTGATCTGAAGGTTTGCTGCTCTAAAAAGAGCTGGCAAATGCTGCTCCTTTTTAGAGTGGCAAAAAAGCGCCCTTGCTGCTGCAGTGACAGCTTTTCAGCGCTCTTTTGGCGCAGTGTGCATGAATGTTGTGCCAAGGGAGCACCCTGATGCCGCCCGCTGTGCGGTGGGGCGCACGGCAAGATGGCAGCATCAGGGCAGAGTCGGGGCGGCTGACGTGTGGTCGCCACGCCCCAACTCCGCCCCCAGGCCGGTCCTTTTGGCCAGTCTGTATAGTCTCTTAGTTGAAATTAATTAATTCATGGGGAGATAATCCTCTGAGTGGTCATTCTCAACTCTTATTTCAAGGGGCCATAGGAGCTTTTCAGAATCTGCTGAAACCTGTGGGTCCCCTGCCCAGAAAAATGTGCACTTTCATCACAGAATAAGTAAAGAGATAGTACAGAAACATCTGGTTAATCTAGATGAATATAAGTCTCCAGGACCAGATGAATTACATCCAAGGGTATTAAAAGAACTGGCAAATGTAATATCAGAACCATTGGCAATAATCTTTGAGAATTCCTGGAAAACAGGAGAGGTCCCAGCGCACTGGAGGAGGGCAAATGTTGTCCCCATCTTCAAAAAGGGGAAAAAAGAGGATCCCAACAATTATCGTCCAGTTAGTCTGACATCAATACCCGGAAAGATTCTGGAGCAGATCATTAAACAGAGAGTCTGTGAACATCTGGAAGATAATTTCATAATCACAAAAAGTCAACATGGGTTTCAGAGAAACAGGTCATGCCAGACAAATCTGATCTCTTTTTTTGATAAAATTACCAGTTTGGTAGATGAAGGGAATGCTGTGGATATAGTATATCTTGATTTCAGTAAGGCCTTTGACAAGGTTCCCCATGACATTCTTGCAAGCAAGTTGGTAAAATGTGGGCTAGACAAAGTAACTGTTACATGGATTTGTAATTGGTTATCTGGTGGAACACAAAGGGTGCTCAACAATGGCTCCTTTTCAACCTGGAAAGAAGTGACCAGTGGGGTGCCACAGGGCTCTGTCCTGGGCCCAGTGCTATTCAATATCTTTATTAATGACTTGGATGATGGTATTGGGGGCATAGTTATCAAATTTGCAGACGACACCAAATTAGGAGGAGTAGCTAATACCCCAGAGGACAGGATCAAAATTCAAAATGACTTGAGCAGACTAGAAAGTTGGGCCAAAGCTAACAAAATGAAATTCAACACAGAGAAATGTAAGGTACTGCACTTAGGGCGGAAAAACAAAAAGTACAGATATACGATGGGGGACACTTGGCTGAATGAGGCTACGTGTGAAAGGGATCTAGGAATCCAGGTGGACCACAAGTTGAACATGAGTCAACAGTGCGATGCAGCAGCTAAAAAGGCCAATGCAATTTTAGGCTGTATCAGTAGAAGTATAGTGTCTAGATCAAGAGAAGTAATAGTGCCACTATATTCTGCTTTGGTCCGGCCTCACCTGGAATACTGTGTCCAGTTCTGGGCACCACAATTCAAAAAGGATGTGGAGAAACTGGAGCGTGTCCAAAGGAGGGCAACTAAAATGGTGAAGGGTCTGGAAAGCAAGCCCTATGAGGAACGACTTAGGGATCTGGGGATGTTTAGCCTGGAGAAGAGAAGGCTGAGAGGTGATATGATAGCCGTGTTTAAATATTTGAAGGGATGTCATATCGAGGAGGGAACAAGCTTGTTTTCTGCTGCTCCAGAGACTAGGACCCGAAACAATGGATGCAAGCTGCAAGAAAAGAGATTCCACCTCAACATTAGGAGGAACTTCCTGACAGTAAGGGCGGTTCGACAGTGGAACACACTCCCTCGGAGAGTAGTGGAGTCTCCTTCCTTGGAGGTCTTTAAGCAGAGGCTGGATGGCCATCTGTCAGGGATGCTTTGATTGGGAGTTCCTGCATGGCGGGGGGTTGGACTGGATGGCCCTTGTGGTCTCTTCCAACTCTATGATTCTATGATTCTATGATTCTATGATTCACTTAACAGTTTTCAAAGTAAGTGGAAGGAAAATGAAGGGGGGAAGGTCATATGCTTTTGCTAGGGGATTCATGTACCCTCTGAAAGCCACCTATGGACCCAGTCTAGGAGCCTACATTTCACAGGTTAAGAATGACTTAATGTGTGCTTCAGGAGATTAGGTTTCACGATATTGGACTGATAACCCTGACAATTAGAGGCACACATATATATAATGTTTGTGCTAAGTTATCTTGGGCACACACTCCCATTTAAGAATATAAGAAACATTTTACTGGAACAGACAAGGCTCATATAACACACATTCCTGTATAAGAATTATGGCAACTATCAGATGCTAAGTGGCTTGTCACTAATTAGCTTACCTAATTTTGGACCACCCCTACCTCAAGCTGTCATACAAGATGATTGGAACAGCAATATCACTCCCTTTGTTTTTTTCTGATTCTTCTACATAAAAATTCAAGATGGCAGCGCAGTTGGGTTCAAGTAGCAGTGCACCAACTCCCATACAGCTGTTTCTGAGCTGCTGTTAGAGTTCCTGAATAAGAACAATGTGATCATCTGTTGTGCCATTAGTTCTTGTTTATTTTGAAATTTATAATCTTCTATATGCACCCACAAAAATATGTGGATAACAATCAATAGTTTTTAGATTCAGAGATAAGTGTCTTTGAGAGTATGAACCAAGCTGTTCATAAGTGGAAAAAACTGCTATAGAACTGAAATATTGAGTGGCAGCCATTTTGAAATCACCTGAGTTATTTGCTCCTACCATCATTTATAAAACTCCAAGCATCATTTATAAAGTTTTCAAAATCAGCTACAGTACTACAATAAAGAACTAAATATCTTTAGTTGTTTCCTATTCTGCCATACCAACAGACTTCACTCTACTACTGAAACAAAGTAGGGAAATTAATAGTACAGGTTTAATTAATGAATAGTGAATTCAATATCTTTCTCAATAGCAGCTCAATAAACATGGGCTGTTAATTCCTTTCTAATAATTTTTGAGCTTGCTCAATAACTTTGTTTATTTGCTGGGCTGTATAGGCTGTGTATGCTTATAGTGGGCCTTTGGTATTGGCTGAGGTATGGTTGCAGAACCCCCTATGGATTCCAAAATCTGTGGATGATGAAATCCCATAAAATACAGTGGCATGATAAAATGGTGCCCTTCATATAGAATGGTAAAATCAGGGTTTGATTTTTGGAATGTATATCTTTTCTTTTTTGAAAGATTTTCAAGATTTCCATGGTTGAATCCACGGAAAGGAATCTGTAATATGGAGGGCCGACCGTATTTAGGATAGTCTCAGACTCTGTCATGCTTAGAAAAAATTACTAGTTACATTGACTTCAAATTTTTCATGTAAGATTTTCATTTCTCCACAGTTGGTGGGAATATTGCTTTTCTCAGAAAAGAGTGCATGAAGCATAGGCATAATCCATGGCCAATATAGGTCAAGTGCATGTGCTACCTATAGATGTCTGAGGTTCAGTCTCTGATTTCTCTTATTAAAAAGGAATATCATACAGCAGATGATGAGAGAGACTGCTATCAGAGACACCCCAAGAGCCAGAGTAGACAATATAGAACTCATTGGGAAAAAGTGTCTCATATGAGCCACTTCCAGTGCAAATGAAAGTATGCCTCCATACCTCTTACAGTTTCCTCAAAATCCCAATTTAGCAAGTTTAATATATGCTTTTTGGCTATTTTCCATAAACAGGATATAAAACAGAGCATACTTTTCCATTAACTTTTTTATTCAGAATAATTTTTCTACTCTGTCACCAACTTCTGAAGATCACTGGAAAGTAAATACTATGATAATAATAATATAATAATAATAAAATTTTATTTATAACCCGCCCCTCTGCAAAGCAATCGGGGCGGCTTACAGCAAATTAAAAATACAATAATTAAAACATTCCCAGTTCCTACAGCCCCCCACCCACAACCCACTATACTATTTATGTGACTGTCGCAGTGTTTCTTACATTTGTTCCTTACTGCCCACATCAGTCTGTATTCCCCTTGCTCAATATTTTCCCTTCTCGACAGGTAGGCTGGACAGTAGAGCTCTGTTTGTCTTACAACCACATAGAGAAGTCATCTGGACTGTCACATGGTTCTAGCTTTCAATGGGGAGATTAATCATAGGATGTCCTGCCTGCAGTTTGTATCATGAAAAGCATCTGCAAATATGTAAAAGTGAATGTGGAATGAGTCATGGTCACACTTGCACTTTTCCTGCATAATATCTTGTGGTATAAAAATACCATAACAGAACAGTCTTTGTATTCACTGGGGACAGCTTAGCCAAGTTAGGTGTGAAAATAAGCTGGATCAGAGCCAATGTATTCTAGAGAGTTGTTTATTCTTGGATTTATCTGTAATGTTTCCGATTCATATAAATCCTAATATTTATTTGCATACCGTTTCAGTGGATGCCAACCATATACTGAATAACGTTTATAGATTACACCTCCGGTAGTTTTGATAATAGCAGTCAAACTGGTTACTGGTGCTGTTAAAATTGCTCACCTTAACCATCTTATCATTTCACTGATTTGTGGGAATGTTTTGAAATAAGAAATATCCACAGTGCAACTGATAGATTTGCTGTGGTGGTAGGTACCACCTGAGTGACATGGTAAGCAGATTTTAGATTTTAAAACAAAACATGTTGAAGACACACAAAAGCAGCATATCAGAGAAGACTGAGAGAAATATAACGGTAGCAGATCTGTATGCTGAAATAACCCTGGATTAATTTTACTATTAAAGGAGTCCATAGGAGAAGGGTGCAAAGGGTGTTTCAACCTCTTCTAGTGAACCACACATCTCAGGCACAGGTACACTACAAAGACCCAAGTATGGTGCGATGCAGCAGCTAAAAAGGCCAATGCAATTTTAGGCTGCATCAGTAGAAGTATAGTGTCTAGATCAAGAGAGGTAATAATGCCACTCTATTCTGCTTTGGTCAGGCCTCACCTGGAATACTGTGTCCAGTTCTGGGCACCACAATTCAAAAAGGATGTGGAGAAACTGGAGCGTGTCCAAAGGAGGGCAACTAAAATGGTGAAGGGTCTGGAAACCAAGCCCTATGAGGAACGACTTAGGGAGCTGGGGATGTTTAGCCTGGAGAAGAGAAGGTTGAGAGGTGATCTGATAGCCGTGTTTAAATATTTGAAGGGATGTCATATTGAGGAGGGAACAAGCTTGTTTTCTGCTGCTCCAGAGACTAAGACCCGGAACAATGGATGTAAGCTCCAGGAAAAGAGATTCCACCTCAACATTAGGGGGAACTTCCTGACAGTAAGGGTGGTTCGACAGTGGAACGCACTCCCTCGGTGTGGTGGAGTCTCCTTCCTTGGAGGTCTTTAAGCAGAGGCTGGATGGCCATCTGTCAGGGATGCTTTGATTGGGAGTTCCTGCATGGCAGGGGGTTGGACTGGATGGCCCTTGTGGTCTCTTCCAACTCTATGATTCTATGATTCTATGATTCTATGGTGGGGGGGGAAGAGTAAACTTACCAGGAACTTTGGATTCAAAGGTCCTGATCCAGGCTGCTCCAAACAACACAGGTGTAGTGATAGGAAGGGATGATGGCATTGCTCCCCCAATTAAATTTTCCTTCAGTCCCCACATTTCTAGCATTGTAGTAACTTAAAACTTTAGTTTGGTTTAGCCATCCAAAGAAAAAGATACAGTAAATTCCTTCAAAAACAGCAACATTAGTACTTCTCAAACTTACTAAAACATTGCAATGTACAAGGAAGGCCTTCAATGCATGTACATTTTGTATCCTACAGGATTAATCTACAGCTGTCTGAAAATTCATTACCATAATTGACACATGGGCTGACACCATATAGGCATTCAATATTTCATCAGAGAAAATGAAGCATTTAGTCACCTTGGCTTTTGAACATTATACATTCAAAGGAATTTTAAGTGGATACTTTCTCTGTTTGCTCAGTTTGCAGAAAAATCATGGCATATTATGCTTTATTAACAGTTCAGATCATTGTAACAGGATGAGTTGCACAATATGCATTTAATTCTTAGTCGTGTCATTTAGTTTACATACCTGCCGTATGTAAGATCCAGCATGGCATAGTGGTTTGAGTGTTAGACTATGACTCTGGAGACCAGGGTCCAATTTCTAGCTTGGCCATAGAAACCTACAGGGTGACCTTGAACGAGTCACACTGTCTCAGCCTCAGTGGAAAGCAATGGCAATCCTCCTCTGAACAAATCTGACCAAGAAAGCCCCGTGATAGGTTTGCCTTAGGGTTGCCATAAGTCGGAAACGACTTGAACGCACACAACAACAACAAACCTTCCATATATCCTCGACTATAAGTCTACCTAATGTATAAGTCAAGAGCAGGTTTGGGGGCCAAAATTATGGATTTTGATATGACCCGTGGATAAGTTGAGGGTAAAACTTAAGACGCACGTAACAAAAAACGTAAAGGACGAAGCTAAGGAAAATGATGCCAAAGAACTTACAAAATTCTGTCAGGCATAACTGTTTATGCTTTTCCAACCCAGGAGTTCCAAAAGGTCAGAAGTGAAGTCACAGTGAGAGAGTAGAGGGGGTCAGTGCTTCTTTTAGGTGCTCCTAGAATGGATTTTTGCCTTTTGCCACTCTACTCAAAGAAAAGGGATGATTCTTTTTTAAAAAATCTATAGATGAGCTGATCCAGTTTTTGGGGTTAATTTTTTTGATTTAAATTTTTTAGACTTATACATGAGTATTTACAGTATTTTTGCATATGAAAAATATATTTTAAATTTATCTGCTCTTTTGGAAAGTTCACAGTGAATTTTCTAATTAAAATGTATTAACTGGGGTGATTTTTGTCATTAACCAGGCTCCTTGGTAAACATATGGCATTTCACAAGGTGCCATCCTATTGCCAATGCTATTCAACATCTTCATGAAACCATTGGGAGGCATCATCCAGAGCAATGGGCAAGGCACTGTCAGTGTGCTGATGACACCCAAATTAAATAATAATAATAATAATAATAATAATAATAATAACAACAATATTTCCGCCTCTCCCTACGGATCGATTTAATTAATTTCCCAATTCCTTCAAAAACAGCCTCAGCTACGGGCAGTGTGTCTCCTCTGAATGAATGCCTGGAGGATGGAAAGACAAACTGAAATTGAATCCAGGCAAGATAAAGGTTCTTACTGTTTTTTGTTTGTTTGTTTGTTTGTTTGTTTTGTTACTTTAAAGGGTCCTAATCTGGGTTTGGTCCAAGACAGGAATTAATGGATCAATCTTTTCCTGTTTTCTCACTTGCTCATTCACAATTCCATTCTGTCCCATTTCTGTGCCAATCTGTTTTTTGTTTCGTTTTTGTAATCCCTTTAAAATTTGTATCATTTTAAAAAATATTTTTTCATATCAGACACAATTTATATACATTTATCTTAACAATGCAAAATTGTAAACATACACATTTTATATGTATTTCTATACTTTGTTTTAAAAAAAAAAAAGATTAGAACTCTGTTTCAAAATTTAGATAAAGGTGAATACTAAGGGATAACTCAATTCCAATTCCTGTATTAGTCCAGGAATCCATATAGATGCTATACAACTGAGAGCAAGAGAGAGTACGGGCAGGAAAAAAGGAGGGATGTGCAGAAGATGGGCATTTTGGATTAGCACCAAAATGCTGCAGGAATTTGAGAGGGGCAATGATATTGTGTCAGCCTGACTTACCTAACAAGATTGGGATAAGGACCAAAACACACAGCATTCTGACCTGAGAGCTTTGGAAGAAGAAAACAGTACTAGCATGCCACCTAACTGTAATGTTTATCTTGTTCTGGTTTACCCTTTGAAAAGAGAGTTACTTCCTTTCGTTTTCAGTTCTGCTTATTTTAAAAATGCATTTTCTTTAAACGTACCTAAAACAATCATTCACATCTTTCCCATAGTCCTGAATATCATTAATTTCTTCTCTTTCCCCCATGGCCTATATCTAAACTTTGAAAAACAACTGTCACTACAAAGAGCCGAATAATACCATTGTTTTTAGGATGCTATACACGACCAGCCTGGGTTGTGGGAGACACTCTGCATTTGAAAGTTCACACATTGCGCAGGGCCATTGTGTCACATTTCCATTGTGTCTGCTTTACACACCCTCTCTTGCTGCCCTACACAAGCAACTGTGGAAAAGAAGACACTTCCTGAATAGGAAAACCGAAGACAGATGCTGGGCGATTATGTTTTCTCCCCCCCTACATTTCTGAAATGTCAGTCATTGGATTCACACTTCACTTAGAATCAAAGAGACACAATGCCTAATGGGCAGCAACCTTCCAAATTGCTATTAGGCTAATTACTCTGCTAGGACAGCTGGGGAACTGCTGGGTAGAAACTCCACCCTTAAACCACACGCACAACTCTGGGAGGAAAGACTGAAGAAAGCACTCCTCCTTCCCTTGGCCAATTAAGAATTTTCTTAAAACTGTACACTGTCAAAGTACCAAAGTCCATAAGGTAATCACGCATTCGTCTTCAAGAACAAATAAAACCAGACAAATCCCCAGCAACTATAAACTCTTGCTAGGAACACTTACGTACGATATTATATTTCCTCTCCTTCTTAAAGGAACTGCACGATAGAGACCTCAGCACAGCAGTTCAACAATATCTTCCTGGAATACTGGTTAACCAACAAGAAAGCTTACTGAACACATTTTTTAAATATGCCCTTACTACACTGATGTTGTGGCCTTCAGTTTGCGAGGCACTGATCTCATGGTTGCTTTGCAGATTGGTGCTATTGTGGAAGAGAAGTAATGGGTTTAAGCCCCATTGAGCATTGTAGAACAGAAGTAAATAATATCAGGCTTACTGAAAATTAGGCTTTCTAAGCCATGAGCTCGGAGGGAATGACTGCGGTGCATTGCAATACTGTAAGCACACATCCAGAGCTGATCTTAAGATACTCTCCATATTCTTCATTAGTTTCCCACCAAAATACATTTGTGAATTGAGTTGTATTTGAGGAAGTAGCCTGAAGTCTATGAAAGCTTATGCTGCCAATTTCTTTCTTTCAGTCTCAAAGGTGCTACAAGATCTCTCTACATATTGATTCTACAGACTAACATGGCTATATCTTTGAGTGGTGCCTTAAACCAAGGATGGCAACCTTAGGACCACAGACATTTAGGACTTCAATTCACAAAAGCCCCAGCCTGCATGTTTAATAGTTAGAGATTTGTAGGTAGTGTAATTCAATAATCTGGAAGGCCAAAGAGTCCCCACTTCTGATTTAAATAGCGGTGTTATATTCCTCTACTCAGAGGAAAGCCACATCAAATTTAATGGGACATTCTTCCACCATTTTCTTTCCTTTATTGTTGGAGTTAGAACCCTCTGCCCTCCAGATGTTTCAGATTTCAAATCCTAGAAGGCCCAACGAATATTGTCAATAGTAAGGGACTATGGGAGTTGTAGTTCAAAACATCTGTAGGTTAAAGGAGCCCTACTGCTGATTTGGCAAAAGACTTGCGTGATAGGGCAAGGTTTTCCTAATCACTTTTATCTCCATGATAGAGGAAAGCTTCACCTGCTGAATGTCTACCTGTTAGGATGCTATTAATGGCAGAAGAAGGGAACCAATATGAAAATGGGAAACCCTGTGTTGTTAGATTTACAGCTTAACAGTATGCCTTCCATAACAAGAAGGTGGGCCTACTTCTCCAATCAGTCACACCAGGTTTGCATGGTTGAAGTCACTTGAAGCAAATGAAATTGCACCAGCATAAAAAAATGGTGTAATGGAGTGGAGAATTAGACCCTCCAACACTAAGTTGTTCTGACAGAATGGGGCAGAGCTATTTGCTTGATATTTGTTCCTAAACTGTGCTGCTGATGAAAATTGTCAGGGGCAAAAGCCCCTGTAATTCATGACTTCTTTCTCCTCCATTAACTAATTCTGAAAAGAGAACTAAAGTGCAAGACTCAGCAACTGCTCCATATGTTTTTCTGCAAACATGCCTGTACCATGAGTAAGAACAGGGTTGGTCCTAGGTTAAAGAGTACCTGCCAGTCAGTTTCCTGCCCCAGGTTTATGGGGTTCAGAGACTCTGCTCCTGCCGCATACAAGGACCCACGCACATGTGTCCAAACTCAGAAGCTACATAGAAAAAATATTTCATGCACAGACTGTATACGAGGACTGTTGCCTGTAGCTCTTCCTTGCCCTGAGAGTGAGAAGAATGATAGATGTAATTTTTTTCCTTACATGGGAAAAAATGGAATAGGGATCAGAGTGTGCTTCTCTCGAGCACTTCCTCCAAATTCCAAAGCCTTTCCCATACAGCTTTTTTTCAACTTCTTGAAACTCAAAGCTCCCTTGTATGATCCAATTAGAACTGTAGTATCTTAGAGGGGGAAAGGGCCACAAGGGCCATATAGCCTAACCCCCTGCCATGCAGGAATACACAACCAAAGCACTCCTGAAAGATGGTCATCCAATCTCTCTTTAAAGACCTCCAAAGTTGTAGAGTTCCCCACCATCTGAAGCAACCTGTTCTACTATTGAACAGCTCTTACAGTAAAAACAGTAAAGAACAGTAAAGAAAAAAAGTTCTTCCCAATGTGGAATCCATTTTTTGTAGTTTGAATCTATTGGTTAATTTCCTATAGTGCTATAATTCCTAGATTATCGCACTAGGTTATAAACCGGTTTACCTGAGCTGGCTTAAAATTAGAAGCGGGCGGTATCCTGATAGTATCAGACACATTTAGCTGCCAAAATTGCTGCCCAGCTGCAACCCAGCTCCATCGCTGCTCCAAGGGGCACTCTGGCAGCCATTTTTTCAAGCTGGAAAATGCCTGGCTTTGAAAAGAGGTGCAAGGAGCAGCGATGGAGAAGCTGGTTTATAACCTAGTGTGATAGTATCCTGCCATGCTGACATTCTATGCAATCCTGGGATTTACAGTTTAGGGTGGGGTATGTGGAATTCTCAGCTAAAGAGCTCTAGTGCCTCACCTAACTATAACCCTCAGGAGTCCACAGGATGTTGCCATAGCACTTAAAGTGGAATCAGAGCACTATAATTGTGTAGTCTGAAAAGAACCTCACTCTCACAAGTCTTCTAGTCCACTTACTTTCTCCTTAATTCACTCAGAAAGGATAATGCCCCCATAAAGGCTGGCTTTACACAATGCTTACACCATTCCCTATGGCAACTGTCAAAGAAAATTACTCTCCAGTTTAGACTTCTTTATATTTGGGGTGCAACTCTAGCCAGTAGCACACCAGGTGACGCCCAGTGTGAGTGTGGGGGGGAGGGTTTCCAAGGGCTGGAGCTTCCAGCCCTAGACTTCCGGTGGGGTGGGACTTTCAGCCCCAGACTTCTGGTGGCATTTCTGGGGTGGGGGCAGCCTGAAAAGGCCCCATATGGGGCATAGGCCACCCGAAAAGCCTCCGTGTGGAGTGTAGGCCACCCACAAAGGCCCCGAAACAGCGCCCACGGGGGCAGGGAGCCGGCCTGATGTCACCCCCCCTTCCTGGGTATCATCCCCTTTCTGGGGGTCACCCAGCACAGTCTGAACCCCCCAGTGACACTACTGATTCTAGCTAATAAGTAGGCACCTCCCTTCCTGCCTCCCAATGATAGATTTTACATCTAAGGTTCACCAAAGGAGCAAAAATAATTCATTCAAACTGTTCTTTACCAGCACATGCACTAAATCACTACAAGTGTAAAACCCCTGTGAGCTCCAGCACTCCTTTCTCAGCTATAAGAGGTGGACGTGATATAAAGACTTAAAGGGACAACATCTCCATATGCTACAGTATCCAAAGTGGGAGGTTTGGGTTGTTGGTTTTTTTGGGGTTTGTTTTTTCGTTGCCTTGCTCCTTTTTAAAAACTTTGGAAATTATTGCCCCAAAATACAGAGCTGTAGTAACCAAGCCTAGCAACTGCTTTGTGTGCCAACTAGTTTGTAGTACAAGTGAGACTAATAACACCGACCACAGTGTCATGTCTTAGCTATTTGTTAAAATGTCTTTTAAAAACTGTCTGGGCTCAGAAGAGAAAATCCAATGCAACACAGCCAGCTGGACAAAAATACAAATAATATTAAAACATTTCTTCAGTCTTCTGAAGCAGTGGGTTCTTCCAAGTAGTAATACTGTACTGCAGAAATAATCCAGTTTGAACTACTTCACCTGCCAAGGGTCAGTGCTATGGAATTGTGGGAATTGTAATTTGTTGTGGTACCAGACCTATCTGACAGAGAAGGTTAAATGTCTGGCAAAACTGCAATTCCCAGAATTCTATAGCATTGGACTATGGCAGTCAAAGTGGTGTCAAACTGGATTATTTCTGCTGTGAAGATGCAGCCTGTTAAGATATTAGACACTGTACACTGTTCATTGACACTCTACTGCAGGACTGGAGAAAATGTGGTCCCCTTCCAAACAAAAGAAACCAAAAAGGATCAAGTCTCTTGGACACTTTGAAGAGTGATGGACTGGTTGAAAACACACTCCTACCTTCTATCCCACCCCCTCAGACATGCAACAAACATAGCAGTTCAAATCAAGACCTGATTTCCTTTCAGCGGCAAATGTAGCAGTGTACTGGAGGCAAAGCTGGTCATTGTTCTTCTCCCTGCAGTTGCCCACCTCTGCATAATCTCCAGCTAACACAATTAATCCTCTGTCATCCCACCTTTTCAGCTGCTTTAAAAATGTCCCTTCACCCCTTGTTTCCTTCAGTTGGTTCAAACTGAGGGGGGGGTTGCAGACTGCCAGAAATAGTGCAAATTGAGTCCACTTTTAGTGCTAGGGAATCATGGGAATTGCTTTTTTTTCTGAGACCTTGAGCCTTCTCTGTCAGAGAGCTCTGGTGCCACAATAAAATACAGTTCCCATGATTCCCTAACCCTAACCCTAAAAGTGGACTCAATTTGCACTATTTCTGGCAGTCTGCAAACCCCCTGAGTTGAAAATGCAAAAGGAGCTTGCACTCAATTAACTCATTGGGGCAGGGTTTCTAAATCAGCATTCCCTAAAATCCTAGGATTCCGTGACAGATTGTGATTAAAGGAAAAATCAAATTCTTTTTAGTTGTAGATATAACTTTTATTCAAGGGTTTCCTGAGACCAGAAAAATATTTAAAGAGTTACTCCATGGTAAAAAGGTTGAGAAAGGCTGGGAGAGGAATGGTGGGGGGCAAAATTTTAACCTTCCCAGTAAGGTAAGTCAAAAGCAAACTGCTGCAACATCTCCTATCATGTGTCCCAGTTTTCTGTAAAATATTAGAGGGTATTTCCCTGCTGCATGATATGATAATGCTGAACTTTTCAACAGAATGAGGAATGCCAGGACTCCAGCTAGGTTAGAAATTCATAGAATCATAGAATCATAGAGTTGGAAGAGACCACAAGGGCCATCCAGTCCAACCCCCTGCCATGCAGGAACTCAAAATCAAACCATCCTCAACAGATGGCCATCCAGCCTCTATTTAAAGACCTTTAAAGACCAGATATAATATAAAGAAATTATATCATTCAAAGATTATTTCTTCCCCCATCTCATCCAAATGACTTAGAATCCATATTTAAGTCTTCTAATGGTGGCTAAGGAAAATTGAGAGGACCTGCAGCATACGAGCCTTATCCCCATGTTCTCTTTTTCTGCCACATTGGGGGAGTAACTTTTTGAACTGCAGAGTGTCCTGAATCAGTAGAGGATTTCCATGTGATTCTGAGTGCTGATTTAAACCTACTTTTAGAACACTTGAATAGGGCCAGAATACAGCTAAAGAATTCAGTTATGAGGAAATGGCCCCACCTATGCCCAGAGGCACTCACGTTTTACTGTAGTAATCATGGGATGTACTATGATAATAAAGAATATCAATAATAAAGAATTGAATGTTGACCTGAAAATAGACTTCAGGATTAAGCTCTGGGGAATCCTGGATAAAATTCAAGCCCTGCTGTACAGTCTGGTTTCATTTTATGAAATACAGTAAATTTGTTACCATCCAGACATTTTCATTTCCCTGTCTGCTTCTTTCTTGAAAACAAAACAAAACAAAAACTGTGGTTTTTCTGATTGTGAAAAACCCAAGCCAATGTTTTTAAAGTCTCAGAAATGGACAAAAGTTTGAGCAGAGCTCCTAAAAAATGGTGATATACTAAAACAAAAACCTAAACTCTTGTAGACTGAGTCCTTATGTAGACCCTAATCTTTTACTATTCCTGACCACAGGATCACCCCCAGTATTTCCCTAAATTTATTGAAATTGGCTTTCCTAAAATCTAAAATATGTGTCTGGCTATGCCTGGCTTCTCCTTTCCACTGTATAACAAACTCCAAGAGAACATGATCACTGCCACCTAAGGATCCCACCACTTGCACCCCATTTACCAGGTCATCCCTGTAGGTTAGGATCAGATCTAAAATAGTGGATCCTCTTGTTGCCTCTTCCACCTTTTGGACAATGAAAATGTCTTCCGGGCAAGTGAGGAATTTGCTGAGTTTGACTTCCAGCAAATATCAGCATAGTTGAAGTCACCCATCACTACATATCTCTCTTTTCTGAGTGTGTGGTCATCTGTTATAGAAAGGCATCATCCAGTTCCTCAGTCTGACTTGGGGGTCTGTAGTAGACTCCCACAATAACGTCCCTGTTGTTTCCCTCCCCTTTAATTTTTATCCAGATGCTCTCCAACTGGCTTCTAGGATTTAAGTCCTGGATCTTTTCACAAGTGTAAACATCCCTAACATATAATGCTACTTTCCTCCTTTTCTGTTTGGCCTATTTCTTTTAAAAAGATTATACCCCCCTGTTCCTACATTCCAATTGTGAGACTCATCCCACCAAGTTTCAGTGATGCCTGTTATATCATATTTGGTTTGCCCTGCTAGGAGTTTGTTGTTGAGGTTTTGCCTGTTAATACAGCTATTAAATGCCAAGGAGCTCTAGCAAGAAAATGTTGGCAACCATTTTTTTAGGAGACAAGTAGCTTGTGTAAAAATAGTTGTTTTTACTCAGCAGAGTAACCTCTAAACCCCTGAAAAGTGGCTAGGAGTGATGTGATTTCACTTTTGGCTGCCCAAAATGGTTGTGATAAGAGTAGAACAGCTCTCTGGAATGCAAAAAACAACCCAAAACTGCATCTAGAAGTCCTGTCTCTGGAACATTTTCCAGAGCTTGTTTCAGCTTCTCCTGCTACCACCCAATGGCCTACACACCCAATGGCCTATATACATAAGCAAAATCATTAATATCAATCTGGGCAATGCCTACAATTTTCCTAGTGATAAATACAATGCATAGCTGAGCCTCTCTTTTACTGATAAATAAGGGAGGCTCAGCTATGCACTGTATTTGTCACTAGGAAAATTGTAGGCGTTGCCCAGATTGAGGTTAATTATTTTACTTATTATCCAGATTAAATGGAAGTTTAATTGCTAGGACCTAAGGTTCTTAACATTTGTCTCAGCACCAGCTTCCATGCAATGGATGAAACATTTTTTCAGGAAAAGAACAGCATTTTTTCAGGAAAAGAACAAAAACAAACCAAATTTGTTGATTGGTTCTGAACTTGCGTAAAAGTAAACTTGCGTAAATCAGATATTAAGTTTGTTCAAAATTGGTTCATGAATATTCATTTTGAAGGAAGGAAGGAAGGAAGGAAGGAAGGAAGGAAGGAAGGAAGGAAATCCAAAGTGTTTGTTTGGGAGGGAACATGAAACAGACAGATTGGGTCCAAAACCTTAGTAGGGTCTTGGTTTTGGTCCTGGTAACATACCATGAGTGTTGACTCTCTGATCAAGCATGTGGCTTTGTACAGCAAAACAGATAAACAGATGGATGGATTAACATTTTAAATTACAGTAAAGATAACATTAAAAAAAAGAAAGCTTTAAAGTCCCAACTATGAACCATGAATAAGGTATTTAAATGCTGCTGGTGTAAGAACAAAAGAATAGACCAAATGATCCATTATTAATTTGATTTATTACTTTTGCAAACTGTCACACACCTAAGTATTCTGCAACACTGATGTGTCAGCACACTGCAGCATGTGCAATTTCTCAGCACATTTGCCAGAACATTTTCACAGTGCATTTTAAAGAAGGAGATGAGAAGGACTGTTTCCTATTAACCTCTTGGGCACCTTCTGCATCTATTTGAAGTGTGATATATAGACACACATATCTTTCAGGCTTTCTGCATTGGGACTTTAATCCATAAACTAGATCAGGGGTAGGCAACCTAAGGGCCAGGGGCTGGATGCAGCCCCCAAGGCCTTTGGACCGCCGCTCTTGTGGCACCAGAGCTCTCTGACAGAGAAGGCTCAATGTGTCAGAAAAAAAATACAATTCCCATGACTCCCTAGCACTGAACCAGGGCAGTGCCTCAATTTAATGTACACAATTTCTGGCAGTCTGCAAAGGCCCTTAGTTAAGCATGCTTGGTTAAGTAACCTCTCTTAGCCAGATTCCCCCGCCCCCCAAAAATACATGACTGCCATGAAATTCCATGCCATTCACTCATTCTGATTTCCTTCTCCCCATGTACTTGATGCCTAGTAAAGTAGATTGTGGAGGTGAGTTAAGATTGTGGGAATAGTGTCACAATCCTGACTAAATAGTGATTGTGAATATGAAACAGTTATGAATCAGTAAATCTAGATAAGCGCAAGTGTGATTTGAGCATTGGACCAATATTCTGGAGACCAGGGTTCAATTCCCCTCTCAGCCATGGAAACCCACTCGGTGATCTTGGGTGAGTCACACACTCAGCCTCAGAAAACGCCATGACAGGATCACCTTAGGGTTGCTATATGTCAGAAACGACTTGAAGGCACACGCTGACAACAACATCTAGGTAACTATTTCAAATTCATGATTGTTATTTAGTCACAGTTGTGACACTATTGCCACAATCATCACTCCTAACCAAGCATCAGTTACATGGAAAGAAGGTGGTCCAATCTGCCAGCAATTAGAGTATGGATGAATGAAGTTTAAATTAGATTTGGGGGTGGTGGTTAGGCCAGGAGAGATTACTTAATTAAGTATACAGTCTTCCCTCCATATTCGCGGAGTTAGGGGAAGAAAACCCCTGCGAATACGGAAAATGGCAGCAGCTATCCCAGGAGGACAGACGGGATCAAGGCAGCCGAGCGCCAGCTTTGCCCACCTTCTCCCTCCTTGGGATAGCTGCTGCCAGCTGTCCCAAGTATGGGGGGAGGTGGGCGGGGCTCATGGTGAAATCACGAATAATCAAATTCGTGAATCCCAAGTCCGCAAATACAGAGGGACGACTGTACTTGAATAAGTAGCTGATAGAGATGGGACCAGGAAAAGAGGCACTGCTTCTGGCACCAGAACACACCCATGGGACCAAGATCCCACACTAGAGTTGCATACAATATATCTCAACAGGCACAGTTACATATCTGATTGTGCTACATGCTTAATTGTTGCATTGAATAGCAACATTGTGCAACTGAATTTACAACTGAAGAAGTACTGTTGCCAGTTTCAGCGGGGGTAGAATGTGCAGGCAAGAATGTGCACCACAATACACAATGGCACCACATATGCAGCTCTGCTTCAATGGACTTGACCTGGATGCAGGTGTTCTGTTTCAGACAAAAATGTGCAACTGCTTCTGTAGGGAAACTTATGCATGCATATGACAGGATTCTGGCCCTGAAGAGTATGCTAAGAAATTCTTTTTCAAATTAATACTAACCAATGGAGATACACCAGATAAGCTTCACTAGTTGTCTTGACATTCACCCACTCTTTTATTGTTTAGAAGTGAGTAAAGCCCTATTTAAAATGGAAGCTCTTCTTTGGTTGAACTTCTAAACAAACTTAGCAGAGAATCTATTGAACATCATTGGACATAGAGCACAACCATGTTTACAGAAATAACTCTGTGGCTACAAGGAGCAATAGAGACAGACAGGTTACCTGATTATTCCCTTCTTTGTTTGTCCTAATGTCACTTTTCCCAAACTAGCTGTTCTCAAGATTAGTGCAGTTCCTCCCAGAACATTTTAAAGACATTGAGAGGCTCAGGGCAGAATGTTAATTTGAGGCTCCTTTCTCAAGATCCATGTAGTGCAGTAGTTAGAGAGTCAGGCTGAGACTCAGCAAAGCCAAGTTCTAGTCTCTGCTCAGACATGAAGCTCACTAGGTATCTTTGAGCCAATCACAGGTTCTCAGTCTAATCTTCCTCCCAAAGTTGTTAGGAAGATGAAATAGAAAGAATAATGAAGAATAATTGTGTAAGCAGCTTGGGATCCTTGGAGGAAAGAAGGAAGGATATAAATATAAGTCTGAATATGGTTGGGATTACCTTTGGTAATAAGGGTGCCTATGCCTGTACCAATCATGTTCATGCCCCCCATTAGATTCATGGAACTCAAATTATTAAGATTTGGAAAGGAATGAATTAGCCAGAATGTCAAGTGTTAATGTCTCTTCTTTCATGTATGAACCCCACCTCCCTGTATCTGAGGCCTTGGCAATTACACTTTGTGCTCCCCTTTTTAAAAAGACCCTGGTTCTTCTTCCTCCATCTCTCTCTGGCATGGAGCTAGATTTAACATCCCATCCTGATCTCTCTATCTCCAGGTGGAGTTTTTAAAATAAATATTTCTTCTTCTTTAATACTTATCACAAGCACTAGTAACCAATGAACATAAGAAACTTTCTGATGGATCAGCCTACATTTTGTTTTTGTTTTTTATAGTGGGTAAGCAGCCCCTTCTGGGAAGCCCATAAGCAGAACATGTGTGCAACATAGCATCCTCTTGTTCATGTTTCCAGAAGTGGTTATTCAGAGCTACACTGAATGCAAGAGTAGTCTTGAATGAACATGCTTAGTGTGACGATATAGTTTTCTAAACAACACCATACAATTGTTTCTCTCTTGAGTAACTCCCACATAGCCAACAATCAAATTGCTCATAAACAGTCAACTCACCCTTTGATGCTAGATTTTAGATTTTTTTTATTTTTTTTATTTTTGTTTTTGTTTTTTTGTTAACATCATAAAGAAAGTGAAAACAAGGCCATGG
Source organism: Phrynosoma blainvillii (assembly GCA_026167975.1). Classification (NCBI taxonomy): domain Eukaryota; kingdom Metazoa; phylum Chordata; class Lepidosauria; order Squamata; family Phrynosomatidae; genus Phrynosoma; species Phrynosoma blainvillii. The sequence continues at coordinate 95,639,704 of JANUYF010000001.1, forward strand.
GGAATAATATAACTTTCTACCTCCATTGCTTTTATGCTTGTTGGGCAAAGGAAGGGCATGAACATTTAAGAGAGGAAGTATCAATGGCTCCCCAGTGCAATGTTAACAAAACATGATACTGCACTGTGAATAGCAGGCAAATATTATGAAGCAAATACTATGGGATGCAAAAATGCATTCTACATTTATTAGAAAGCTAAAAGATGTTTGATATTTCAATTATCAAATTAAGGTTTACTGGGGAGGGGGCTTGCAAGTTTTGATTCAATGACTAATGTTCCCAACTCTCTAAAGTGCTCTTGTCATGTAGTTGGCCTCAGGCAGGTTTTAACAGGAGCCAGAACACTAACTTTCCTCTTTCCACTTCTGCTAGTCACTGGAAGAGTGTAAAAGATATGCATTACTATATAAACATTTAGAAATAAGCTTGACATTTTTTGTTATGAATCTTATTTAAGAAATCCAGTGGTTCCAAAGTATTGCATCTAAAGTTAGCCAAATGAAGTACTTTCAGATATCTCGTTTCATAGAACGCTGTGGTAATATCAGTATGATACTCTACAATGAACTGTCTGAGTGTGTTTCTTCACTCTGGTTTTCAGTCAACCTGGTTATTTCCAAAAAAAAAAAACAACTATATTTCTCGTATAAAAGCTTCTTGGCTTTATAATAATTATTTTTTAAAGCTGGAAATTAGACTGTTGTACATTATAAAGCAGCTTCATTTATATACCGCTTCATACGGCGCTATGGGGTGTCTAAGCGGTTTACAACTGTAAGCTCATTGCCCCCAACAGTTGGGTACCCATTTTAGCGACCTCGGAAGGATGCAGGCCTGAGTCTAGCCTGAGCCCTGGCTAGTATTGAACTTGCAACCTTGTGGTTTATGAGTGAGTGGCTGCAGTACAGGCATTTAACCACTGCGCCACCAGGGCTCCATAAATACTTTTCCTGAATATGTTTCCTGGATTTCTGCCTCTTCATTAAGGGCTTCTTTATGATACAAGATCTTCTTAACATGTATCCCTGGAAATCAAATAGAAAACTACTAATCTCATAATAACTTTATACAAATCAATGATGCAATGACACTTGGAATCCTATGTATAGTTCTGGCTATTGCATCTAAAAAAGAATTGTACTGCTGAGAAGGGAATTTAAAAATAGCAACTGTGCTATTTGGAAATATTACATCTGGGTCTCTTTAGATTAAAAAAAAAAGAGAGAGATAAGTCTGTGGACTTATTCATTCATAATTCATTCAATTATGAATGGTACGGAGAAAGTAGATAGTGAGGTTTCTCCTTCCATCTCATGCAATACCAGAACCAGAGTCAACCAATGAAGCTGAACGGTGACAGATTCAGGACACAAAGCACATAGTGAAATGTGGAATTTATCACCATGGCATATAGTAAGGGTAGAGTTGCAAGGTGAAATAAAGGACAGGGCTCCTATCCCTTTAACAGCTGTGTAGAAGAGGTGTTGCAACACCTACTGAAATTCCCTATCTGACACAACCATTTAAAGGGGCAAGAGCCCTCTCCCTGATTTTAGTTGATAACCCTTAGATAAAAGGCACCCATGTCAATGACTTCAAAATGGGATTTGACAAATTAAAGGAGGATTGGGTTAGCAATCGATAGTAGCCATTACAGTTAGCTCCAGTATCAAAGGGAGTATGCCTCTTGATACTATTTATTGTGATGGAAGGGTGTTGTTAACCATGGCCTAAATCCTGTTGGTAGGCCCAACTAAAGTAGATTCCTTGAATCAATAGCTGATTTGTGAGTGAACACTTAGGCAATTCCAATTAATTCAATAAGTCTATTCTAGTTGAGGCCATCAATAGCCCTTGTGTTGGGCTTGCCAGCTTCCTTGGTTGGCTGTTATCTGAACAGAATGCTGGTCTATATTTCATCTAGCACAGCTCTTCTTATGTTCTTAATGGCTAAATCTAGATTGTAGCTCACTGCTATCCTATATGTGTCACTGGTGGCAATGGAACTTTAGTCCCAAGCTAGTAGGCTTACAGCCAGAAAAGTATAATTTTTCTACCCACATATGTCTGACACATCTCATTTAGGAACAAGAGACTTAAAAAAGCAAGAGGATTAGTCATGCAGTGGATCACACCACCATGCATTTTTCAAAAACAAAAATAAAAATAAATCACATCATATTTATGCATGTCCTCTTATATGAGTCAGAAAGAAGACTTGAATTGGGTGGTAATGGGGGAGTAAGCATATTTTTCATTTTAGCATCTTAAAATCACATCAAAACCTGGAAGAGCAGGAAGTAAACAGGCCACAAATGGAAGCAATTTGCCAGATAAATATCAGACAAAGAGCTTGTTCTATCTCCAATAAAGCTGCATGCAAACTGCTAGTCTTAAATTTAGATCTTCTCACTCAATACAGGTATTTGAAATCCCAATTCAACTGCTAGGAATTCTTCATTTAAAAAAAATCATTTAGGAAAAAGGTAGGAAATAAAAACAATTCATAAATAAAACAACCACATGTTAAGATCACTTTCATCTTGAAATGTATTCTCTGAAGAACTCATTTTCTCCAAAGTGTTTTCATTTGTTTTCCTTTTTTATCCATTCCATGTATATTAAGTTAAAATAAGTGCAAAGCTAAGACTTATGCAATACTCTTAACAAGCTGAGCCAACAATGTAAGCAAGTTTTAAAAATTATTCATTCCCTTAAAAAAGAAAAGAAAAGAAATCTTCCTATTTTTTCCACCAAAAACTTCAGGGCAATATATAAAATTGTCCTGTCACTCCTTCCATTTCTTTTTCTTTTTCTGACAACATTAGACTTAGAAGCTTATCACACTCTTAAATAAAGCGACTTACCTGATCTGTGTTAAAATTTAAAGCAGGCAGCATCCTGATCTTAACAAAAGGATTTAGCTGCCGAAATTGCCACCTAGCTCCATCCTGGGTCCATCCCCATTGGGGGTTCAAAAAGAGGCATGCTGAGCACCCCTGGGAGTGGGGATGGAGCCGGGCTGCAGCCGGGCGGCAAATTCGATGGCTAAATCCTAATAATAATAATAATAATAATAATAAAATTTATTTGTATCCCGCCCCTCTGAGACCAATCGGGGCGGCTCACAATATTAAAATACAATATATCCAAACCCTATTCCCTCCCGCCCCTCAAAACAATATTAAGATCAGATCAGGATGCCGCCCACTTTAAATTTTAACTTTGATCAGTTAAGTCACTTTATTTAAGAGTGTGATGACCTTCTAAGAATTGGTAACTAGCCCAAGTTCACCAAGTGGACTTCATGGCTGAACAGGAATTTGAATATAGGTTTCTAACGCCCTGTACTAGACCTGCACAACTTGGCAGTAGATAGGGGCCAAAATTAAAATAGGCTAAACTTATTTGGGCCACAGATATATTTTTAATATTAATTCTGTCTTCCTCCTCCTCTGCTTGGCCCTTTCCTCAAGTGAAGGTCAAGCAGCGGGGGAGCCTTGAGGGGCGAGCGTTCACCCATCCTCATCCTCCTCGACCCATTTTAAAGGATGGGCCTGGGATTTTACTATTTGGTGGCATCATGATGAGTTGATGACAATGGTTATGTTTTCAGACAGCCATATCCAAAGCAAGCCCCATTGCCTGTCTTGGAAGACACATGACTGTGAAGGATTTGTGGGGTTGGAAAACTCCAGTTCAGTTTGCAAACTTCATTTGCTACTTGGCAGCCAAAATGTTAAAGATCATTTTTTAAAGAATAAGTGCTTCTTACAACTGTCATCCATATCAAGAGCTTAATTTATCATGTGAGCAATTACAAGCATGGAAGCAACCGCCTGGCTAAACAGACCCCTAATTGGTAGATGACCTTGTGCTGAAGATTAGCATGCCATATCCTTCTCCACTGTGGTAAAATTCAAAGATATAGCCCTGTTAGTCTGTAGAATCAGTATCTTGTATGTAGAAAGCTCATGCTGCCAACTTCTTTCTTTCAGTTAGTCTCAAACGTGCTACAAGACTTCTCCACTAATGTTCAACAGTAGTTCTAGAAATAAACCAGTTTTTAGAGCCTTTTTAAAATGGCTACATGAAGATATCTTTCTAATGTGAATTTATAGTCAATAGAAGCTGTAATAAACAACTTTGTGGGAGGGAGGGAAGGAGATTTTGCTAGCCTTTGTTCCAAGAAGAGATACATGAGTGCTGTTGATATACACAACCTCAACTTCAATGTGGATGCACATCCATGCATGGCTGTGTACAATGCACAACCATGCACAATGGCACTTCCACACCATCACTTCTGAAACTGGCCATTCCATGTTGGATAAAAATGCCCAGCATTATATCATTTTAAAATTAAAACTTGCAAAGTGACTCTTAGAAAAATCTTAGGTTGTCCCCACCCATCTCAATTTCCATCATGAAACAGTAATTTCAGTCTCCAGTTGAAAAAATGAGTCACTTCATGAATTAAACAAATCAATACATTCCGAGAGTGATTTGCAAATAGCTGTGGTTCCACAGTCATTTGCATAGTTCAGTCCCCAAGATGTGATAAGAAACAGAGGTTGTGGTGTTCTAGCTAATTTTTCCCAAGTTTTCAAATCTGTGCATGATAAAAACCACTCTGAGAGGCAAACAGCGGATGGTATGCTAAGTTTTACCAGATGTGTACAATTTAATTGTTGGGCAGCCTCAAAACTACTTGGCTATAAAAACAGGGGGCAAAGAAAAAATAGGAACCTGTATTAAACCCAGCCTGCCCATTTGTTCCTGCTAGGCTAGTTCTGTCTACTACTTTAGCTCTTTGCCTCCAGGAAACAAGCCTTTTCCATCCCAGCTAGAATACATTGTGCTTTCTGGAGCTTGTGGGAAACTGAACTTGGGACTCCCCACACAGCAAAAAAAAAATGAAAAAAAAATGTGTTGTACTGCTGTACTACAGCTCTCTCCTTCAAAGTGTTGGGATATCTTTATATCTCTTTGAAGTGTTCTGTTTTTCTCTTTAAATCAGGACATTCTATATGTCACATGAAACCACTTTTCCTTCTAAGTTTTAATGGGAAGTTTGGCCCAAGGCCAATGGAGTAAATGAGAGCAGCACAAGAAAGTACTTGTAAGCAGTGATGTGATTGTTATAGGAACAGACATTCAGTAGCCTTTTATGAAATGTCAGCGTGGAAAATGGTTGGTGGCTTATTTATAATATACATTTCCATATATTTGTAGATTACCGAATAATGCAACAATACATACATAAAGCCATAAAGCTGACAGATGGGAAACCACAGTTTAAAAACTGAATGACATAATATTAGGCTGCATTGCATGTATGGCTCTGTGGGTGCACCTACACTACAGAAATAGTGCAGTTTGACATCACTTTAAGTGCCATGGCACCATCCTATGGAATCCTAGGATTTGTCATTTTAAAAGTCTTTAACCTTCTCTTTAGCCAAAGTGTGCTGGTGCCTCACAAAACTACAAATCTTAGGGTTCTGTAGGATGGAGCCATGGCAGTTAAACTAGTGTCAAACGGCATGTAAATGCACTTCTAGCTGAGAAAGGTAATGTGTGATCACAGTTCGCTAAGGTCTTTCATGAAATCATCAATATATCAATAGTACATTATTATAGCAGTTTGATACAAGTTTAACTGTCATGTCAGAGATATTTACACCAGTGAATATTGTCAGAGATATTTACACCAGTGAAGAAATCCAGGACATCAATCCTGGAAGCCAAGTGGAGAGCATCTGGATAAAAATTAAAGGGGAGGGAAACAACAGGGATGTTATTGTGGGAGTCTACTACAGACCCCCAACTCAAGCAGAAGAATTGGATGAAGCCTTTCTAGAACAGATGACCACACACTCAGAAAGGAGAAATATAGTAGTGATGGGTGACTTCAACTATCCGGATATTTGCTGGAAGTCAAACTCGGCAAAATCCTCAAGGTCTAGCAAATTCCTCACTTGCCTCGAAGACAATTTCATTGTTCAAAAGGTGGAAGAGGCAACAAGGGAGTCAGCTATTTTGGATCTGATCCTAACTAACAGGGAAGACCTAGTTAATGGGGTGCAAGTGGTTGGATCCTTAGGCGGGAGTGATCATGTCCTCCTGGAGTTTATTATACAGTGGAAAGGAGAAGCCAGGCATAGTCAGACACGCATTCTAGACTTTAGGAAAGCTGATTTTACTAAACTTAGAGAAATACTGGGGGTGATCCCATGGACAGGAATACTAAAAGAGAAGGGAGTTCAAGAAGGATGGGAGTTTCTCAAAAGGGAGATACTGAAGGCACAATTTCAAACCGTGCCAACGAGGAGGAAAAATGGGAGGTGTCTCAAGAAACCAGGATGGATGACTAAGGAACTTGCAACTGAATTATGTTTTAAACGGAACATGTATAAGAAATGGAAAAATGGGGAAATCACCAAAGAGGAATTCAAACAAATAGCTAGCACGTGTAGGGTTAAAGTCAGAAAAGCTAAAGCGCAGAATGAACTCAGGCTTGCTAGAGAGGTTAAGAACAATAAAAAGGGCTTTTGGGGGTATGTCAGCAGCAAAAGGAAAAAGAAGGAAATGGTAGGGCCACTGTGTGGAGAGGATGGCAAAAGGTTAACAGGAGACAGAGAAAAGGCAGAACTACTCAACACCTTCTTTGCTTCAGTCTTCTCAGAAAAGGCAAAGGGTGCTCAACCTAAGTGTAATGGAGCAGAGGACAGAATAGGAGAATTTCAGCACAGAATAAGTAAAGAGATAGTACAGAAACATCTGGTTACTCTAAATGAATATAAGTCTCCAGGACCAGATGAATTACATCCAAGGATATTAAAAGAACTGGCAAATGTAATATCGGAACCATTGTCAATAATCTTTGAGAATTCCTGGAAAACAGGAGAGGTCCCAGTGGACTGGAGGAGGGCAAATGTTGTCCCCATCTTCAAAAAGGGGAAAAAAGAGGATCCCAACAATTATCGTCCAGTTAGTCTGACATCAATACCCGGAAAGATTCTGGAGCAGATCATTAAACAGAGAGTCTGTGAACATCTGGAAAGTAATTCCATAATCACAAAAAGTCAACATGGCTTTCCGAGAAACAAGTCATGCCAGACAAATCTGATCTCTTTTTTTGATAAAATTACCAGCTTGGTAGATGAAGGGAATGCTGTGGATATAGTATATCTTGATTTCAGTAAGGCCTTTGACAAGGTTCCCCATGACATTCTTGCAAGCAAATTGGTAAAATGTGGGCTAGACAAAGTAACTGTTACATGGATTTGTAATTGGTTGACTGGTCGAACCCAAAGGGTGCTCAACAATGGCTCCTTTTCAACCTGGAAAGAAGTGACCAGTGGGGTGCCACAGGGCTCTGTCCTGGGCCCAGTGCTATTCAATATCTTTATTAATGACTTGGATGACGGTATTGGTGGCATAGTTATCAAATTTGCAGACGACACCAAATTAGGAGGAGTAGCTAATACCCCAGAGGACAGGATCAAAATTCAAAATGACTTGAACAGACTAGAAAGTTGGGCCAAAGCTAACAAAATGAAATTCAACACGGAGAAATGTAAGGTACTGCACTTAGGGCGGAAAAACGAAAAGTACAGATATACGATGGGGGACACCTGGCTGAATGAGACTACGTGTGAAAGGGATCTAGGAATCCAGGTGGACCACAAGTTGAACATGAGTCAACAGTGCGATGCAGCAGCTAAAAAGGCCAATGCAATTTTAGGCTGCATCAGTAGAAGTATAGCGTCTAGATCAAGAGAAGTAATACTGCCACTCTATTCTGCTTTGGTCAGGCCTCACCTGGAATACTGTGTCCAGTTCTGGGCACCACAATTCAAAAAAGATGTGGAGAAACTAGAGCGTGTCCAAAGGAGGGCAACTAAAATGGTGAAGGGTCTGGAAACCAAGCCCTATGAGGAACGACTTAGGGAGCTGGGGATGTTTAGCCTGGAGAAGAGAAGGCTGAGAGGTGATATGATAGCCGTGTTTAAATATTTGAAGGGATGTCATATCGAGGAGGGAACAAGCTTGTTTGCTGCTGCTCCAGAGACTAGGACCCGAAACAATGGATGCAAGCTGCAAGAAAAGAGATTCCACCTCAACATTAGGAGGAACTTCCTGACAGTGAGGGTGGTTCGACAGTGGAACACACTCCCTCGGAGAGTAGTGGAGTCTCCTTCCTTGGAGGTCTTTAAGCAGAGGCTGGATGGCCATCTGTCAGGGATGCTTTGATTGGGAGTCCCTGCATGGCAGGGGGTTGGACTGGATGGCCCTTGTGGTCTCTTCCAACTCTATGATTCTATGATTCTATGATTCTATGTCACCAACCTATGGAATTCTAGCATTTGTAGTTTGGTGAGGTGTTTAGAGTTATCTGCTAGAGAGCTATAGTGCACTTACATGAATACGGCATTGAAAAATTCCACCTCACCAAATTACAAATGCCAGGATTCCAAAGGACAGAGTCGTGACAAAATGACATCAAACCGTTTCATATGTGTAGTGTAGACACATGCTATTAATTGGGAAACCAATGTGAGTTTTACCTCACCATCCACAGCTCTACTCCCACCCCTCATTAATAGCAGGCTGCCAAATTCTTGCACATCTGTCCTTCCCACTCACCCATTTCCTTGGTGTTCGGAGGACCACAAGAGCAGGAACAAAATGACATTAACAGTGCCTGTGATAAAATGGAGATGCACCAGTTAGACTATAGTGAGCTAGGAAATAATGAAATTGCTGTAAAGTGCAAGCAGGGTTGACTGGTCCTAAACAATTTTATATTGTTGATTTAACCATTTCATACCCCCCTTAGATTATAATGTGAATTACTTCACTTCAAAATGTGGCAAACCAGTCTACTGTTTGTTCAGATTATTCTGCCCCAAGGTCCTGCCCTGACAGTGCCATTGATCCTAGACTGTCACCTACTCTGTTTAAAGGGAAAACTCAGCATTTATTTGGTTGCTTGATTTGCTGAAAGCTGAAAGCTGGGGTGGGCAGGGGGAGCAAAGCTTGAAAGATGCTGATTTTGGAAGGTCAAAATCCAGCCTTTCTACACTGCAAGGGATTTTCAGTATTCACATGGGATGCTCTACAGTTCATCTGTCTGCTCTCTCATCAGTCGCTATTCTAGTTGAAATGTGTTGTGTTGTTCCAGGCGCCTCTCTCCTTGTCTCAAAGAATAGACAAGAACTAACCTGCTATGATTGGCCCTCCAGCTATTGCTGCACTCTCAATCCCATCATCTCTCACCATTGACTTGGCTGGCTAATACCAACCTGGAAGGCTGCATATACTCAACTTTCTCTTTATTCCTTTAGTCTGTTATGCCTAATTGGACCTCAAACATCTGCTCTTTGCCTCAGTATTCAAAATGTCTTTGTATATCTACCAGGCATCTATGATATTTATTATCAGAGCCTAGAAAGAGTTATTTTTTGGTCTATAAGTCCTAGATCACCCTCCCTGCAAGTATGGCCAATGAGTTATAGTCAAAAAAAGTAACTCCTCCAAGCTCTACTGAGTAGAATACAGTTGGTCCTTTGTATCCACAGATTCTGCATCTACGGGTTCAAACATCCATGGTTTGAAAATGCCCCCCCCCAAAAAAAATCCAAAAAGTAAACCTTAATTTTGCCATTGTATAGAATGGACTTCCATTTCACCACTCCATTGTATATATATATTGTATATACATGGACTTGAGCATCCATGGATTTTGGTATCCACTGTGGGCTCTGGAACCAAACCCAAGCAGATACCAAAGGCCTACTTAATTGTGTTCCCAGTTTTGACCAAATTCTTCATACCGTGTCAATCACCACATCCTGTGTAAGTGAACTGCAAGGACTAAATTTTGTGGTCAAGAGTTTACAAAGATGAACCATTTACGCAGTTTCCACAGAAGCAAACTGGGCTGCATTTGTACTGTCTCTGGGCCATGTGTACTGTCTCTGGGCCACACATCTGCTGTGGCTAAAGGAATTCACACCTATTCAGGCTCAAGCACTGGTTTCCTAAATCAATACAACTTGCACAGCAGTGTGATAAAGGCCAGCTCCACATCCAATCGTTCACATCTTTAACCTGATAGACTGATTATGTCCTTTTATATTTGAAAGCAGCACCTTTGTGCTGTGAAATGCAAACAGCAGCCTTGCAGACACTGCACTTATGGTGGGTTTTTAACAGTCTTATGCATGTTGAATTCAGCCCTTTTGCAGAGGTGTGTAGCTTTTCCTCTTGAAAGAGAGGGATGGGGGGGGAAACCAGACAAGCTTCCAGATTTGTGACATTTTAAAAAGAGTACCCGGTACACTGTGCTATTAGTAACTATTTAGAATACCTGAATGACCAAGCAATACTATTATAGCTGGTAATAGTAGAGCACCAACACTAACTAGTAGGAGACTGGAGAAGTTAAATATGTCCCACCTTTCTCCAGCATGGGACCCAAGGCATTTTATAACATAGATTTAAAAAAATTATGGCTAAAACCCCAATCATCATAATATAAAACAATCAAAATTAAACAAACTATCTTATTTAAAACATCACTAATTTAGAAGAGTTTGAAAGCATTTAAAACATAATGAGCATAAAAGTACAGCACTCTCCAATTAAAAGCCCCTTCTGCAGCAAGCAATGAATTGCCAAAAGCTGGTTGTACTGCTGATAACAGATAACAGATGCTTAAGGAAAACAGATGCTTAAGGAAAACAAGGGGGAATTGGTGTGTGGAAGATGTATTATGAACTCTATTCAGTGCTGGTACTCAAACCAGAGTACCAGAATGCTGTAATGTTAAAGCATTTGCCTTTTGTATCAGGCTGTGATTAGTGGATCTTGTTTGTAAAAAGACAAAATAGATCCCTCAAAGCTAAATCTACCCTCCACGGGCCTATTACAAACCTATTAGCTCCCTACTCTCCCATTAGCTCCCTACTTTAAGGAACTATCCTAATGTGCAGCTACACAGTGAAGTCTACACAATGTACACCTAGTTTGCTGCAAGAAAGCTGCTTAATTCCTAATGGCAGGGCTGGGTAGGATTCCTTGCATTAGGAATCATTTTGCTGCTGCAGTTGCTCAACAACTGGGGGTAAGAAACTGTTCCTGATCTACAGCAGTCACCCAGAGAGCTTGGTGGATCCAGATTTGCTTTCAGCTCACCCCTATCATAGAGTTCACGAAAAGCAGAATATAGTTGCAATTCCACTGGCAATCGACACATCTGGAAACCTTACTGAATAATCACTAATTCAAGCATCAACTTCCACAGAGGCAGCATTGGGCCTTTACACACTGCCAGAAATAATGCAGATTCAGGCCACTTTAACTGCCCTGGCTCAATGCTAAGGAATCATGGGAACTGTAGTTTATTGTGGCACCAAAGCTCTCTGACAGAGAAGTCTCAATGTCCCAGAAAAAAATACAATTCCCATGATTCCCTAGCACTGAGCGAGGACAGTTAAAGTGGCCTCAATCTGCATTATTTCTGGCAGTCTGTGGGCCTAAGCAGACGGCGCTTTGTGCCATCTTCAAGGCAAGGAAGGGGAGGGGCAGCCTCACGCTGGGCGCCCCAACCCCTTCCTGAACACATCATCGGAGCGCCCGGGGCTCCGCACGACTGGCGCTCCGACGACGTACTTCCGCCGCAGCGTCCGCACACGCTGCGGTGGAAGAGGCGCAAAGGTGCGCCCAAGGCCTTTTGCGGCGCACCTTCGGCGTCTTGTGGAAGGAGCACTATTTTAGCGCTCCTTACAGGGCCTGCGAAGCTGCGGGTTGGGGCCGAGGAGTGCGGATACCTCAGCCCCAATCCGCAGCTTCCCGGGGCGGCCCACGGCTGCTCATCTGCTTAGGCCCTGTGTGTATCAGGTGAGGGGGAGAAATTCTAAAGAACTGTGGTATCTGAAAGGCTAACAAATGTGTACTAGCAAGAGCTTTTCAGACTTTCATCCGCTTCAACATTGTTCCCTCATGAAGAGACCTTCTTCTGGATGTCTACCATTCCTTGTAGTTAGATTTTGATCTGCACAGATTTTGAGCAATGCTTTGTTGTAAGGATGAGCTAGTGATCTAGTGTGGTGTAGTGGTTTGAGTATTAAACTGGGATTCCAGGAGACCAGAGCCTGAATTCCTGCTTAGCCATGGACATTCATTGGATGACCCTAGGAAAGTCACACTCTCTCAGCACAAGATGAAGGCAATGTCAAAACCTCTTCTGAATAAATCTTGCCAAGAAGACCTATGATAGGGTCTCTGTAAGTCAAAGAAGTGAAGGCACATAACAACAAATAACAAGAATGGAACAGGATTTGCATGAAGTGAAATTCTGCAGATTTGTGTTCTGGAAGACTACCAATGAAAGTGTTTTGAGTTTCCCATCAATGAGTAGGCATTGAGAGCAATACTTCCCCCCCCCCGGGGGGGGGGAATCATACAGAAGTATATCATAATTACTGGTTTTCATTTTTATGTATTTATTAATTAAAATGGTATATCTCTCCCTATATTCAAAGCTCTCAGACATTTATATATTTACAGAGGGGGAGGACACATATATACAAACACACTTTATCCAGTAGAGAAGTACATAAACATAGTTGCATAATTATAAAAAGGCTAAAACAAAAATTTGGGGAAAGTGGGTATATATCTATGGGAAGAGGGGGGAAGTCTCACAAGCTAATGAGGAAATTGGCCAGGAGAAGAATGCTGGTTGGATTCTGTGGAATGTGAAGCAACTGTCCAATTTTTACTTTCTTAGTCTTTTATGCCATGTTTGGAACACAAAATTTGAGTGTCCCCAGGACTAGCTATGACTATAGGTAACGTAAAGGTATCCCCCATTGACAAGGTTGTCAAGTTGTGTCTGACTGTAGGGGGTGATGCTCATCTCTGTTACTAAGCCAAAGAGCCAGCATTGTCAGAGACTACTCTGTGATCATATGTCCAGCATGATTGCACAGAATGCTATCAACCTTTCCACCGAAGTGGTAGCTATTTATCTACTTGCATTTGCATGCTTTTGAACTGCTAGGTTAGCAGAAGCTGGGACTAGTGACAGGAGCTCACCCCATGATGCAACACTTGGGCCTTGAACTGCCAAACTGCTGATCTTGCAATTAATAGAGTCAGCATCCTAACCACTTGAGCCACTGTATAATCTCATTAACAGATGGTTCCAGGTTATTTGAAGGTTGATGGCCCCTATATGAGCTTACCCATGTCTTGAATTCTTGTGGGGGAACTCTTCTCTCTGTCCCATCATCCTCACAGTTACATCTTATGGGAACACAGGAGTGACCCTTCTCTGTGGCTGCTCCCAGGCTCTCAAACTCCCTTCCCAGAAAGTTTAGATTGGTGACCTCCTTACTCTCCTTCTATAGGTAGGTGAAAACCTTTTTGTTTTGGTTGATTGTTTAGGGGGAAAGGGGCCTTCATGCAGGGTGACCAGATATCATAACCGTGTAGGTGGACAAAGCACAGCCAAATGTAGGAAGTTCAAGAAAAAAGGAGGACATTATCAAATCAAAGCTAAAAACACTCATGTACGGACAAATTCATGCTTCTTAGTCATGTTCAAAATGGAGGACATTTTGGAATCCCTCCTGAACGAAAGGCTGAAATGTAGGACATGGCCTGGAAAAAGGAGGATGTCTGATTGTCCTACTTTCATGTGCTGTGTTGTTTAAATTTCTTGTTCTTCTTTGTAACGGTTGTGCTTTTAATTGCTTTTAATGTTACTGATAGTTTAATTATAGTTTTTATCTGTGGTATGTTGTCATTTTTAAAAGCTGTATCCATTTTAACTTTTGTAAACCATCTTGAGTCCCAGACTAGGAAAAAGGAGGGATATCAATATGAGAACAACAGCAACAAGAACCACTACCACCAACACCACAACATAATTGGACTAATCCATTTGCTTTGCAGGCCTAGAACTCATTAACCCATTATTTTAATCCAGCTTCAATTAACAGTTAATAATAAAATCTGACTGAAAGAAAAAAAATTCCAACTTATATAAATGTTCAGTTTTCGAAAGTATATTGGAAAGAACTGCAAAATGAAATAAATGCTCAGAACATACCAACAGCAGGCTTTATTTCCTCTATCAGAAAAATAGCCTGGCTTGATTCTGTATTGGCATGTACAGAATTATGAACACTCTGCAATGGTAGTGTGAAAGGCACAGCAGGCTCTCATGAAAGGTTGGTGGATAGTTCCCCCTTGTGTTAATTGAAGGAAACACAACTGTTTATGATGATTTGCTAGGCAGCTAAATACTGCGTAAAAGAGTCAACAGAATTTAATTGTTTAGAGGCAATCTACCTCAGAGTGACAAATACTAGAATTAAATAGCAGGAAATGGCCCTCACCTTGATAATTTGCTAGTGAGCTTCTAGAAGAGGCATCTTGCTAGCCACCAGAGAGAAGAAATATAGCAACAACAGACAACCTGGGTCCCTCAATACCCTCAAGGTATTGTTGAACTGCAACCCACATCAGCCTAGTCAGCATAGCCAATGGTGAGAGGTGATGAAAGCTGGAGTCCACATGTTGCCCACTCTTGAACACAGCATTCTTGACACTATGATGTCCAGGCTCTCCTTAAATATTTCAAGTGAAGAAGAATCCAACATGTCTCTGAATCAGTTTGTTCTGCTCTTGAGTCGATCTGCCTTTAGGAAGTTTCCCTCAAATGTTCTGTGAAAATGTATTTCTATGCTGTTTCTACCCATTGTGTCTATTCTTCTCTTTTAGAACATGAAAACCCAAGTCTAACTCATCTTCTGTAGGACTACCATTCAGATTTTAGAAGATTACTATTGTATTTTTCCTTCATCTTCCCAGACTAAACATATCCAGGTCTTTCAACCAAGCCTCATCATTGGATTTGCTATCCATGACCCTCACCATACTAGTGTGTTTCTTCACTGAGTATGTGTGCCTACTAGTTGTCTTCATTAAGTAAAATTGACTGTGATCTGATCCAGCACAGTAATTCATCTATTTCTCTGTGAGATTCATTGAGAAATCATTCAGCTTAAGCCTAAAATAACACAGCTTCAGAATCAAAGCCAACTACACTCCACTTATCTTCTACCTTACAAAATAATAATACACCAACATGTCTTCTCTTGGGGCAACAAATTGAGAAAATCTAAGGACATTTCTGTATCCTGTCTAAGAACATTTCTGTGGCTAACCGAAAGCTCATGCTGGAAATCTGCATATTAAAAATATTGAGAAAATGCATAGTGCACTTCTAACATGATCATGTAAAGAAAACAGCAGCATGGTGTGATGCAAAGGAGGAAAAGGGAAGCTGGGTTTTGCTCAATAGAACAGACTGTTCTATTGTACAATCTGGGGCAAAAATCTCACCTGCACACTCCAGTCACAGTTGTTATGGGAGAGATTTGAGATCATTGAAATTAAATGGCCAATTATCTCCACAAACATTTATTCACTTGTTTCCTCCATCACTCTGTCTGAATAGCCAATTGTGAAAAAGCTATGGTGAGGAATGTCATCTGTGTTGGTCTAAGCCTTTTTAATTTCCACTTCTCTTATTGAATAGTCTAGTTTACTCTTCTGTTTGCTTTCCTATTATTTTGTCTGTTTATTGTTCTCTTTGTGTTACAACACTTATTCACACCATGTCAGTCATCATTAGTTGTTTTTAAAACTGAAGTTTCCATTGCCCATTTACTAAATATGAGAATGTCCAAAAAGATTTACCTTAACTTTGGTTGTCTGAGAGTTTAATGTGGTCACTTGGGATAATTTATGGGTGTTTTAAAATGATGTTGGCTACTTTGGTTATTCTGTAGATATACAAAATATATCTTTGATTTGTCTATCTAACTGGCAAAGTAACTCGCTGACACGAGAGGCCCGCCTTGTATTCCTCTCTGTACGAGTAATAAGACTGGGGAACATGCGAAACTAGACTCTCTTGGTGGTGGCACCAAGTTGTAGAAATCTCTTCCAGTTGATGTCTGGCAAACCTTATCATTATAGCCTTCAATTGATCCCTAAAAATCTACCAGTTTATCTTGGCCTATATTACAGTTTTGATTCTACTAGAGCAGTAGTGACTAGCCTATGGCACGCGTACCAGAGGGGGGTGCTCAGAGCCCTCTCTGTGGGCATGTCTGCTCTCAACCCAGCACAAGGTTCACCAGAGTTCTTTACTAGAAATCCAGAGGGACACAGCACTTTGCAATAAAAAAGGGGGTTTTGGGTTTCAGTTTGGGCCCTCGGTCTCTAAAAGGTTCACCATCGCTGTACTACAGCTATTATGCATTTCTATATTGTTAATTAAAAGCAAAAGCAAAGCAGCTTCATTTATATACTGCTTCATACCACGCTATGGGGTGTCTAAGCGGTTTACAACTGTGAGCTGATTGCCCCCCAACAAGCTGGGTACTCATTTTAGCGACCTCGGAAGGATGCAGGCCTGAGTCAAGCTTCAGCCCTGGCTGGTATTGAACTCGCAACCTTGTGGTTTATGAGTGAGTGGCTGCAGTACAGGCATTTAACCACTGCGCCACCAGCTTCGACTTATGGCAAGCCTATCTGTTATTGATGGCCCTGCTCAGGTCTTATAAACTCATGGTTTCATTGACCTGGGCATGGAACAGATGGCCTGGAAGGAGCAGTCAGAGACAACTCCAGCTGCGATCGGGCCAGGAATGTGGCAACCACATGACCCGCTCCTGAGGCAGGCTTCTGCTACGATCCCAAATCCTCTCCTCTAATCTACTGCAATTTAATCTGCTCCTTTTTGATCTGGTCGAAAGGACTGGATTGTGGTGCTGGAGCAGCTTCTGGCCACTTTGGGGTGTGTGTCATTTGAACGGCATGCCCCCAAAGTGGCCGGAAGCTACCTTATTTGTCTGGGAATTTCAGGCCTGAGATAATCCACCTGTAATGCACTCTTCATCTTTTCTAAGTGGCCTCTACTTAACCAAGCAACATCAGTAACAGTTTCAAAATTGAAGGTGATAAAAACGTTTTAACTGTTAAACTATCACCCAGATTAACTATTAACTTAGAGCAGTTAATTTTGATTTAATAATTAGTTTTATGATTGTTATTTTTTATTAGCTTTTCTTGTTTAAAGTTTTGTTCTGTGCCCCTTGAAAGGGTTGTAGTTAATTGTCATTTTAGTCTATTGTGTATGTGTGTGAGAGGGGGGGGAGGGGGAGGGAGTAAAGAGAGAGAGAGAGAGAATATCAGAATATATGTTAAAATGTCATGCTGCTTCTGTAAATTGACAGAAGACATTCAAATTTCAAGTAATGTGCAGACATGAAAGATGAGAAAGCATATAAAAAGGAAGAGTGCTTAAATGTAGAACAGAGTGAACCTGGAAGCTCCAAGTTCAAATGGTAGCTCAGCCAGTTCAAGATGTAAATGGGTGGCTTTTAACACTTGAAACATGCTCTCTAAAAGCTTGTTGTTGTTGTTGTTGTGTAAAAAACTGTACAGGATTTTCAGTATGTTATTTATCCTTTATAAGCATTCAACTATTCTCCTGATTGTACCCCACTTTCTAATAAGTGGCTTAGGGTTAGTGTTGTTTTTTTAATAGCATATTCACACTGATCTCTCTTAACTGGTTTTTTAGATTTGTGAAGGTTTATTTTGTCAGCAGCCAGCACCAACCTTATGCTTGCTGTGGTCAATCCTTTTGGATTTTTTAAAGTCTCTGTAAAGTTCTAGCTATAACCTTGAAGACAATAGACCTAAATATAGATACAACACATCCATTATCTAAACAATCTGGACTCAATTAGCTGAGTTAATTCAGATCAAGTCTAAAATTATGTCAAAACAGATGTTCATTTTGTTTGACTATTGAGGAAATTATCAAATGTCACCCATCTTATTTGAATGTGAACATAATATTGTTCCAATTGTGTAGGTGATTGATTCAACTTGTCAAAGTCAGCTAATATTATGTAGGAAGCAAGCTCTGCCTTGCATCAAATATCTGAAGGCCCTAGAGGACAATGACATTTAGAAGCTTGCCTTTGAAATGTTGGGAAGGGAAAGAAGGAGGGCAGATCTTGTAAATATTCATGTACCTTCACAATGACAGGCTTGTCCAGATGCTTAGGAGCAAAGGCTTTTCAAAAGCAGATTTAGCCAGAGAACAAAAACTTCCAAACTATGCCCTTGTTCAAATGCCATGGGATAGTCTCTCCCTCCCTTTCTCTTGCAACAGATGGAGTCTCCCTTTTGCAGCTATAGAGAATTGCCCCCTGTTGAAAACCATGACTTAATGGGGTAGCCCTAGTAGACTTGGCACAAATATTTCAGATATCATATAAATGCAGACAAGCAAACTAGATCATACAGTGAGTATTATCCAGCCAAAGTGGGGCATTTTTCAGCACTTTGGATGATGCACATGTTTAAGAGTGTCCCAAAACTTTGGCTAAATTGTAATCTACACTGTTTGCCAGAAAGGGATTCCTGTAGTCTTATCATGGCAAGTTTCCTCAAGTCTTTAACACCCACATTTTGTTTTTAATAGAAATGGCCAGCTGGTAAACCCATAAAGCATTTTTTTTTGCTGGTCCACCAACATTGTCATCATATTTTAACAAGAATTGCCATGATTTATCAACCAAAGGTTGATATTTGATCAAACCAACTCCCAGAAGTTCCAGATAATATTCAGAGATTGAAGTCAAAAATATCGGTAGAGCTAAAGTTTGAGCATCGCTACTATAGACAATACAGGATAGCACTCTTGTAATACAGTGTCCAGGATTTGACAATAGTTAATGCAATATTAAATGTATTAACGGTTATGTAGAAGAATTTATTGCAGCAGATGCAACACTTCTTACTTCTGTAATGATAATTGGGGGAATATACATGGTCCTGTTCTCATTCCAAATTACATATTGTAGGCTGCATGTGAATGGGACATTTGATCGTGCTATATATGGATTATTTTTAATCTATATTTTTTGTACAAATGACAAAACATTTAAAAAGCTAAATCAGACCACTTGCAGATATCTACAAGGCATCAGAGGCTCTAAAAGTTAGTATCACTCTTGAAATTGGCAAATGCAATTTTTTCATACTGGTTAGTACAGCCACGTAGAAAAAAACAGCCAGATAGATATTTTATAATATAACTACACAGACATAATTTGGAAAATTCAAATTGCATCTAACTTAGGAGAATGTCATATGTAAAATAGCACAAATATAATTAGAAATCAGATACCAATAAATGAGATCTAGGGGCATAAAGTCAGGGACAAAGAATGTAAATGTTCTTCACTCAAATATTTCTTGTTTATTCTTTTAATTAAAGAACTTTTCATAAAACAAGAAGGAAATGCATTAATAATCATTCATAGGGGAAACAGAGTATGTTGGCCGACTGGGTGGGGTGGTCAACATTCAGTAATACAGTAATGTCATTATTAAGGCCAATTAAACTGTCACAAAATAGAGAGCAAGTTTACTTGGGTTTTTGAGACATTTTAGCAGGCTGCAATAAATATTTCCCTACTGAAAATAATAAGAATGTGGCTATCACAGTGCTACATATCTCTTGCCAGAATATGTGGTCTGATTGTACTTATATGTTTCTTTCTCTCACACACTCTGTTTTCTGGTCTTCACATACTAGTAGAGAAAGACGTCCACAGACACAGAGAAACATCAGTATCATGGTGACAGCACTGAATATATCAGCAAAACAACAGTGCTATGGAGAATGGGGGGGGGGGGGTTAGCTCAGCCTTGTGCAGGGGACATTTCAAGTGTGTGGTTCTGTGTGTGGCATGGAAGATTGAATCAAGTCAGATTTAAAAGGCATAGTGTACAAAACAAAAAACTTGGTGAAAGAAGGGCAATGCATCTCAGCTGTTCCCCCTTTACTTTTTCATTTATTGTTACACACGTTCAAAGCTGTGGTCATCATGCAGGTACAGCATAAAGTGAATGATCTTGCTGAAAAGTTTCGTTGCTACATTCCATGTTACTGGCCCTTTACCTTTGAGAGAACAAAATATAAATAGAGGATAGACAAAAAATGACATTTTCATACATGGTGCATGACCATGGTTCTCACTCTCTTTTCCCACCATAATTGAACAGCAAACCTTGGTCCACTGGGTTGAACCTGAAAAGCACAGATTTTCTTTGGGAACTCAGAGAGATCACTGCCTTAATTTAGGAATAAGCAGACTCTCCTCTGCTGAGTGCCTTTTAAAATCAATTGACTTTCATTAACTCATTTTCAAATCTTTGCTAATTAGCTGTCTTGGGTTTCAATGGGATGCCAAGGGACAAGTCTGGCCAAGTGAATGGCCCTGGGAGTTTCCACTTCCACTTCTTCTAAAACATTAAAGGCTTTGGAATGTATAAACCTAAAAATGTTCAGGTCTTTCCTAGGCTTCAAAAAACCAACTGTGAGTCTTCCTATGCCACAAATTAAGCACTTAAAAAGTGATGTTAAGTGATGACAAGGCATGATGTTACTCTGGCACTGTACCTCTGTCAATGCATATGTCTGGAATTTAGTGGATCAGCCACAATACATGGTCTACAGAATGACTATTACAAGAAATGGGGCCTCCAACGAACATAATTTGACATGTCTAATCCTTGAAAGGAAAGGAATCCGCTTTTCCACATAAGACTTTCTCACTTTGCATCCTGTCCTTTGATTGCCAGCATTAGAAGATACAAGTGAGTTTCAGTCATAATTTACAGTCCAGTGTTATCTTCTGGTCCTGCAGAAGATCCTTTCTTTGTACTAGATGTAAAAACTGTTCATTTGAGCAGATCATCCCCAAAAACAGAGAAAAGGAGGTCTTTTAAAAAAAACAAAACAAAAAAAAAACTCATAGAGTTTATTGCTTTCAATTTATAAAATTAAGCCTGTTCCAGACAGGTAATACTAATGGGTTCATAATCCCTGGGTTTTATCAGAAAGTGTGTATTGACACACAGTGCCACGTCAATATGGAATGCCAGGTTCCTTCCTTCTAATACTTCACAACCAAGATCCGATGTGATGCCCATTAGAACAATGATGTAGCTCTCATTTAACTCGTCCGAGCCCAGCATACGATAAGTTGCCACAACATCCTTCATTTTATTGCCTGTTGACAAAAGGAATAATTACTAGTCATCACTGAACATGTTTTCTGAGTTTAAAAATCAATTCTTGAAAGCTGAAGATGCCAACATTTCAATGCACGTACAGAGTACCTCTAGAATAATGCTCAAGCTTTCAGCATACCAACAACAGCTCAGAAAGCTATGCAAGATATAGTGAACTATTGTATCTGCTTCCTGTCACTTAATTAACATTGTCTAATATTTAACTGCAAATTCTTAACTACTGGTAAAAGCTATAGAACTGCTATATACTTTCCATAGTTCCCCCCCATACCCAGTCACATGCACATGGTTATAAAGACCACCAGATGAAGAGATGTGCAAACAGAACTTCTAAACATCCCTAATACATTGTTCCTATTAATTCTCACATTTATGCCATTCCATATTCACATGGTTATAAAGACCACCAGAGAGATGAAGAGATGTGCAAATAGAACTTCCAAACATTCCTAATACATTGTTCCCATTAATTCTCATATTTATGCCATTATTAATTCCTCAACTAGACACAGTATTAACTCATTATACAGTGTGTGTGTGTGTGTATTGGTTTTATACTAACAGTATTGCTTTGACTTGTGTACAGAATGCATTTAAAAATAAAACTACCATTCAGATGGAACAAAAGTACTTGTGTATTTTATCTGGCCAGAATCTGCTGTGAAGGATTAGGAGGTAGAGTTACTGTGACACAAATAATAGCAATTCATTATTTTCTAAACTGATGGCATTCTAAGCCACTCAAGAAATGTTTGCATTTGGCGAGAAGGATTTATGTATTATTGATCTAGCACATTCAAGCCTAACTTACACTCAACTCACACTGGTCCACTGAACTCATAGTCCAATGGAATAGAGAAGGAGATTATAATGTCACAACTGGTGAAGAGATACATACATTCTGTTCTACATGGCTTTGCTCCTCCTCCAAATCGGGAATAAGCACTTTCAATTTTATACTTAAGTGAAAATACCTGATATTGATCTAGCACAGTAGCACATACTAAGAAATTTTTGAGATAACTGACAAAGCTTAGTTTTAGCTCAAATTACACAGGGTACCAATGTGTATACTCCATGCATGATGGAAGCAAGGTCTTGACTTAAGGAACCCACCATACGTAGGACATCCAGTGTGAGCAAGCATGTTTACAAGATGTGTACAAATCTGTATACAAGAGGGCCCCATCCTTGAAGAAGGCTCATCTTCTTCATGGGAAATGTTCCTGTCCATACTGTATAAACTATAAATATAAAATAATTCAGTGTCCTTTTAAAGGGGCACTTTGGTGGCTAAAAATGCTGTCTTTCTTGGTGGGCCCCCTGCTACTCCCACACATTTCAGACCATGATTCTGAAATGAGTCTCCTCACAAGGACTAGCCACATTCTGGAGTCTCTGTGGGCAATCTCTTTTTTCTCTCCTGACCTGGAGAGAATTTTACACCAGCTAGAGCTCCCTCTCAGCCTGCAATTTCTGTACCAAAACTGTCTATATCACAAGCTCCACACAGAAACTTTAATCTGACATGGTTCCTGCACCAGAATCATAGAATCATAGAGTTGGAAGAGACCACAAGGGCCATCCAGTCCAACCCCTTGTCATGTAAGAACTCAAAATCAAAACATCCCCGACAGATGGCCATCCAGCCTCTGTTTAAAGACCTCCAAAGAAGGAGACTCCACCAGCCTCCAAGGGAGCATGTTCCACTGTCGAATAGCTCTCACTGTCAGGAAGTTCCTCCTAATGTTGAGGTGGAATCTCTTTTCCTGTAGCTTGCATCTGTTATTCCAAGTCCTATTCTCTGGAGAAGCAGAAAACAAGCTAGTTCCCTCCTCAACATAACATTCCTTCAAATATTTAAACAGGGCTATCATATCACCTCTTAACTGTCTCTTCTCCAGGCTAAACATACCCAGTTCCCTAAGTCGTTCCTCATAGGACATGGTTTCCAGAAGTCCCTAACTAAGCTCCATGGATTTTGGAAGTCTTGAATATGCATGAGCACAGTACTAGAGCTATGTCAAGGATCAAAATGGTTGGGCCAGGTTCTGGGATATCTGGACATGTGCCCATTCTCATTCAAGAAACATTAAATGCTGATTAATCATTTCAGAATGCCATCAAAGGCATTAAAAATATAATCAAACGATACTTGAGGAGATGATCTTATGTCATCAAAAATAACGCAAAGGGTTTTTGTTGGTGATGTCAGTGTTTGAAGAGAGAATATGGAAGAAAAAGTTGTGTGTCCCCTCCCCCCCTCGTTGAATCACCTCTTTGTTTTAGTTGTCCAGTCTTTCCCCTGGAAAAAAGAGAAGAAAGAGAAAAGGGCAAAGAGTGGCTGGCTGTTAGCTCCGCTGTTGCTCAGCTTCTCTGTCCACCTCCAGCCTGCAGAGGAGCAGCCACATGACAGACAATGTGCAGGCCCAGCCAGCCAGCCAGCCAGCCTTTGCCTTAGCTCTTGTTACGTAGCTGCTTTGCTTTGTGGAGGAGGTGATCTGAGCAACCTTCAAGCCTTCGCACCCCCCTTGTGGGGGACATCACAGTCCTCTTGGGGGAGGGGGGGTGTCTGCGGAGCACAGTTTAAGAACCATAATCTTAGCGGCCCTAGCATAACAATCTTCATTTTAGCTTTCCGAACTTGAACAAATGGATTTATTTCCCCTACTGGTGTTATATCTGTTCTCTAGTTATGGAAAGCGGGTTAAAGTATTCTGTAGTAACAAAAAATCTAGAGATGTCTTGATGAGTAGCTAATATGCCAGAAGACAAGATCAGAATTCAAAAGGCCCTTCACAGATTAGAGAGCTGGGCCAAAACTAACAAAAGAAATTTCAACAGGGAGAAATGTAAGGTACTACACTTAGGGAGAAAAAAACGAAATGCACAGATATATGATGGGTGACACCTGGCTTGACAACAGTACATGCAAAAGGGATCTAGAAGTCTTAGTAGACCACATGCTGAACATATGTCAAAACTGTGATGTGGTAGCTAAATAAAAGCCAGTGTGATTCTAGCCTGCATCAATACAGCATTGTGTCTAGATTGAGGGAAATAATAGTACCACTCTAATCTGCTTTGATCAGACCTCACCTGAAATACTGTGTACAGTTCTGGGTGCCACAATTCAAGAAGGATATGGACAAACTGGAACATGTCCAGAGAAAATGACCAAAATGGTAAAAGTTTTGGAAACTGCTCTATGAGGTGTGGCTTAGGGAGCTGGGTATATTTAGCCTAGAGAAAAGAAGATTAAGAGGGGACATGATAGCCATGTTTAAATATTTGAAAGGATGTCATACTGAGGATGGAGCAAGCTTGTTTTCTGCTACTCCAGAGACTAGGACACTGAGCAATAGATTCAAACTACAGGAAAAGAGATTCCATTTAAACATTAAGAAGAATTTCCTGATGGCAAATGCTATTCAACAGTGGAATATGCTGCCTCAGAGTGTGGTGGAGTCTTTCTCCTTCTTTGGAGAGTTTTAAACAGAGGCTGGTTGGTCATCTGTCAGGAGTGCTTTGATTGTGTATTCCTGCATGACAATGGATTGGACTAGATGGCCCTTTTGGTCTTTTTCACCTCTATGATTCTATAACTAGGCTCTTAGAGAAAGAATGAAATTGTAATAAGCTGCAAAAGGTGTGAAAAACAGACTGGCAATTGGGAAAAATAAATCACCAGGAACAGATGATATCCCAGTTGAACTGCTACAATGCCCACAGACAGATATAACTTTAGTGCTAACTAAAATATGCCAACAATATGGAAAACAAAGAGGTGGCCAACAAACTCGAAATGTTCAATATATATACCAATCCACAAGAAAGGAGATACAGAAGACTGAAGCAACTATAGGACAATAGCACTAATCTCACATGCAAGCAAAATAATGCTCAAAATTCTGCAGCATAGACTCCAGCCATACATGGAAAGAGAAATTCCATAGGTGCAAGCAAGATTCAGAAAAGGGGCACTAGGGATCACATTGCAAACATATGATGTCTAATGGAGTGGAACAAAGAATTTCAAAAAAGAATCAGCATGTGTTTCATAGACTACAGCACAGCATTTGACTGTATAGATCAGGGGTAGGCAACCTGTCCCCTTTAAGGGCCGAGGGACTTCAGCTCCCAGAATCCCAGGAGCTATTGGCCAACATGGGACTATTGGCCAACATGGCTGAGGCTTCTGGGAGCTGAAGTCCCTCGGCCCTTAAAGGGGACAGGTTGCCTACCCCTGGTATAGATCATGAAAAGCTATGGAACACACTGAAAGACATGGGAGTCCCACTACATTTGATAGTCCTGATGAGGAATCTGTACCAAGGATAAGAGGCCACTGTCAGAACAGAATTTGGGGAAAGAGAGTGCTTTCCAATAGGCAAAGGGGTCAGGCAAGGCTGCATCCTACCACCCTACATGTTTAACTTATACAATTGGCCCTCAGTATTCATGGGGGATCGGTTCTGGATTCACCCACAGATACCAAAATCCGTGGATGTTCAAGTCCCATTGTCCTCAATGGTGGTGTGGCCACGAAGCTGCACCACCACTGGGGACAATGGGACTTTGCTGCCCCAGCCACCCAAACCCCATCTCACTGCTCTCACCACAACGGGCATCTTCTCCTCTTCCTCTTCCTCTTCCTCTTCCTCCTCCTCTCTCCCCTCCTCCCTCTGCTGCTCTTCCCTCTGCCAGCCCTTCCACCTTTTTCCTCCGCCGCTTTTCCCTCCTCCCTCCTCCTCTGCCGCCATCTCTTCCTTCTCCTTTTCCTCCCCCCTCCTCTTCCTCCCTCTGCATCTTCCCTTCACTGCTTTTCCCTCCTCTTCCTGTTTCTCTTCCTCTTCCTCCCCTGCCATTTCCCTCTGCCACTTCCTCCCTCCTCCTCCTCTTTCCTCTGCCAGCTCTTCCTCCTCCCTCTGCCTCTTTCCGCTGCTGCCACCACCTCTTCCTCCTCTTCCTCCTTCTCCCTCCACCTCAACAGCCTAAAATATGAGGATGACACCATAATATTAGGAGAAGACATTAAAGAATTGGAACAGTTAATAAGGATAGTCAAAGATGAAAGTGCAAAGGCAGGTTTGATGCTGAATATAAAGAAAACAAAAATAATTATCACAGAAGAAATACACAATTTCAATCTAGACAACAAGGAAACTGAAATAATTAAAGAATTCCCATAGGTAGGATCAAACATTGACTAGAATGGAGACTGCAGTCAAGAAATAAGAAGAATAGGAATGGGTAGGGCAGCTATGAAAGAACTAGAAAAAATACTGAAAAGCAAATACATAAAACTGAGCACTAAAGTCAGAATAGTTCAGACCATTGTATTTCAATTACAATGCATGGATGTGAAAGCTGGACAGTGAAGGAAGCAGACAGAAAGAAAAGAAGACAAACAGATGGGTCTTTGAACAAATCAAACCAGACCTCTCCTTGGAAGCAAAAGTGATCAAGTTGAGGCTATCGTATTTTGGCCACATAATGGGAAGGCATGGATTACTAGAAAAACAATAATGCTAGGAAAGGTAGAGGGTAGAAGAAAGAGAGGAAGACCACAGATAAGATGGATAAACTCAATCAGGGGGGTTATGGGAAGGGCTTGAAGGATCTGAGCAAGGAAATGGAAGATAGGGATTCTTGCAGATGTCTCATCCACAGGGTTACCATGAGCTGAGGTTGACTCAAGGGCAGCTAAAACAAGAACAAATTCGACACCCAGATTTCTGTTTCTACTTTGCCACTGGAGCCACTGAACAAAGTTTTAACAAACTTTATAGAAAGACATGGAGATTGCTGGGTATGAGGGTCACTCCCAGAAGCTGTAACACACACACACATACACACCCCTTATGAACCATCCACTCTGCAGGTTTGACATCATACAAAATCCATTGATCAAATTGTGTTTTAAAATAATGCATTATGAACTCAGAACTAGCCAGGGTAAACCTCCCAAATACACATGAGTATATCTGAGAACATAGTACAAGCATAGGTTGGAAAGTCTTTTATATTCAGCCTAACAGTTTTATCAGTGTAGAGCAAAACAGCCAAGGAAGCATTTGGCAGAACTGATGCAGGACTGGAGACGAAATAAACAGCAACTGAATTCCCTCAGAAACATTAAAGTATCTGAAACCTAATATAGAGAATATGTTAAAACAAACAGCAATCTGCCAGTTCTCAAAAGAAAATTAAGACCTATTAAAAAGCCATATACTTAAAATGCTGAAAAGGAATGTAGTACAGCATATTAAAATATTTTAGTTAATTTCTTGTTCAGAAAAATTGCTCCATAATGACAGCTTATGGTCTTGCTTGGCTAAGTATATCCAACTCTAAAGTGCTTGGGTCAGCCCTTTTATTTCTGCATATTTCTATATGTATGCAATTGCTAATTTTAGCAGGGGCACCTATTAGCATTACAATTCCCTCTCCTTTCCACCAAGATTGTAAAGCTACTGTGGTCCTCTCTCTATGGAATCACAGTGCCAGAGAAAACTGATCCACCTCAGTCCTTCAGTTTAACGTCAGTGCTTCAGTAAACATCAGTGCTTCAGTAATTTAGGGGAGAAACAGACAGGCAGGAAGGGGCAGCTGAAGATGGATTGGGGCTGCAGCAACCACATGCCGCAGCCCCAATCTGCCTTGAACCTGGCTGAAAAAGGAGTGGATCTTATCCGCTCCTTTTTCGGTTGGGGAAAGCCAGCTTTGTTGGCCTTGCTGCGGCCCCATGACAACTTCATAACACTCCAGAGGTGTGAGACATATAAACACCATGCTGCCGGAGCCTCATGAACCCACCCATGCCTGGGCAGCCACCTGACTTAGGGGTGGCTTCAGGGTGGCTTCATGACGTGTGATGGCTTAAAAGGGTCATCTGTTCGGGCCCTTGGATTTTAAAGATTAGTTCATTTTGTTTTGCAGTTGTTCAGATATTCATGTGATTTTTAATTAATATGTCTGCAGATTCATAAACGCTTAAGAAAAGCCCTGCTCAGCCAGACCAAAGGCCTTACAAGATTCTGTCCACAGTGGCCAAACAGATGCCTACAAGAAGCCCATAAGAACAATATAGTTTCAATAGGAATAGGGCCAGAATCATGAATGCATCTGTTCAATGATTAGTGCACAAGGATAAATACAATTACTGCAATAATCACTGCAGAGAGCCAGAAGCTGACAACAAAAAAGGAAGAACAAGAGAACTCTTCTGCAAGATCTGAGAAATTAAAGGGAAATTTAAACCAAGGGTGGGAATGCTCTGTGACCAGCAGAGAGACACAATGCATGACCAAGATTATAACAAAGATGATGGAAGTAATACATAGAGGAGCTAATCAAAAGAGATGGAAGGATAAATGACACATGGGAAAGAGATCTATATGAAGACGAACCTCAAATTTGAGAAGTGAAATAAAAGCTGCACTCAGAGCGACTGGGAAGAATAAATCACAAGGAACAAATGGCACACTAATAGAGTTGCTTCAAGTTACAGATACAGAAGCTACTCTTGCCCTAACTAAGATCTGTCAACAAATATAGAAAACAAAACAATGGCCCAAAGTTTGGAAATGATCAAACAAAACAATGGCCCACAGACTGGAAATGTCCCTATCCCCAAAAAAGGAGACATAAAAGATTGCAGTAACTACAGGACCTCTGCATTAATTTCCTATGCAAGTGAAGTCATGTTCAAAATTCTACAGCAAAGAATCCTAGCATATATAGAGTGAGACATTCCAGAGGTGTAAGCTGGGTTTAGAAAAGGAAGAGACACTAGGATCACATTGCAAACATATGTTGGATAATGTATTCTTATTAGTGTATTTTAATGATTTTATAGTGTTGTATTTTAACTGTGGGATTATGTGTTTTAAATTATGTTTTGTATTTTAGCATGTTTTACCCTACCTTGAGCCTTTAGGAGAGGCAGGGAAAAAATTATTATTATTATTATTATTATTATCATTATTATTATTATTATTATTATTTAATGTGCCACTACATTTGCTTGTCCTGATGTGTAATCTGTACTCAGGACAAGAGACTACCATCAAAACAGAATATAGAGAAATGGAACAGTTCCCAATTAGAATGGAGGTAAGGTAAAGCTGCTTTCTATCAACCTGTTTGTTTAGCATCTATCAAATACATACTCTCTCTCTCTCTCTCACACACACACACACACACACACACACATTTAATATGCAGAGCAGGTTTAAACTCAGAGGAAGGAGGAGTGAAGATTGGAGGAAGAAATATCAACAAGCTAAGATAGGCAGATGACACTGTATTACTGACAGAAAATACCAAAGATTTGGAACAATTACTAAGAAAAATCAAAGAAGAAAGTGCTAAGGCAGGTTTACTGATGAACATCAAGAAAACAAAAATAATGACCAATCACAGATTAGAATGCAGATTTTAGTCAAGAAATAAAAAAAGACTAAGAATGGGAAGGGCAACAAATCGGCCAAATAAAGTGGTTTTCAGCTGCTTTGGAGGCATGGTGTTCAAACAATGCATGGCTCCAAAGTGACTTGAAGCTGTGCTAGCCATGCTCTGGTCCTTTGGAGTGGAACAAAAAGAAGCTGGGATAATTGACTCCTGATGGCACGATTTGGATCCTGCACCTGTGGCCCACTTTGGGAGCAGGCCAAGTCGGCGGAGTCCTGAATCAGTTGTAGCCAAAGCACACTTGGGCCACTCTTTCACACCTGTATGCTCTAGCCCTATGAAAGAACTAGATAAGATCCTGAAAAGCAAAGATATTCAATTGAACAATAAAGTTAGGATTGTCCATAACGTCATATTTCCCATCATTATGTATGGATGTGAGAGCTGGACTATGAAGAAAGTTGATAGAAAGAAAAAAACTCATTTGAGATGTGGTACTGGAAAAGAATTTGGTGGATACTATGGAAGGTTAAAGATAAACAAATGGGTCCTAGAACAAATCAAGCCTGAACTCTCTCTAGAAGCCAAGAAGACTAAATTATGGCTGTCATACTCATGATGGCCACATCATGAGAAAGTATGACTCACTAGAAAAGACAGTAATACTTGGAAAGGTAGGGAACATTAGGAAGAGAGGAAGGCAACATACCAGATGACACAATCAAGGAGGACATATCAGTGAGTCTATAGGACCTGAACAGAGTTGTGGAGGACATGTATCTTGGAGACTTCTCATTGACAGGGTCACCATGAGTCGAGGTTGACTCAAAGGCAGTTAACAAGAAGGAGGACTTAAATTTAATAGATGCCCCCTACTCATGCTCCCTAGCAATAAGAACACAGAATCATAAATAAATAAATACATATGAAGAGGATTTCTCATTGTTCTACTTTGTCATTGAATAACTAGGAGCTGGTAGTGCCTAGCACAACCATATCAACCACATCACTGCTGAGTATCATAACAATCACAGGTTTTCAGGTTTGTAATCTACAGCAATGCCAACTACCAATGGAAAAACGTAGGACCTAAAAGCCCTCAACTCACATGATGACTTGTTCTCCATTACATGGTCTGAAGGAAGAAATTGTCAAATGCTTTTAGTTTGTGCCAAACTACTGAATTTCAGGAAGCAGCTTCTCAGTGAAGTATTTTTAAGCTGACTCAGCCCAGCTAGGCAGGTTCTTGCTGAAAAGGAACAACACTGCTGAGTCTTGCTTGAACAAGAAGTATTTTCAGAGCTCCTGTGTATTCCTGTACTTTAGTGATTGTTTGGACACAATTTTTGGGTTCCTCCTCTTCTTGGTTTGCCTTCAGCCCTGACTTCTTCTCCAACCTTGGCTTCTGATTTATTACTTTACCTTTCCTCCTGATTTGTTCTTTAGTAATGACTACTGTTTAACCCTTCCTACTGGCTTGTTCTGCCTGATATCAGTTTAGTAAGTAATGCTGAGTTCTGGACATCAATCATATGGTAATTGTTTCTCTATGTGAAGAGCTTTGAAAACTTATATCTGTTATATTACACCTCTTATATTATATCTTTTCCTTGATGGTGGATGTACACAAGATTTATGTATGCCTTCTTTGTTGGTTGATAGAAGCCCCTCTAGCTCTGATTTAAGAAACCTGTATCCAGCATGCCTAGGCAGAAATGACAATTTCTTGTGGATGCTGTTTCCCTGCTGGGGAACTAGATCATGGGCATTTTTACTACTACTGACAATACAGTAGCCCTTAAAGGATTTAATGGTGGCACACATGATTCCTCCAACCTCATTTTATTC
This sequence comes from Phrynosoma blainvillii, assembly GCA_026167975.1. Taxonomy (NCBI): domain Eukaryota; kingdom Metazoa; phylum Chordata; class Lepidosauria; order Squamata; family Phrynosomatidae; genus Phrynosoma; species Phrynosoma blainvillii. The sequence continues at coordinate 95,671,178 of JANUYF010000001.1, forward strand.
TCAACAAATCTGTGAATTAGATTAGACTAGGTTTAGGACAGGTCCTAAGTCACTTCAGCTACATGGCTGAATAGCTCACTTTTAGATCAATTCAGTGATTACTTGATGGAACCAGAAAGTTTATTCTTAGCTATTTAGTGTGAGTCAACTGCTTGACCTGTATCTGACATATTCTTTCATACACAAGGCTAATACTATGCAAAGGTCTTTATTTTTTTTCTTCTGATTCTGGTTCCAAGGATCCATCAGTAGACAAATAATTTTAATAAATAAATAGCTATTACCCAAGTTGCCCAAATGAATGAATGAATGAATGAGGCTACTGACCAAGATGTTTAAACTTTCCTTCCCTCTTTTGAAGAGCAGCATGTCTGATTGTGTGATCTATTAATAAAAAGATATGGACAGCACTCTATAATTTTGTTTGTGAACTTGCCTTTAGCTGAATGTATATCAGACTAAATGAAGTACTAGCGTTACATGGCATCTCTCTGTTGGTGGGAATTTCTAACTTTACTCTATGTTAAAGAGACTGTAAGTAGGACTGTTCCTTTTACTCTCTAAAAGGATCACAGCTTTATTTCTTCCTGCATTTGGAAACATCTAGAAAATCTGAATGACAGTCATATATACCTATTGGTGGGTGAATCTCCAGCATGGAATATATGTAAGGAAGGTGCACAGGAGGTCTGGGTATTGTCTTGGGTTGGTAGATCAGGCTAACCACAAGATATGTCATAATCTACTGGTTGTACATACAGTTAAGATTAATAAATACAATTAATACATAGAATTAAGATTAAAATAGTATTAAACCACCTGTAGAATTAAAACTATTTAAAACAGTACAGTGGTACCTCTACTTACGAAATTAATTCGTTCCACAACCCATTTCGTAGGTAGAAAATTTCATAAGTAGAAGCAAATTTAACACTGAAATGCCCTAATCCGTTCCAAGCCCATAGAATAGCCGAGGCTGTGGCTGGAAGGCTGCCTCCTTCCAGCCACAGCCTCGGCTATTCCTTGGGCTGATCCTGGAAGCGGAGGATTCCTCCACTTCCAGGAACAGCCCAAGGAACGGCTGTGGCTCTGACTTGAAGGAGGCCTCCTTCCAGCCGCAGCCTCGGCTATTCCTTGGGCTGATCCTGGAAGCGGTTCCAGGATCAGCCCAAGGAATAGCCGAGGCTGCAGCTGGAAGGAGGCCTCCTTCAAGTCGGAGCCACAGACGTTCCTTGGGCTGATCCTGGAAGTGGAGGAATCCTCCGCTTCCAGGATCAGCCCAAGGAATAGCCGAGGCTGCGGCTGGAAATTTTCGAGTTACAAAATGCTTCTAAAAAATATTGTCTCTACATACAAATATGTCTCTACAGCCATTCGTATGTAGAGACATATTCGTATGTAGAGGACAATATTTTTTAGAAGAAGTGTTTCGTAATTCGAAAATATCGTAACTAGAGCCTTTCATAAGTATAGGTACCACTGTACTTTGAAAGCATAGAGTAAAAGTACACTAAACAAGGCCCTTACATGTAAAACCATCAGTACCAAAAGCCTGCTGGAACAAAAAGGGGCTCACTTGTGGATGAATGGCCAACAAGGATGGAACCAACCTGCCTTCTGAAGGAAGGGATTTCCATTGTATGGGAACAGCCACAGAGAATTCCTTTCCCGCTAAATGTGCTTGTAGAGATTAACTGATATTGACAGAAGTGTCTCCCGCAAAGATCTTACAGCTTGGGAAGGTTCATATGGTAAGATATAATCCTACAGATAGCTTAGATCCAGGCCATATTGGTTTTTATGAACAGCATTTTGAATTGTACTTGGAAACAAGACAATGCCAATGTATAGCTAATGGAGCTGTGTAACAAGGGAATTAATTACATGTTCTCTACAACCAACCTGTGCAGCAGTCTGGCTGCAGCTGTTTGGAGCAGCTGAAGTTTCTGAATATTCTTCAATGATAGACCCACACAGATATTCTTACAGTTATCCACATGGGATGTAACTAAAGCAAGTGCCACTATGGCCAAGTCAGATGTCCCTAGCAATAGGTGCAATATGTCCCATTATGCTCTGGAATTACTTCCATTTAAATTAGTATAGGATTGCAGCCTTAAATTTCCATGTATTAAATCCATTGGAGAATTCCAATTAGTATAGACTAGCCTTATGCCCTTAAAATGAATTTCCACTGAGATTATTAGAAGTATGAAATATTTTCCAAAAATGGAATGGGTTTTTTTAACATGTGCTCAGTTATCATATACTGTACTTTTGTGCTAAGAAACATAAGTTGTCCTTGAGTATTTTTAATGGGGATATTGATAGTTTGCTTAGTCCTAGTTGAGTTCATTCTACAGAAATATCAGATAAAGTAAGAAGCACATTATTTCTTACTTAAGTATGAAAAATTCAAGTAATATACAGCATATTACCTATAGTCATCATCAATACAACTCTAAAAGACCAAAATGTGAAATCTTACCTAGAGAAGCCAATAAGAATAAAACAATAACAATCAAATGATAGACCTGAAAGATAATCTTTGCTAACATTCCCACCCCTGGTGTAGGAATATGCAGCTAAAGCATTCCTAAGAAGTCATCTCATCTGTTTACTAAAATAGTTGCTTATTCCAAAATACTACCAAGCTTTTGTTAACCTATAAGGATATGGTAATTCTGAAGCCTAACTAATGAAATAAGCTCCACATGGAACATCCACAGAAAATCACTAGAAGAAGGAAGAAGATATGAATCAGTTGCTGGATTTAAACAAAAATTCATGAGGGCAAAATATATCAGAGAATGGCTCTTTCTGTTTTCTTGTAGTCTCCTATGTTAAGCTGTGGATAGATTCTGAGTGTGCTTGCTTTGTAGTAGGTTTAGACATGCTTGACTGTCACTACTGCTTTTTAGAATGACTTCCTTCCTCAAGGCACAACTCTGCATATCTTCCAAGAATTATAGCAACTCTTTTGGGAGATGGTGAGTCTTTTGCTGGCACTGATAAGCAGGAAATTACTTTACTATTGGATTAATTTTCAAATGTTTGTTATGCATGGTTATTTTAAAATATAGTTCTGTTAATCACTGTTGTGAATTAGTGGGGCCTATGGAACTTATACTTTCAGTCTATGGACCTGGACCTTGCACCAGACAAGAATGCAACCAGAATGAAAGAGGAGTTGAAGCTACTTGATCATGCTTCAACTAAGAGGAGTGCAGTTTAAAGGCAATAAGAGGCAATATGATCTACAAACAGTGCTATAGTACAAATACTTGAGTTAAGGACATTTCAGCTGATTCATACATGTATTAAATGCCTAAAAAATGGGTAGGAAACAGACCACAATTTAGACCTTGCCCAGTTTTGGCTCTGATTTGACCCACTGCTGGAATGTTGACCATCAGGCTTTACCTGAGATAATGTGGATTTCAACAAGAAAAAGGTTCATCTTTCCTGCTTTAAGATAAACAAATAGTGCATTCCCATATATTCTTACTCTGAAGTAAGCCCAGCTAAACATAGGACAATAGGACTGCAATCTTGGGCACATTATGTGACTGCAAATTATTAGAACATAATATTTTGAAATAATCTGTATGGAACAGTTGTGGAAGCAAAGTCTATCATTAGAGACATCGGTGATAGATATTTAATGGTATGTAAAATGTAACCTTATACAGTACATGTTTACTCAGAAGTATGTTTCATTGAGTTTTATGGGAGTTGTTCATTCTCTGGCCCATGAAAAAACTTTTTCTTATTTATTTATTTATTTTTTGTCTGCAAGAACAAAACCAATGGAGGTTTAGATACCTAGCAGATGATACCCCTGCAGATGTTGAAAAGAACTCATTGAGAATTGTTGTTGTTTCATTAAAAAATGCAACAATGTTTGCCATCAAGTTAATGTCTTTGTACCCAGCATGTCTCCTGTGTGTGCTGAAAGTATCTTCTCCTGGAGAATCCATTCGGAAAATAATGTGAGTGGCTTAAACAACAACAAAAACAAGCAAACAAACAAATCAGATAATGGCAAAATACAAATTAAAAGCCTGTAAATGATTTGAGCAATAAGTGAAATTTGTTGTCTTAATGATAATCTTTGCTTGCCTTTATGTAAACCCATCAATGTCTATTCTCAAGGAAATAATTTTTGGTGCTAAAAATAAAAAATAATAAAATAACTGTAATCACTAGTGGGATTGCCAGAAGAGACCAGTGGGAGATTACTGCTTAGTCCCTTAGCATTACAGTTGTGATGTCCTGGAGAACAGAAAAATCTCTCATCTGTGTGAAACTTCTGAGAGCTGTCTTTCCATGTTTTAAGGCTCAGTGTTATCAATATCTAGATGACATCCAGCTTTGTCTCTTCATTCCTCTGAATCAGGAGAGACTGTGCAAGCTCTAGACCAATGTCTGGAGGAGAAAATAGGCTGGATGAAGGTGAATCAAGTAATACGATGGTTGAGGGCCAATAAACCAAAAGAACTGAGGTTTTGCAGGTTAGTTTACATATTTAGACCACTTAGGTTGGATGGGGTGGCATTTCCCATGCTCTTTGATTCTAAGATGTCAGCAGAGGCCCAAGTGGGCTTGGTGATGAGAAGCATCTATTAGTATCTTTGACTGATTTGCTAGTTAAGGCTGATCCTGATTGGCTTTGTTTGGTTTCAGTGACCTAGGATGTGGATTGCATGGACCAATTCTTTTTACAGTCGCCCCTCTACATCCATGGATTCAACCATCTATGGTTTGAATATATATATATATATATATATATATATATATTCCAAAAAACAAACCTTGATTTTGCCATTTTATAGAAGGAGCACCATTTTACTATGCCATTGTATTTAATGGTACTTAAGCATCCATGGATTCTGGGATTCAAGGGGAGTCCTGGAATGAAACCCCAGCAGTTACCAAGGGTCTACTATATTTGTGAGATGCCTTGGGTCCTTTTCTGGAAGAAAGGTGGCATAGAAATGAAAATTTCTGAAGGTGCACAGTGCTTTGTTTGAAAGGTGCAAAGTGCTTTGGATAGGAGCAGTGACAAGGAATCACAATGCCCTGTTCCCAAATGCACTGGCTTTCTGTGAGCCAACTGTACCCAACTGAAAGCCTTGCCATTGACCTTTAAAGTCCTAAATGATTTGTACCTGTGTGAGCTGTCCCCTGCTGCCAACTAATCTGGGCCATTTGTTCACTGTATCATCTACAGAGGAAGCTAGATAGACAAGAGAAGGCATTTTCTGTGATAGTTCTCTGTTTGTGGAACTCCCTTTCTGGTGACATTAGGTATTTCCCATGGCTCAGTCACTAGTCTGTAGACACTTTCATTGATTTAGGTTTTTGGACCCATAGTTAGGACAGTCAAACAGTATGTCAAGGATATTTGCCTAGCAGTACTAATCTCTCCAATGAAATATAAGTTCACAGGGGCTTCCAGGAACACAGTAAAAAATAATAATAACCTATTGCTGTCTTTTGCTTTTATTCACTCTCAGTATCGACCAGTGGCGTGCCGCACCGGGGTCTCACCGGGGGGGGGGGGTTCAGGGGGCAGGGCCCAAATGACTCGTCCTCGCCTCCCTGCCCGGCATGGTTTTACATGTGTGTAAAGCCATGCCAAGCAAGGAGGGAGAGGCCTAAGGCTACCCTTCCTCCCTGCTCAACATGGCTTTAGACACGTGTAAAGCTGTACCGAGCAAGGAGGAAGGAGTGCCCTGGGTCTCTCCCTCCCTCCCGCATGCTGTGGTGCACAGCAGGCAGTTATGGGGGGACTCAACTGGATGTGATCCCTCTTCTGGGATGTCACCTGGTGCGGTCCGAACCCCCACACACACCCCTAGTGACGCTACTGGTATCGATCACTGTCAAACAAGATATTGAGTTAGATAAGCTTCCATCATGTCAAATGCTTCAACTATAGTACATGTCTGTGTAGTCTGACCCTACACAGAACAGGATCCCTGCTCAGTATCATTCCCTAGAAGTTTGAATCTGACCTCTGTACCTCTGCTTTTTACATGATTCCCAGCATGCTTATCAGCAATAATAAAAAATATCAATGTCATTGAAGGGATGTCATATTGAGGAGGGAACAAGCTTGTTTTCTGCTGCTCCAGAGAATAGGACCCGGAACAATGGACGCAAGCTCCAGGAAAAGAGATTCCACCTCAACATTAGGAGGAACTTCCTGACAGTGAGAGCTGTTCGACAGTGGAACACACTCCCTCGATAGTGTGGTGGAATCTCCTTCTTTGGAGGTCTTTAAACAGAGGCTGGATGGTCATCTGTCGGGGATGCTTTGATTTTGAGTCCCTGCATGGCAGGGGGTTGGACTGGATGGCCCTTGTAGTCTCTTCCAATTCTATGATTCTATGATTCTATGAAAAGGACCTAAAGCAGAAGTAGGGAAGAAAATAACCTAACAAAGATATGCTGAGAAGGGAGGAGGTGGATGTTTCTGTGTTCTTGTTTTTAAAGATCTCTGAATCATTATTTTATTTAAAAAATTTTAAAAAATTCTGACAATGCCCCTAAAAAGGTACACACAGGTTCTCAGCTGGATTTGTGTTTCTAGTCAGTCCTGATGTCATGAATACTACGGGCTAGATGTTTGGAAAATCTGCATAACTATATATCTGCAACTGAAACTCTTATGTTAGTTATCAAGGCGAGACTCCACATTTTCTCACCAACAAAAGCTCACGCTTTTGGACGGTAGGTAATGCAAAGTGAACACTTTTAGGAAATATTTTTTTGGATCCATGGGTTGCAGCAAAAGAGTGACAACAAGTGGATGCTTATTGGAAAAGCCTAAATCTATGGCCCTTGTAGTCTCTTCCACTAAATCTATGACATAACTATTAATTTAAATGTAGATCTTTTCTAAACAGTCTAATAGTAATCATTCTTCAACTCAATAAAAGAGAAACCCAGTCAATGGACATTACAGTTACAGGACTACATATTTCTGTATATTATAATTCCATTGATTTGACACAAAAACCTCTAAAATGCCCTATGAAAATTGGTGGGATTTCCTTAAGACATGAAGTGCACTACATGCATATGAAGATATGCTGGTTATAATACTGTCCATTGGGAAACAGCAGCAAGTGTGAGGGTATTGCATACTGATTGTTTCAAACCTAAAATCTTTTTTTTTTGGGGGGGGGGGAAGAGTTCTGCACAGGGCTCTGGACAAGTATGGCATGTGAAATTGCCTAGAGAGCATGAAAAAGTACTTTTTCATCTCTATATGTTTTTGGCAAATAGAAGAGTAGATGCTTTGCATGCCAATGGTCTTGGATTCAATCTTTGGTAATTCTAGGTAAGATTTCAAACAGAAGAACTAGAAATAGCTTGGATAGCTGTTGCCAGTCATAGCTGATATTACCAAGCTATGTCTACCAACTGTCCATTCAGAATAATGCAAACAAAGCAAGAAAAACCAGCTATGGTTTTATCAGCTAGCTGTTGCCAGTCATAGCTGATATTACCAAGCTATGTCTACCAACTGTCCATTCAGAATAATGCAAACAAAGCAAGAAAAACCAGCTATGCAAAGGATCTTGCAGCCTGAATGTCCTTGAAACTAGATAGATGAGAATGTGTCCTAAGGGGAGATGGTTACTTTTATATTGAACTAAATATTAGGCCAACTCACCCTTAAATTCTAGCTAGTCATAGTTAGCTAAACTGCAAGGAATAATATCTGATTAGGACTATTAAATAATTTAATATTTTTGTTCTTGATGGACATCATTTTCTTGAATGCTCTCCTGATATTAATAATTAATAATTCAATACTTTAATATGAGTTAATTATTAATTTGATATTAATAATTAATTCAATAATTTAAAACTTTAATATTTAATAATTGTTGAGTTTTTAAACAAAATAATAAATTTGTTAATTTTCTTGTTGAGTGCTCTGTATTAGAGAGCAAGAATACAGAAAGGTGCTACAAAAGCACTGGGAGCAGTACAGTACTGTTGTGTTATGGATGGTGGATATTTTATTAGGGAGATGTTGATTGACATGTTCTGGATAGTGCTGGACTCTCTCTAAAGAATAAAGTTTTCAGCTTGGAGTGCTTTTATATTCAACTTTTTCATGCCAAATTACAATTATGATTCAGGACACTTTTCAACAAATTCAGCGGAGATGCCTACTACAGTACCTTCTGCAAAAACTATGTTTCGTAAGTCCAAAACACATTGCAGAAATAATCCATTTTGAGACCACTTTAACAGTCCTGGGTCAGTGCTAGGAAATTCTGGCAATGGTAGTTTTGTGAGACATTTAGCTTTCTCTGTGAAAGAGCTCTGGTGCTACAATAAACTACAATTCCCAAGATCCCCTACCATTGATCTAGGGCAGATAAAGTGGTTTCAAACTGGATTAATTCTGTTTTGGACCATAGTTAACTCTGTCCAGATTAACTTCCAGAATGAATTAGTTCTTGTATATATCTGCCTATGAAGAACATATGGGTACCAAAATTGTTTCAGAGTCTTGTAGCTCTGAATAATTAGCCTTATAATTAGCCTTATTATTTATTTATTTAATTTGTTGCCTACCACAGTTTACCAGTGTTGGAAGATCTTCACTGATTTCTGGAAGAGCTCATTAATACAGATGAACTAAATGCAATTAAATGCTAGATGCTGTTTCTAATCTGTTACTCAACTACAGAAAGCTCTCCCTACATGTACCTGCCTAGGACTATTCCGATTTCCTTTAAATGTTGAAACTCTCACAGAATCACAGAATCTTTTGTTTATTTAACAATTTTTGTCAGTTTTAATTGTGGATATCTTTAAAATATCTTTTTAGCATTGCTTTTTTAAATTTATACCTTTATAGCAGGAGTTCCCAACCTGTGCTCTGAGGAGCCCTTAAGGTCCCACGTGCACTTCTCAGGTGCTCTGCTGCCACTCCAGGAAAATGAAAGAAATAAAAATTGAATGAAATTAAAGAATAAGAATATATTTTTAATATATACTCCTAAACACCATTAACCTGTGAGACATAGGGTAGGCCTCTTAGGGGCTCCGCCATAGAAATAAGGGCTCTGTGAATCAAAAAGTTTGGGAACTCCTGCTTTATAGATATACGGTATGGTCCACAATTGATATTTAGACACTGCCTTATGTTCAGGTTCTATTTCTATTTTTATGCCTTGCAAACTAACCTGTGAGGGTAAAAGAGAAATGTAAAAAACTTTTAAATAGATAAATTTAGAATTGTCTGTTTAATATTTTTAATCTGTTTTATGCTAAGTTTTGTATTAGCTAAATTTCTATATTTTTTAATTTCTGTCAGCTGCTTTGAGAAATCTTAAAACAAAAATGATCACATTGCTTGGGTCCAACCATAACATGAGTGGTGTGAATCTTCCTGAAAATATTTAAGCCAAGGGTGCCTGGCCTCATTTATGTGATAGATTTTCTTCAGAGCTTAGTTTTAGAAACCATTTTAAGATGCAATTAGAAAAACTAGAGCCTTATTTTCTGTTTTTTTACAAATAGAAGCATGCACTTGAAGAAATCAGTGGCCAATGATGAGTGGAACATTGTGGCGTCAAACAAATGTATGTCATATTTAAATGTCTTATGAATCTTCATGTAGTGTTGTGTATTTAGAAGTAACTTTGTTGACTTTTTAATAGCAGTCTAATGTAATTGTAACAAATTAAGGCATTTCTCTACAGAGAACAGAACTCCAATCTTGGAGGAAGAGATCCATTCTTTAGATCCCTGCCTCATTAATCTTCCTGAGTTCCTTACCTCTCAGAGGAAAAGTGAGCAGATCAGGGACATGTAGACTATGGGCCTCGGCAGACGGCTTATTGAGCCGTCTCCGAGGCAAGGAAGAGGAGGGGCAGCCGCATGCGCGGCGCCCCTTCCTCTTCCTGAGGTCATCCTCGGAGCCGCCGGCCCTCCGCACGTCCGGCGCTCCGGAGACAACCTCCCGTCGCAGCGACCGGACGCACTGTGGCGGAAAAGTCAGTGAAAGTGCGCCCGACGCTTTTAGGGCGCACTTTCACTGACTTCTGAAAGGAGCGCTATTTTTGCGCTCCTTTCAGAGGCGCCGACGGTGCGCCATGGTGCGACTGCTCCAGTCCCGAGGCGCACCATTGCAGGGTGTCTTGGACGCCCTCGTCTGCTTCCCCCCTATGAGCCCTTCAACACCTCCCTTGGGGAAATGTTAAACTAGCCCGAGGACACATTTCAATTACTGATTGCAGTGGAAGGGAAAATAGTAAAAGAACATAACAAAAGAAATAGAGAAAGAAAGAAAAAATAAGAAGTAAAATTAGAGGAAGATCAGTGAATGCTATTCCTTCACTTATGCTCTACTGGTAAAAGCCAAGCATGACTAGGAAATGTTCAAGAACTTCAGCCTAGTAAGTTACTCAAGCTATGTCATACCAGTGTATTTTGAAATGCTTTCAGAATGGTGTCAAAAGCAATCATGTTGTGTGAACCAAAGGAGGAAGGTCTATGGGGAAATTATTAAGAGACAATGAGAGAAAGCTACAATGCAGCTACTTCACTGTGAACAGTTTAATATATTTATAAAACTATAGCCAAGGTGCAACAGCACATACCACCAAGCATTTGAGTTCTGATGTTGCAATAGTGCTTTCATAGCAGCCATTGTCAGGATTTCTGCCATTGCTCTGACATGTGTTCTACACAAGACCAGTGACATTATACTCTGAAGATAGTTGTGATGAAGTATACCCAGGGGAGAGGAGACAGTGGACCATGGGTCACATGCAACCCCAATCCCATTTTAGCCTCCCCCAAGTCTCCCCAAAGACCCAGACCCTCCAAAATACAGAATCAGTTATAGTTGTGGCTGAAGGAATCTGAAGCACCATAGATTCAGATGACTAGCATGTGTGATGATTATTAATAAAGCATAGGCTTCTCTCTAAATTGCTGGACATCATTACACACTTCCTTGTAATTTCATAATACCAAAAAAAAAGTTGTTCTGCAAAATTTTAAGTTAATTTTAGTTACTGCTCCTTCCCAAAGATGTGCTGCCTTAAAATGTGAATATTACAGGGTTAGAGCTTCAAGAGGTTTAGTATGTGTGTAATAAACATCTTAAACATATCTGGTGTTTTCTCCATTTACTGTGCCAGTACAGTGCATTGGTGTAACATTATGTGTAACACTGTCACATTTTTTGATAATGCACTGATGGAACAGTTGAAGTTCTGTAGAGGTGAACTAAGCTTCAACATGGGGCAATAATGGTAGAATTCAGAGAAATAACCATGTTAGTCAGGAATATCAGCATGCAAAAGGATCTTGTAGCACCTTTGAGACTTACTGTGCAAAAGGACAACACTTTACTCCATGCATCTGAACAAGCAGACCAAAGTCTATGAAAGCTTATGCCACAAATTTCTTTGGGACAGTTAGTTTCAAAGATCCCCTTGCATGGGACAATAACATTAGGTCTCCAATTCTATACTTATATTTATGTATTTGCTAACATGATCGAATAAATTAAAATACTACAACAAGGCATTTCAATTTATGCCTTCTTCAATCTGAATCTGTCTGTATCTAATTTTTATAAATATATATCAGTATCATGTGTCACTTCAGATGTAGTTGGACTTCAAGTCCCAGCAGTCCTAGATGGCACAGTTGTAGTTGGCATAGTCAATAATGAAGAATGCTGGAATCAGCAGCCCAGCAGCACCTGGACTAAGCCTCATTGAACAGTGAGGAACTTTATAAGAAATATGCGTAAGAGAGCCAAAGAGTATACATGAGTCTGCAGTCCTTCACAGACTTTATTTGGAAATAAGTCTCAAACAAATCAATAAGTGTGATTCCACCTATGCATGTTTACTCAGAGGTAAATTGTACCTTGTTGAATAGATTTTCTTCCTAAATAGCAGCACATAGGATTAAACTCTGAAGAAATGTTATTAGGATCAGGCTGTTGAGTCAAAACCACTAAGTGTACTGCTGGTGCTGAATTATTATTAATTGTTAATAGTAAAAGTAAAATTGGTAGTTATTCTTTCTATTTTGTGTCAGGAACAAAATTGTCCACTTCAATATGGTGTTCATATATACAGTAGAAAATAGCAGATTATCTGTTTCAACATTTGAACTCTACTTTTATTAAGATAACACACTGATGAATGTAATTAAAACTTTATTTTAGGCAAGATTTATCATACAGATGCTTTACAGAAAGAAATAATACAGTTTCACAGTTAATGTAAACAGAAAGCAGATGAGAAACAGATTCATTGTGTTAACTCTTTTTCAAATGTCCACAAATTCAAAACAAATTTTGTAAGATTTTATTTCTGTTTTGTTAAAAGTCCACCTAATTGTCTCAAAAACTATAGATTAAATTTAGGTCAATTATAAATTGATCTGAAGCATAATAGGATTAGGACTAGGGTGCTTCTCCAAATGATCAATTAAACTTTAGATTTTAACACCTACATCAAAGTAAAGACAGTACTTCTTTACCATATGCAGGCAGGAAAAAAGGCAAGCAGTTCGGCCAGCTTTCGGACAGATACCTTGCTGCTGGCTATACATTAAATTTTTGGTTGTATAATATATACTGGATAAAATGAGGATGTTGCAGTTATAAGCTAGACTCAGTAGACTTCTGCACTTTCTTTAGCTCCATGATTCTATTGTTTAGTAGAACAATATAATTGAAATCACACTGAAGTCAGTGGGAGTCTCTATATTATATGCAATATAACTAACACTTCACATATATAGCACATCTCATGCATTCTAGGTGCTTCTCATATTCTATTCCAGTAATTTTAGCAACATTCCTGTATACTACTTTGATATTATGTCCATATGGCAAATGAGATAAGAGGTATGTGACCAATACAATTTTCTATGGATATTCTTGAAAAATGGTAAATTCAGATAAGCAAAGATTTGAAAGATGTTATTTTTTGTCTAAAGGCAGTATTTTCATCACGCACCCCTACCTACATTAATAAAAACACATTTCTTGAAGTAATGATAAATTCTAATGCTTCTTTAACTGTGTACTCTTATGTTTTCTCAGAGTAAAGTGGGACTTACTGCCAGGAAAGTGTTTATAGGATTGTAATCTTAAAGTCATTACTCATTCTTCTTAATTTTTCCTTCCTTTTTGACACCTGGTGCAAATTTCCTACAACTTTCTCAGAATCTGTGGATTGGATGAGGGCAGAAAACCATAGGAAATATCAATATTAATACTTAATGGTGCCTGTCAATATCTAGAACTTAAGTGTGAATGAAAACAAAAGTCCATACTTTAGTCTGTAGCTGAATTTTGAAGCCATTTTAGTACACAACCTAATAGCTTCATTTGCAGGTCAATCCAGCTATTATTCTATCAACTGGAGGTATTTGCATGTCTCTCCCAGGGTTACGTGGAAGATCTACTGAGTGAGGCAGTAGTACACCCATAGATTGGAGCAAGAAAATGCTTTCATCAAGGACCAAATATAGTATCAGTTTTCCAACCACAGTGGTAAGTATTGATGTAATGTATGCAGACAGAAGGGAAGCAAGGCCATTTCGGGGGGTTGCAGACTGCCAGAAATAGTGCAAATTGAGTCCACTTTTAGGGTTAGGGTTAGTGCTAGGGAATCATGGGAACTGTATTTTATTGTGGCACCAGAGCTTTCTGACAGAGAAGACTCAATATCTCAGAAAAAAAAACAATACCCATGATTCCCTAGCACTAACCCTAACCCTAAAAGTGGACTCAATTTGTACTATTTCTGGCAGTCTGCAACCCCCCTTCATCAACTCTGTTGAGAAACCAGCTACCTTTGATTCTTCATTAACCTTAGCGTCATCTAGCTGCTATTCCATCCCCCTGTAACAGAGAGAACCATTTCCATTCCAGCTGATTTTTGTTTAAGAACTGGTGCCTTTTTCCTTTGCTCCCTTCTTCCTTTTGTGCCATGTCTTTTAGATTATAAACCTGACGGTAAAGATTGTTTTTTAAAAAATTGCTCTGTAAGCCTAAAGGGCAAGGTAAAATGCTTTAAATAAATAAGTAAAGAATGAAAAAGAACATATGCACCTGTTGCTATTATATACCTCTACCCAACTGTGAGTTTTCTTGAGGTTTAGATAATAATGTAAAACATAAAAGTAACTGTGAATTGGCCTTGCAGGTATAATGTACAAAAGCCACCAGTCACTGAAGAGTTACAGCAGGTGATACAGGCATCACATCTTGTTTTTGCACAACACTGGTTTCTTGTTATACTTCTTGCTTCTTTTGTACTTCCTCATCTTCTCCAATCTTCTCACCCCTGTGGTTGCTTCACAGACTTGAAAGATGATGGGAGGTAAAACAATGACCATTAAACCATCAAATCAAATTGCTGGGGGCAGAGAAAGAATAATTCCCTTGGGTTGAAAAGTTAACTGATTGCTCCAGTTGAGTAAGTGTGTGATTGCCCACCTGTTTCTGTTTTGCATTTACCTGCAAACTTGATGAAGTGCCCAAGAAATGACACTTCATTATGAAACAGATTTCTCTGTGTTAGGCTACTATATTTTATCCTTATAAATATCAAGCAAAATCCTTTAAGATCTGCCTCCCGCTGCCACAAAACAGTTGTTACAGGACTTATTCGGTGTTCCTAACACAAATACATTTATTTAGTGCTCGTCTAGAAGTACTCTAAGCTGCTGAAGGCTCACGAGGCTCAGGGAAACAACACTTTGTTAGAATCCAGATTAAACATCAAGGAATGAATTTATACACCCATTTTTTCTGCTGTCACTTTGTGCAACACCTGCAACTCAAGAACTATCAAAGACTCATGTTGACCCCAATGGTTTCACTTTTCAGCCTGGGAAAACTGTCAAGATACTCACTGGAATCTGATAAGGCAGAGTCTGTGCACTTGTAATAAAGGAAGGACATGTACATTAAAATGAACCCTGTGAATCAGTACATAAAAGACACCCAATGACAAGTCATGGAAAGATTTCTAATGGCACAGTGATCACTAGGCAAAAACCTCTAGTATATTGGGTGTACAGTTTAATCCTAGGTTTTAATGTCACAAACTGAGTGAGCATGAGGGAATAAAAAGAGGTAAATTAGTCATAAATCAGGCTGCCTTTTCATGTCTCCATCACACAAGATGCTGTTTGACAGACAGTTGACTTGACAATCCTGTATTTGGCCCTGACAAACTGCCCTAAAGTGCTGATTTATGCTGATATGATAAAGTTAAAATAAAAATAGATATTTTGTTGTTATGTGCCTTCAAGTTGTTTCAAATTATGACGACCCTAACTCCTATCATGGGTTTTTCTTGGCAAGATTCTTCAGAGGGGGTTTGCCATTGCCATCCTCTGAGGCTGGCTCTCAATTACAGATACAGTCGGTCCTTCATATCCACAGATATTTTTTATCCATGGATTTAAGCATCCATGGCTTGAAAATATTTTTTAAATATATAAATTCCAAAAATCAAATCTAGATTTTGCCATTTTATATAAGGAACACCATTTTACTATCCATTATATTTAATAGGACGTGAATATCCACAGATTTTGGTATCTGTGGGGGTCCTGGAACTAAACCCCAGGGGATAACAAGGGCCCACTGGATACTTAACAATTATGAATGTTGTTTAGATATTTAGCAATGTTTGAAACTAACCTCTGAATACCTGTGTATTCAAAGAAGCTGTGAAAAATGTGTGATTCCTCAAACAGATGAGAATGTATAACTATCTAGCTAAGTTGTAATACTGAGATGGTTATGACATATGGGACAGGAATGTGTACATGTAAAAGCCTTTAGGAAAAAGCTGTATAATGCTGCAGGAGACACTATGGGAAACTATGAAATTATGTAAGAACTTGATGATGATGTATTTATGATGGATAAAGGACTATGTTAACTGGTTTAGAAGGATGACATTCTTACATGGTTTAATTATTATCAAGCCTGTTAAAAAGATGCAGAGAGATCAAGGTTCAATTCTTATTAAAATTCCTATGGAAATGTAACATTTTAATAGTCATATCCTGTAATTTAATAATATGAAGGATGTCATACATGCAATGCATTGTTACATAAATTAGCTAAGAGCCTAAACATTGCTGTGTCTCTGTTTCTCACTAAAGGGGATGCGTATGTTTTAGATCTATGAATACTTATAATAAATAGCTTAATAGTATCAAAATTACATTTCTCATATAAATAGCCTGAAATTCCCATACTTAAAAATGCTTAAGATGAGTGTTGATGCTAACCTGGTCTGTCTTGTTTAACCACCATCATATGCTGGGGACTTGAAGTTGATAATGGAACCCCAGACAAAATCCAGAATTAGCTGACAAATAGCAAGGATCCTTAATTCCTCAGTGTAAGAGATAGGGGTGGGGAACCCCACCTGTTTCATGCAGGTATCTTGTCAGGTCAGAAACAGTACGAAAGGCCAAGTATCTTCCTCCATGTGACCTACAACATCTGTGCCATTTTTTTTTCCTGGAGGATCTCTTGCGCTATACCTGAAGCAAGTGCAAGCTGGCTGCCCTGTTGGAGCAAGGAATATAGCAGCTTGAGGACCATGTATCAACACTTTGGCTTAGAAAAAGTGCAGCAGGCCCTTCTGGAAAGGCAAGAAATGGGGGCTGTTTCCAGTGAGGGAGACAATTCTGAAACACAGGAAGAGGATGCTTGGAGAAATGGGACACAACGAAGCAGAACTATCAAGAATCATGCTTCAAGCTTGGAACTACAAAATCAATTTCAAGCAATCCCCTTAATGGGTAATTATGAGACATGGGAACAAGAACCACACATCTCTAAAGGCATGAAGGTAACCTTGGAGAGTTCTGTGAATGGAAGGGCTACTGCTTACTCCCAGAGGAAGAAGAGATGTGTGATTGTATTGGGAGATTCCCTATTGAGAAGATCAGAAGCAGTAATGTGTGGGCCTGTAAGATGTCTCAAGAGGTATGTTGTCTCCCAGGGGCAAAAATCCACGATGTAACAGAGAGACTAACATGACTCATCAAGCAGATTGACCATTACCCCTTCATCCTGATCCATGTTGGACCTAATGATACTGCAAGATATAGCCTTCAACATATTGCAAAAGACTATGGAGCTGAACAGACCGACAAAAAGAGCTGGAGTCCCGTTGGCTTGGCGGTGTGGCATATGCATGATGCACGCCACCCCCAAGATGCCAAGAACACACTGTGAAGCTTCCCTGAGCAACCACACAGTGGTGGTGTTTTGCCAGCATGGTGTTTAGACGTCGCAAGCCACCGAAACGCAGAAAAACCGCCACCACGGTGGCAAAGGCGCCTTTTTCCTGGCACAAAAAGGAGCATCTTTCTGCTGCTTCTTTTTGCATCAGGAAGATGCCACGTTGGAGGTATGGCATGCAGTTGCTGCACCCCTAACCTGGCGAGCAAAGGGGCGGCAGCAAGCCGCTCCTTCAGGGCTGTCTATTTCACTCTTGAGAGGCTCTAAGGAGGAAGCTAAAGGAGCTTGAGGCACAAGTTATTTCACAATTCATTCCTATTAAGAACAGCTAAGGAAGAGGGAGAAAAATTCAAGAAGTGAACAACTGGTCCCACGGGTGGTGCCATCAAGAAATATTTGGCTTTTTGGACCATGGTCAACACTGTCATGAAGAGGGACTTTTGGTAGGGGATGGATTGCACTTCACAGCAGTAAGAAATAATGTATTTGCTGGGAATCTCATAAATCTAATTCGGAAGGCTTTAAACTGAATTACATAGAGAAGATGGTATTCTAGAGGGCCAAGGTACACCAAGTACTGGGGGCAATGGATCTAATGATACAGGGGGAGATGAACCAATAGTACAAGGGCCCAACAGTGGGTAGGAAAAACCAACAAGGAATCAGCTGGATAGAATGGCCTAACATCTTAGATGTATCCACACTAATGTGGATAAAAATAAACAAGATGAACTTGAACTGTTAATACAGGAAGGAAAAGAAATAATTTAATAGGCACAAGTGAAACCTGGTGGGATGAATCTCATGATTGGAACATGATTGGAAGGGTATAACCTATTCCAAAGAAACAGACCAAACAAAAACAGAGGAGGAGCATCAGCATTATATGTCAGACGTATACACCTCTAAGGAGATCCATGACACTGAGAATGAGAAACAGATTGAGAGCCTTTGGGTAAAAATTAAAGGCGACAGAAACAACAGTGGCATCACTGTGGACATCTGCTATAGGGCCCCCAAGCAGACAGAAGATTTGGCTGATGCCTTTCAAAAACAAATGACCAAATATTTAAATATGAGATATATAGTAGTAATGGGAAACTTCAACCATTCTGATATTTTTGGAAGTCACAGTATGCCAAGGTCAAACATCTCCTCACTTATTTTACAGAAAATTTCATTGTATAAAAGGTAGAAGAAGCAATGAGTGAATCAGCTATTTTGAATTTGATCCTAACTAAGGGGGATGTGATATATGTGGTATGTTTCTTTAAGTCTTACATCCTCTCTCTTCATCCACCTGTTTCATGTTACTGTGTTATTATAAAAGATTATGTGATCTTGGGAGTGGCAGGAGTTGTTTGGATAAGAGACTGATCAAGTGTGTATGAGTATTCTGAAACTCCAGCTTTCCAGAGGATACTGACTTTCCAGTAAATGTATCTTTCTTTCTGAGAAGCTCAGCGAAGTACTCTTCTTTATATTACAGGGGGGGCTGCAAACGGGCAGCACAGAGCCGTCCCGGGAAGCGGCGGATCGGGACCGCGGCTACCCCATGCTGCAGCCCCAATCCTCCCTTTTGCCACCCTGAAAAGAGCAGCAAAATGCCGCTTCTTTTAGGGGCAGCAAAAGGGCACCTTAAGAGCCAGCGCGCGGCTCTTTGTCACCCCTTCCAGCACAGCGTGTCAGGACACAGCGCCGGGAGGGCATCAGGATGCCGTCGGCATGGGGTTGGGGCAGCGTGCGGTTGCCCTGCCCCATCTCTCCCTCCAGGCCAGCCCTTTGGGCCAGTCTGCAGAGGTCCTGAGAGGTCCAAAACACACTGCAAAAATAATCCAGTTTGACACCACTTTAACTGCCCTGGCTCAGTGCTAGGGAATCCTGGGAACTGTAGTTTATTGTGGACCAAAGTTCTCTAATTAGAGAAGACTAAATGTCTCACAAAACTACAATTCCCAGAGTTCCCTAGCATTGAGCCAGGGGAGTTAAAGCAGCTGTCTATTCCAACTCTAAGATTTTATGATTCTATGGATTTCATGGGGTTGCAGCAGAAAGAAACTGTATAGTGTCAAGAAGGACAAAACAAGCCAGATTATAGAAGCTGCACAAGATGTGACTGGCAAGTCAGACATAGGAGAGCTAACAATTTAAACTGGAGAGCAAGTATTAAGAAAACAGGAAGACTGAATTCAGTGTCAGTTAATAGGTCAATCACATTTGACCACTGGGAGGCCAGTTGTGAGAAAAGCCAGCCTCCATGAAGGAATATGGATGAAGAGGAAAATGCTGCTTGCCAGACTTGGCAGAATAGAACAATTGATTTTCAGCACCCTCTCACCAAAATCCAAAGTGTATGGAAGGCCTTTCAATAGTCATAGCAAAAAAAGATTTTTAAAAAGATTTTGAATTGCTAGAGCAAAAGGAGCTACATATCCTATATATAATCTGTATGAAAAAATGTACAGGTATAGGATTGAGTACAGGGACACAGTGGCTTAGTGGTTAAGACGGTGTCTCTGACGACTGCAAGATCAGCAGTTCGAGGGCCAGGTGCCACGGGGCAGAGTGAGTTCCTGTCACTAGTCCCAGCTTCTGCCAACCTAGCAGTTCAAAAGCATGTAAAAATGCAACTAGATAAATAGGTATCACTTTAGTGGGAAGGTAACAACCATCTCTGCACTTTATAGCGTGGGTTAAAAAAATACAGTACTCCAAATATCATAGGGCTGGAAATGCAAACATGTCTCACTACTGGCAAATTTGGTTAGGGTTGTAGTTGAGAAGCTTCAGAGTTGCAGTCCAACAACATCTGGAGGGCTACACCTGTCTTAGTTAGCTACCAAGGAGCTTGCAGTCTAAAAGAGATAGCGGGAAAATACTTCTTAAATGGGATGTGCTCAGGACAAGAGGAGGAGACAAGGATTGGGAGGTTAGGATGTATGCAAATGCTGCTAGGATGGAATCCTATACATGTTTACCTGGAAATGTCTCATTGAAACCAATGGAACTTATTTCTGAATAGACATGCATAGGATTGCACTGTAAATGTCTGTGAGCAAAGGGATATTTGATACTAACCAAAAGAGCTTCTTTCTTCCATGTATTCTGAAAGGTGCTACAAAATCCCTTTGCGTACTGATTTTTCAGACTAACACAGCTATGTCTTTAAATTCTACTACTATAGATGTCTGTTACAGTCACATATAAATAGAACACATCATTCATAGATATGTGTGAAAGCTTGCAATAGAGAATATATATTCTTTTTTATTCATAGATGGATGAAACCTCTCCATCTTTTATCTGACTTTGCAACTTTTAAACATGAACTAGTCAAACTCATAAGATTAGGACTTATCTCCTATGCATTAAAAACAAAACTGTGGCAATTATGCAATGTTTACACAACAAGTTGTTAATAATGACAGATAGCAAGAAAGTATCGAACTGCCTGGAAGCATTTATCTGAGAAGCAAACCAGGAAAGCTACATTCCAATAAATAAATGAATAAATGAATAAATAAATATAAAAATAAAATAAAATGGTGGGCCTGGCAACCAGCACTTCATTAAATAATTTATTTTGGCTTGTTGGAGGGGCAGCCAGTGGATCCACTGCCACAGGGGCAGCAAATCCACTCTTGTTTTTTTACCTGATACTGAACTATGGCCCATAACTAGCAATGCTCTGTTTCAACTTGGTGCAGGAAGAGTGGTGGTACAATTTAGAAAGGCTTAGTTGTCCCTGCCACAGATATTCTGGCAGCCACTGCCTTGTGTTTTTTTCACAAATACATTTAATCTCCCTGTCTCTTGTTGCCCAAAGCCAACGGAAATCATAACAGTCTTACAAGATTTCTTGGAATATACTCAGCTTTAAGTGTTTTGGTTAATCTATTTAGGAAGGTCAGAGTACACAGTCTACTGAGAACATGTCATTGGTTTCCTGTGGCCCCCAAATGACACATGGACAGTAAGCTTAAGAGAATATTACAAGTCAAACTTTGAATCCATTTACACGTTGAAGTTTTTGTAACGTGTGTGTGTGTGTGTGTGCGTGCAAGCCTTCAACTCAGCTTTCAACTTACAGCAACCCTATGAATTCCAGTACAGTTTTCTTAGTGGTCTCTCATCCAAATACTAACCAGGGCTGACCCTGTATAGCAGGGGTAGGCAACCTTTCCCCTTTAAGGGCCAAGGGACTTCAGCTCCCAGAATCCCAGGAGCTATTGGCAACATGAGACTATTGGCCAACATGGCTTAGGCTTCTGGGAGCTGAAGTCCCTCGGCCCTTAAAGGGGAAAGGTTGCCTACCCCAGCTGTATACCTTCCAAGATTAGATGGGATCTGGTACCTTTAAGGTATTTAGGCCCTCTTTGTAACTACACTACATCTAAAGTGGTCTCACTATTAATTACATCGTCTTCTAAATATATATGACTGGTCTAGAATGCATGGTTACAAAGTAGGGAAGAAATGTCTGACCTATTAAGCAATAGGAGTTCTTTATAAATTTTCGTCTTGAAGAAAGCAACAAGTAATTTTAGAATTTTTTTTCCCACTGCAAGAACTATGCAGTTTTTGAAGACTATTCACAATTTGGGATTTGGAATAATAGAATCATAGAATCATAGAGATGGGAGAGACCTCAAGGACCATTCAGTCCAACCCCCTGCCATGCAGGAACATACAATCAAAGCACCCCCAACAGATGGCCATCCAGCTTCCATTTAAAGACCTCCAAAGAAGGAGACTCCACCACACTCCGAGGGAGTGTGTTCCATTGTCGAACAGCTCTCACTGTCAGGAAGTTCCTCTTAATGTTGAGGTGCAATCTCTTTTTCCGTAACTTGCATCCATTGTTTTGTGTCCTAGTCTCGGGAACAGCAGAAAACAAGCTTGTTCCATCCTCAATATGACATCCCTTCAAATATTTAAACAGGGCTATCATATAATCTCTTAACCTTCTCTTCTCCAGGCTAAACAGCTCTCTAAGCCATTTCTCGTAGGGCATGGTTTCCAGACCTTTCACCATGTTGGCTGCCCTCTGGTCACACTCCAGCTTGTCAACATCCTTTTTCAATTGTGGTGCCCAGAACTGAATGCATTATTCCAGGTGAGGTCTGACCAAAGTGGAACAGAGTGGTACTATTACTTCTCTTGATCTAGACCAGAGGTAGACAACCTGTCCCCTTTAAGGGCCAAGGGACTTCAGCTCCCAGAAGCCTCAGCCATGTTGGCCAATAGTTCCATGTTGGCCAGTAGCTTCTGGGATTCTGGGAGCTGAAGTCCCTAGGCCCTTAAAGGGGACAGGTTGCCTACCCCGATCTAGACCCTATATTTCTATTGATGCAGCCTAGAATTGCATTGGCTTTTTTAGCTGTCACATTACACCAGGGGTAGGCAACCTTTCCCCTTTAAGGGACGAGGGACTTCAGCTCCCAGAATCCCAGGAGCTATTGGTCAACATGGGACTATTGGCCAACATGGCTGAGGTCTGTCCTTAAAGGGGAAAGGTTGCCTACCCCTGCATTACACTGTTGAGTCATGTTGACTCATTTATTCTACACAAAATTAACACGATGTCCTGGTTCATATGAAAAGCCAACACCACCTTCAGCAAGAATGTGATGTCAGGATGGAGAATCACCTTATCTTTGGGGAAACGGAGGTAGGATTGGTCCATCCATAAGGCACATAACTCGCTCGCATGATGAGCTCAAAACAGCCTTTTTGCATAGGAAACGGCATTTTCTGAACAGAAAAAAATGGACAGGTTGCTTACCTGTAACAATATTTCTTTGAGTGGTCATGTGAGAATTCACACAAATGGGTTATATCTGCGCATGCGCAGCAGCCTCAAAAACTTCTGGAATCACTAGGCAGAACTTCAGTTGCAACTTTTTGGCAGTAATTCCGCCCATCCCTATAAAGCACCCTAGCGATCCTGCTCTTTCCCAGTTCTGAAACGTATGCCGCCAAGCAGAGACAGCAAGAATTTAGTAGTGAGCAGGACATGACTGAGGGGAGGATGGGTGGGATTTGTGTGTATCTGCAGATGACCAATCAAAGAAATACTGTTACAGGTAAGCAACCTGTCCTCCTTCTTCGTGGTCTCTGAGAATCACACAAATGGGTTATGAGTCAGTAGAGGAGAGAGTGTCCTGAAACCAATTTAAATTCAAACAAGTTCTATTTATTAACAACAATAAACTTTAACTTTAAGAAGCATTTGTATTAGACATTCTTGGTTTCTTATAAAGAGAAACATAATCACCTTAGTGTAAACCAGCAAGCAACATTGCCCTCCCAAAGGCTGCATCTTGTCTGGCTCTAGAATCCGGTCTATAATGCTTAATGAAGATCAAAGGTTGAGACAGCAGCCTTGCACACATCCTCCAGGGGCGTCCCAGTCAAAAAAGTGGAGGATGCAACTACCGCCCTAGTTGAGTGCGCCCACACCCTGGCTGGAGGATCCCTTCCTGTAAGCTCATAACAGACGTGGATAGTATTAACCACCCATTTGGAAAAACTCTGAGTCGATAGAGCAAGCCCTTTCTTAGCCTCCAAATAACAAAATAATAATGCTAATAATGCTAATAATGCTAATAATGCTAATAATAATAATAATAATAATAATAATATTTATTTATAGCCCGCCCCTCTGCGGAGCAATCGAGGTGGGTTACAGCATTATAAAACATACAGCTTAAAAACATTCCTATCCCATATCCAACTCTCCCACCCCTTAAAACAGGATTAAACAATTGAGAATTAAAACATCGTGCTCCATAATAAAATGCAATAAAACAATAACAAAGTAATAGAGCAGGCACAGGAAAGGGGCAGTGAAATAAACAGCCGTTTAGAGTGTCTCGAGCCCAATGTTCTGTCCAAATAGAAGGCAGTGCCTGTCAAACATCAAGTGTATACAGCCGGTACTCAGTATCAGTAGTTGGGTTCGGGGCCATAGTGGGCAGCACGATGTCCTGGTTCATATGAAAAGCTGACACCACCTTCAGCAAGAATGTGATGTCAGGATGGAGGATCACCTTATCTTTGGGGAAACGGAGGTAGGATTGGTCCATCCATAAGGCACATAACTCGCTCGCATGATGAGCTGAAGTGATGGCCACCAAGAAAGCTGTTTTCCAGGACAACAATCTTAAGTCTGTGGTGGCCATCGGCTCAAAGAGTTTAGAAGAGAGGCCTGAGAGAATCAGGCTGAGGCTCCAAGCTGGCATCGGTACCGAAGCAGGAGGGTGTAGGTTAGCCAGTCCTTTGAGAAAACTCTTTAATAAGGGATCCTAAAAAAAGGAGGGTCTGCCCTGCAGTTGGTAGTGAGAGTAGATGGCTGACAGGTAACATTTGATCGATATCAATCCTAGTACAGAGTCAGCGAGAGTCATAAGGAATTCCAAAACTCCCGGGACCGAGGCACGGGATGGAGAGAGATCTTTGCTAGCAAGGAAGTCCAAGAATTTGCTCCATTTAAGAGCATAAGATTTCTGTGTGGATGGCTTCAGGGTGGCCTGAACAACAGCACTCACTGGGTCTGGGAGGGTGTCTAAGGCCGAATTCTCCATGCTACCAGTGACAGGCTGTCGATATATGGGTGATAAACCTGTCCCTCATGAAGAGAGAGCAGGTCAGGACGGGGCTCGAGCCGGTGAAATTCTCTCCGGGACAGGTGCAAGAGCGGAGCAAACCACATCTGCCTCAGCCAGCAAGGGGTGATGAGGATGGCGTCGGAGTGATCTGTCATCATCTTGGCTATCACTCTGGTGATGAGAGAGAAGGGAGGGAAGATGTAAAGCAGCTTTCTTGACCATATGAACAGGAAGGCATTGCCTTGAGAGCCCGGGGACTTGATCCTTGAATAGTACTAAGTGCACTGGCTGTTTAGATGGGAAGCGAAGAGATCGATCAAGGGCATCCCCCACATATCGAAGAGGTTGGCGACCGTCTCAGGATGGAGGTGCCATTCATGACACGAACTTGAAGACCTCCTGAGCTGGTCCGCAAGCATATTCTCCTTCCTGGAAAGGTGGATTGCTTGAAGGGTAATGCTCCTCTCTACATCTCTACATCAACTCTACATCTGCAGGGTGATCTCGAGAAGAGTTGAGGATCTTGTCCTTCCTTGCTTGTTACAATACATGATCGTGGTATTGTCCGTTGATAGAACTACCTTGGTCAGAAGAAGGGGCTTGAAGGCAAGGAGAGCCTTTTCTACAGCTAACATCTCAAGCTTGTTGATATGGAGCCGCTGTTCCTGAGGAAGCCAATGGTCCTTGATGGTAAAGTCGAGGGTATGAGCACCTCATCCTTCCATGGAAGCATCCATTGTTAGAGAGATTTGCAATTGCGGGGGCAGGAAAGGCATTCCCACAGACATTCCCGGGATTGAGCCACCAACGTAGGGATTGGGAAACCACCCTCGGTACCGTGAGCCAGTGCGAGAGTAGATCCCATGCGGGATCGAATGCTGATAGGAACCAGGACTGCAGGGGTTTTAGATGAAGATGGGCCCAAGGGATAACATGGAGGCCATGTGACCCAAAGCTATTTGGACAGTGTGGGCCTTGACGTGTCGTCATGACCGGCAGTCCCTCACCACCGTCTTCAAGGTCTGGAACCTGTCTGCAGGAAGGTAAGCCATCGAGCATTCTGAGTCCAGGATGGATCCAATGAACTTGATCCTCCTGGTCGGGATGAGACTGGAGTTCTCCATGTTGATCATGAGGCCCAGCAACTGCAGAAGAGAGGGTAAAATCAAGGAGCCAGTCATCAAGATATGGGAAGACCAAGATCGTGTACTGGTGGAGGCAAGCTACAACCGGTGCCATGCACTTTGTGAACACTCTCAGAGCTGTGGAGAGTCCGAAAGGGAGCACTCTGTACTGGAATATCAGGTCTCCCACAGTGAAGGCCAGGAACCTCATGTGGTCCTCTCAAATCCCAATGTGGAAGTAGGCATCCTTGAGATCAAGGGTCACCAGCCAGTGGTCCTCCTACAACAATGGTAGAATGGAGGCAAGTGTTACCATGCGAAAATGATGATAGACCATACATTTGTTTAAGTAACACAGGTCCAAAATGGGCCGAAGCCTCAAGTCCTTCTTCAGTACCGTGAAGTAGCGAGAGAAGAAACAGAAGCGGAGATTAACAGGATCTACGGGCTCATTAGCGCCCTTGGCCAAAAGAGTGCACACTTCGTCGAGTAGGGTGTTGGAGGGGGAGGTGGCGTTGAAGGCTTCGGTGACAGGGAGCTCAGTGAACTCGAGGGCATAGCCATTGCCAATGATGTTAAGCACCCACGAGTCTGGAGTTATCTGAGACCAGGTGTTAAGGAATGGTCTCAGCCTATCACCAAAAAGCTAGGAGACTGAGTGCACGGCCCCATCTCATAAAGCTTTCTTGGGGCAGTCAGTGTCTTTTTTGTGGTACCCTTGATGGTACCATGATTGTGGGGGTTGGTGACGACCAGAAGAGAAAGAAGACTGGGAAGGGTGCCGTTGCCTGGGCTGGTCTTGTTGGAAATGCCTCTCCTGTGCATAATAAAGCCTGTGTTGTTGGGCTAGTACCACAGCTGATGGCCTCCAAACTGACGATGCTAGGGCTGGGAAGTGGAAGAGGACATACTGTGCTTCCGTGAGATAATGGAAGTTGAACCGCTCATTGGTGTTCTTATTGAACAGTCCAGAATAATCAAATGGCATGTCCTTTATAATGTTATTGGCACACGGGGTCAGGTCCGAGGATATGAACCACACATAATGTCTCAGTGCCACTGAGCCAGAGATTAGCTTGGCCACACAATCAGCTGAGTGACGGGCCGAAATGATCTGTTGGCCTCAGCCTGAAGAGCCAGCGCCAA
This sequence comes from Phrynosoma blainvillii, assembly GCA_026167975.1. Taxonomy (NCBI): domain Eukaryota; kingdom Metazoa; phylum Chordata; class Lepidosauria; order Squamata; family Phrynosomatidae; genus Phrynosoma; species Phrynosoma blainvillii. Next base: position 95,698,348 of record JANUYF010000001.1, read on the forward strand.
TGTTTTTTTTGTCCTCAGGAAGGTCGTCCAGGAGCGGTAGCATACGTCCCATCAGGTGCTGCTGGTATGCACCCATGCAGGCCGAATAATTCGTGACCTTCATGTCCACAACGGCCTATGCATAGAACTTTTTGGCTAGCCCATCAATTTTCCTACTTTCTCTGTCCACCAGAGATGTCGAGGTCTTCGGAGTGGACTGAATCTGGGCATCGTCCACAATGGCAGAGTTGGGCTTCAGATGCCAAAGAGTCATGATGACTGCAAGGGAGCAATCCTATACAAATTTTCGATTTTGTGGGATGTGGAAGGGATGGTCACTGGTGTGGCCCAAGAGCGCTGGGCGATCTTCTGTAGAGAGGGCAAGAAGCCCAAGGCAGGAGGCGTGGGGACTTACCGTGCACTCTCCTCTCGATCATGTCAAGCGCATCGTCATCAGTTCTCACCACTTCAATTTCCAAAGCGTTCCCCATCTGGACGACTTGATCTGCAAAGGATTTAACATCATTGGTCGGAGAAGCCGGAATATGTTCCACCAAGAGCAAAAATTAATGGTCAGACTCCAGAGATGGCAAACGGGATGACTGAGAGTGGTGAGAACATGGAGAACCACAGGACTGTGGGGAAGCCTAGCGGGACCGAAACTGCTGGGGAGAGTTTGGAAGCGGCCTTTGCTGGAGTGATTGCCGTCGGGGTGGAGGCATCAGTGGCTCAGATGAGGCAGACCTGTGCACTTGTGCCTGCACGGTGGTGGTGTGGGATGGAGGCGGTGCTGTGTACGGCATCGAAGAGTCTCAAGATCCACTGGCACTAGATAGAGCTGAGAGATGGAATCGTAGACCAGGTTCAGAATGACCGAAGGAGAGAGTCCTCCTCCTCCTCCTGGGCTGCGCCATCAGTCTCAATACTGAGAGCTCCTCGATCCCAATGGGTAAGGGACCCAACGGCACGGTCCCGGGCCAGCTCTAACTGAAGGAAGGAAGAGATGTGGGGTCAAGACCAGCACATCATCCCGAAGCTCCCCTTCCAACTCGGAGTCAAGTCTACATGGGGCTCCTGCCATACCGCAGTCGATATTGTGGCGGTCAGTACCCAAATCAGAGATGACAGCCCCAGTACCGAGGAATACGGTGCTAGTATCGGAGGTGTTAGAGGCCTTGATGTGGATGGTGTAGGATTCTTGGTTCTCGAACCCTCTCCTGAAGAAGGATGAGCCTTTTTCAAAGAGGAGTCTCAGATCTTTCTCTGTCAGTAGAATGGCTCCTTTTTGAGGCCTTTTTGGCCCAATGGTCGTCCGGGGAGCGTCCACGCTCAGAACGAGCTTTCTTTGGCTTTCCTCGATCCTTGTCAACATCTCCATCCGATTTGGAGGACTTCTTGCGAGGTCTAGCCCTGTCCTTATCAGGATTCTCCATCATTGAAGAAGCTCCTGGGGTCAGGGTTGACCCCTTTCTACACAAAATAACCACATGCAAATTTTGCACAGAGTAAGTACAATATTTTCTGTTCTGGGAATAGCACTTTCTGTGCAGAAAATATTATTTTTGTTTCAAAATATTAGTTTCTGTGTAGAAATGGCTGTTTCCTGCACAAAACCAACATTACTTCTTTATCCACTTTCAAATCCGAGTTAAAGACTATTTTGTTCAGGGAGGCATTCCCTGGTATTGTCTGATATATATTTACTTGTTTTCTAACTTAGGTTTACAGTGGATGTTGTTAGTAATTGTTGTAATTGTCTTTGTTTAAATTGACTTTTATTATTCTGCTCATTGTTTTAACTTAGATTGTACGCCTCTGGCAGGCTTTATTTGTTTTATTTGTTTTAGTCTTGATTGTCTTTTGTACAGCGCAGAGTACACTGACAGCGCTCTAGAAATAAACTTTAATTATTATTATTATTATTATTATTATTTTCCATTTAAAAATCATGTGCACATTTTTTTATCATTCTTCAAAGAAAAATGTTTTTGATCATTCTTCAAAGATTTCTGAAAATGATTTCCATCCTTATAAGGAAATGTCTAATAATTATATATAATCACAAAATCTACATTGAAATATATAAATGTAAGATCTAAACAATTTGGAATTGGTGTGGAAAGAAGTGGTAGCAGCAACCACCAGGTTACGATATAAACAGGGTGCTTCAAAGCACAAAAAGATATAAGTGGAAGTTGTTTTTGAAGTATGCAGTGCTCAAGATTTTTGATGGCATATTGTTTTATTTTGAAATAGTTTAGACTGTCTTTAAAGGTGAAAATCTCTGAAGCTAACTGAGAAGAGAAAAATATACAAGACAAATTAAAAGGACCTCTCTCCCCTACACACCTTTGGTGGAAAGCAAGTGAGAATGGCCTCTGCAGATGACTGTACAGCACAGACATGTTGGTATGGAAGAAGGCAATTCTCCTTTAAGTAACTTTACCCCAAACTGTTTAAGGATTTAAAGCTTAAAAGCAGCACTTTAAACTGAACACAGATACTCCCACCTTGAGTAGCTGTCAAAGTATCAGTGTTACGTGAGATTGTCAGCCCACTGATATCTAGATGACCATACTAGCTTAAATTTCTCAGCCATCTTTAAAAGCAACTCCAGAGCACAAATAATCCAGAGAACAGCCAAAGCTTTGACAAGATCACCTGCCAAGGCAGCAGGAAACTCCCCAAGAACTGTCAGGAATCCATCTGTATTCATAAGCCTCCTGGGGCAGACCATCTTAATTGGCCCCACACCCCTGCAGGCGCTCAGAGTCTCAGTGAGTCTATACCCTACCAGGTAGTGAGCAGTCCATAACAATGGAACTACAGAGAGTTCATCCACTCCCAGATCACTGTCATCCTGCCCTGAACAGAAAACCAGGTCCAGAGTGTGTCCTGCAACATGGGTGGTCCCAGATATTAATTGGGATAGCCCCATGATTGTCATGCAGACATGCAGTCCTGAGCTGCTCCTGACAGTGGAGTCTCTACATGGATGTTGAAATCCGCCAGCACCACCAGCTGAGGGGACTCCATGCCACCACACAGACCAACTCAGCCAGTTCAAGAAAGGAGACTGTTGAGCAGCGGGGTGGATGGTACACCAATAAAATCCCTATTCTGTCCCAGCCATCCACTTTTAGGTAAACACACTCATATCCAGTAGATTGTGGGACAGGGCACCTGGTAAGAGAAATGGAATCCAACTCCCTCCCCCCATCCTGGCCTCTCCTGTTGCTGTATAGAGAAGCCAGGTGGGAAAAACTGGGAGAGATTAGCCCCCCAGCTTCATTCAGTCAGGTCTCCATAATGCAGGCCATTTGGCAGGATCAATGATGTATTTCCATTCACCGACCTGGCATTGAGCAATAGCATTTTCAGCCCAGGCCTGCTGCCAAGGTTACCTATGCTATTTGAAATGGAGATCAGCTTGGGAGTACAATACCCTGTGGCTCTCCCTTCTAGAATGACAGGGCTGACTCCCCATACTATATCTCCCGCTGCCCTTTACTGTCATAATGGTTGCTTCCTGGGCTGCTTCTGCTCCCATGCCTTGTTTGGCCATTTTGAAACACCTACTGTATATACTTGATTATAAGCTGACCTCATGTATAAGTCAAGGTCAGGTTTGGGGGCTAAAATTATGGATTTTTATACGGCCTGTGGATAAATTGAGGGCAAAACCTAGGGGCATGTAACAAAGCATCTAAAGAATGAACCAAAGGAAAACAATGCCAAAGAACTAACAAAATTGCAGCAGGCATAACTGTGCTCACACTGAAGGCTGGATGGATGAGAGAGTGGGTGAGGGGTCAGTGCTTCCAGGACAGATTACACACTTGCCTTTCACCAGGGGATAGTTTCTTTTTAAAATAAGAGTTAAAGTACAATACTTACATTGACCTGTGGATACGTAACTCAGATTTTTGGGTCAATTTTTGACCAAAATTTCAAGACTTATAGACGAGTATGTACAATATTTTTAGGATATGAGCCAAATTTTTTAAAAGTCTCAAATCAATGTAATTTCACACATCCACAAATGATCTGCCCAACTGGATGACCAAATTTTTTTTTTCTTCTTACAAAGCTAACTCAAAGTCTCAATGGGCACCAGCACCCCTCACTACCAGCACTATGCAGTAACAATTACAAAGGGCTTAGTTTGAAAAGGATAATTATCTCCAGTCTTACAATCAAGGCATAGAAGGTATAGAAGAGTTAATCATTTTGGGTTAAACAGAACTCTGATGCAATCTGCAAACGGCAATTTCCAGAAACCCTGGATATTTATATTCTTGTCTTGCTTCAACACATATCGATAAACTAGGGAATCTCCATTTAAGATTAACCTAAGATGTCCTGGATGATAAGCACCCAGTGAATTGTAATCATTCACAGTCTTATACAGCAAGAACTGGAGTATATAGATAGTGAAGTTGTAGTCAGTTTACTTGTAGCCTATAATGAGTATATTTTCAGACCTGGAACCTCTGGCTCACATCCTGTAAAATGAGCTTATGACTTCATAACTGTTAGGTAGTCACATTTATGATCATGGCACTATAGTCACAACTGCCAAGATCCCACTCTTCTTGTCACATTGCCACTTGCTGGGGACTGGAGAGGTCATCCTCCAGCACCCAGTCACCAACGCTACAGAATGCCATCCCTGGATTTTATGGTGGGTTTGGGGAAGTCAAAGCAGGAAATGGACATGGTAGTCATCTTAAAAGAACCGAATGAAAAGATTAATTATTTAACGAAACTAATTCAAGAATTCGGAGAATTGGCAGGCTTTAAAATCAATAATACCAAATCTAATATTTTAACTTTGAATATGTCAAAAAGAGAAGACATTGAATTACAGGAGAAATCAGGCTTTCAAATTTGTAAAAAAGTTAAATATTTGGGTATCAAACTTTCTAAGAAAAATTCCAGTTTATAAGATAACTATGGACCTTTATGGAAGGAGATTAAAAGTGACTTGTCAAAATGGAAACATTTAAACTTATCACTTATGGGAAGAATTTCGGTGATTAAAATGACTACTCTACCTAAAATAATGTTTTCATTTCAAAATTTGCCAATTTTGACAAATGACAAACAGTTTAAAAAATGGGGGGAGGAGATTTCAAGGTTCATTTGGGCAGGGGGAAAGCAGTGAATAAAATGGAAAATCTTAAAAGACGCAAGAGAGGAGGATTGGGGGTGCCAGATTTCAAATTATTCTTGTGCCCTTGAGTGGATTTAGAACTGGATAAACTTTGAAGATGACAAGATGTTAAACCTAGAAGATTCAATAAAACATACAGATGGCATGGCTATCTATGGTACAAGAGAGTGGAGGTCAATAAAGAATTCAGTGATCACTCAATCAGAAGGGCTTTACTAAGAGTATGGATGAAAGTTAAAAATATGAGATATAGGGAGCTCCCAGCTGGTTATCACTGCAAGAGGCCTGGATGATAGGATACAAAACACATCTAAAAGATTGTCTAAAATATCAAGAAATATTACATTGGGAAGGAAGTGTACCAAGACTGAAATCAAGTGACGAAATGAAAGAAATAAGAACGGATTGCCACTGGTTTACGTATCATCAGTTGAGTGACAGATTTAAAATTGACCTTAAATTAGAGAGTTTCAATAGAAACAGAAATGAATTAGATGAGATCTTGCTAGAAGAATCAAAAGGTATTATAGCAAAGCTATACAAACTGCTGTTGAAAACAGAATTAGAAACAGAAGTTGTTAAAGATTGCATGATAAAATGGTCGCAAAATTTGGATATTTTGGTGCAAATAGATAAATGGGAAAGAGCTTGGGGGCAAGATCTAAAATATACATTATTCATGGACCTAAAGGAAAACTTTTATAAAATGCTTCACAGATGGTATGTCACACCAAATAAAATGGCTAAAATTAGAGGCCATGAGATGGGTGAATGCTGGAAATGTGAGAGGAACGAAGGGTCACTATATCATCTATGGTGGGCATGCCCGATGGCAGTGAAATATTGGAAAGAAATTCACAAAACTATGCAAATAGTAACACAAATACCTATTAGGATAGCCCAGGAATATTTTTTGCTGAATATAATAGATGGAGAAAATGACAGGAAACATTTGAAATTTATTCTCTATTTAGTAACAGCAGATAGAATAATATTTGCGCAGAAATGGAAAGAGAAAGATATTCCAACGATAGATGACTGGTTAATTAAATATATGGAAATGATGAAGTTAGACAAATTTGACGAAGATTATGAACAATACATATAAAAGAGGATGGGAAAAAGACTGGGAACGATTGGCACAATATTGTAAGGAAAGATGGTCCAAAGAAATTGTTAATTAGAAGGCCAAAGTAGGAGAAGAAATTAGATATATGTTAATAATATTATATTGTAATAGATATTGTAATAGATACTGTATTATGTGTTCGTCAGGGGTCTGTGGATATCTGTAAATAGCTATCGGATACGAATGGATGATGGGAGTATAGTGCTCAGCCTTATTAGAAACAAACTTTTGAAGTTAAAAAAATGTATTGTACAGTTATACATGTTAAGAGAAGAATATACCTATCATTACACTTAAGTTATACTCAAGAGCTTAAGAAAGGAGATAAGAAGAGAGAAGGTTAAATTTGTGTTTGGTTGTATGTTTGGATGTATGTCTGTTAAATGAAATAATGGATTTAATAAAATTAATTTAAAAAACAAAGAGAAAATGGAGCACAGCCACTACACTGTAGCTGCATCTTCCAATGCAAGATCTCAGCCTGAGATATTTTCTAAATCATGGGAGGGGGTATTTATGCAAATATTTCATTAAACTAGGCTGCAAACATATACAAAGTTTGATCCTCATATGGCTGCATGTGGAAGGGAGAAAGTAGGCAACAAAAAGATATAGTCTTGATTGTCACTGAAATCCACGGATTTTTAAGTGATTTCCTAGACATTAAATGAGAGAAACTAACCATATGGAACAAACTGATAATGGCAAAATTACAACCACAGTGAACATTCATTTACTTTGGGGGGGGGGGGGGAACAGAAATATTTCACAGAATCTGACTGAGGACATATGAATTTTTAATGGCTACTGAAGATCATTTTTCCTCTGATATGCTGTGTTTTCATATTTTTATACAGATAGGGCTGTTCTTGCTTTCAAAACATAATCCTAACCAAAAAGAGATAGTAAGTACAGTATAAGGACATAGCTCAACCAGGCACTCTTCCATCTACAAACACCATCAGTCACAGGAAGCATAACCAGTAGGCAGGGATGATGGGTGTTTAGTGCATCAGGCTGGGGAGAGTTGAGAGCCAGTAAGGCTTGTAGCCCACTGAGAGCAAACAAACAGGAAGAGAAACAAGAAGCAAAATACAGAGACATAGCTGTGTTAGTCTGGAATATCAATACGCAAAGGGATCTTGTAGCAGATTTGAGACTAATTGTGTGAAAGAAGTTGTAGCATAAGCTTTCATAGACTTGGTCTACTTCCTCAGAGGCAGTAACGAAGTAAAAAGAGTAAGCCTCACAAACACTGGAGTACACATTACATGTGAAATGATGTAGCTGATATAACCACTTTTTAATCAGCATCTGGCTAAATTATATAATAAAGGGTTTAAAGTACAGATAAAGTTAGTAGATACGTGTGGAAGAATATACCAAAAGTATATACCAAGAGAATATACGAAAAGTAGGCCTCCAATCTGTTTTAGTCACTATGTGAGATTCAGAGTTCAGTTTAAGTATCCAATAATCTTATAATTATATGGATACATGGCTAAAAAGTCCGAGGTTCTCTATCATATCAGCAAAAATTCTGATTCAATTACATCTGAATTATTCATAAACATAATTAAGAAGGGCTTTAGAGCACATGCACTTCAAGAAAAATGTGCCAGGTTCAACTCCTGCAGTTTCCAAGTATATCTGGGAAATGCTTTCTCTGAAACCTTGAATCTGTGTTAATACTGAGCTAAATGGATCAACAGTATGACTCAGCCTAAGGTAGTTTCCTATGTCCCTGTCCATTATCTCAATAGGCCAATGTGCATTTCTCACTGTACAGTAGCCCCACCCAATTCGTGGGAGATCCGGACCCTCCCAAATTGGCGGCTCGCAAATATTTGAGCCCTATTGAAAATAATGGTGTGTGCCACCCACGAACGGGTGAGGGACGCAGACTGTAAGTCTGTGAAAACGGAGGGGTAACTGTATTCATTTGTACAACTTCAAATATAGCACCAGAAAACCCCCTAAACTTTAAGTAGAATTTTGAGAGGTAGAAGTTGTGTATTTAGTGCATGGCTGACAAGCTCCATGGATTGATATACAACTTCTACTGTACATACAATTCCAACTCCAAAAAGGAGGATTTTGCCACAGTTACTTCATGCCTTAAATATCCACCAACTGAATTAATGTAATATTCTCTATACGTCACTCACCTTGAAAATTGTTTATGAGCTGCAATAAGCACAAAATGAAACAGTCAGATTGCATTTCCCTAGTGAGAACATTTGAGACTGCATATATGTTGACAAGAGTAATAATAATAATAATAAATTTTATTTTTACCCCGCCTTTCCATGGATTTGATCAAAGCGGCTTACAAAGAGTAAGCTTTAGAGATCATATATCATTGGTTGTGTACCACCTATACCAGCTTATTTTATTTTAATTTTTTATTTATACAGTGGGCCCTTGGTTTCTGTTGAGGTTTGGCTCCAGGACATTCCCCCACCCCCATCCTCCGTGGATAACAAAATCCATGGATGCCCAAGTCCCATAAAATACAATGGCACAGAAAAATGGTGTCCCTTATATAAAATGGCAAAATCAAGCTTTGCTTTTTTTGGTTTTTTAAAAAAATATATTTTTAAACCATGGATGGCTGAATCAATGGATGAAAAATCCATGGATACTGAGGGCTGACTGTATCTGGTTTTTCTCCTAGCATGGAATCTAAGGTAGAAAGGCTAAAACAATTAACTTCAAATTTCGAATCAAGGTACTTGATTTGACCTATGAAGCTTTAATGGCCTAGGTATCTGAAAGATCATTTCCTCTTACATAAGCCTGTCCAGAATCTGAGAGTCTCAATAGGCATCCATCACAGACTCTAGGTTCCAGAATGCACAAGACTGGGCTTTCTCTGTAGCATCACTTAAGTTGTAGAAATCCACCTCAGGGAAGTCAGTGTGACACCATCTCTATTAAGCTTCTAGCAAGCAGTAACGCACTGAAGTCTGCAGTCTCACCCATATGCGGATGGAAAGCAAGGAGGGATAAAACGGCATGCACACAGGAGCATGTGGCCATTAAAACAAATGGGACCCCAATATTGGCGATTTTCCCGATTAGTGGGGTGTGTGTGTTATGCAGTCGAGTTTCCCACATTTGGGGAAATTGCAGGGGTCAGCACACCCGGAGTGCAATAGATCCCCCACAAATTGGAAGGAATGACTTATTTTTTTCATATGGTTATTGGCCCTTATTTTAAAAAAGGATTGGCTTTTGGGGATGTTTTAATTCTATTTTTGAAAACTGTTTTTTTAAAGAAAGTGTTTTAATCTGTTTTTAGAGAATTTTTGAAAACTGGGCTGAGAGACAATACCTTTACAATCAATGTTTCCATTTAACACTGCATCAAGAAGAGGTAGCCTGAAAAAAAACCTGGTACATGTAGAGATCATTGCTTTCAATCCTTCTCTTCCAGTATTTCATTCATTTATTCATTCATATTGCTATGACTACCACCACCATAGCATTAGCAATACTACTATTATCAGCACTAGCATTTCTCAGCTACTTTTCAAGACTACATTTTGGGTCTTTCCTTTGGGTCCTGGCCCCACGTGATATCAGCTACATCCATCTTTAGAAGTACTTGTAGTAGTAGCAGCAGCAGCAGTAGTAGTGGCAGCAGTAGTAATATGAACTCAAGAAACACTCTTTTTTAGAAACCTCATGAACTACATTATTTATCTAACATGCAACATGCTGCAATAAGAAACAACAACTTGAGGTATTTTAAAACAATGTTTTATTAGAAATCATTTGAACCAAAAAGAATGAGAATGGCTACTGGTGGGAAAATCAGAAGCCATAATCTAAAAACATTAATGGTAAAAAGAAATACACACTCCTTGGCTGATGTCTTACAAGGTTTAGTGATCATCCATAGATAGTTGTGTAATGTCATGACAATCCAAATTCCAAAAGTTTAATTCTCTGTGGAAAACACTCTTCAAGAGATTTTCAGAATCATGTTCCAAATCAGGGGAGTGGAAGAGCTGAAGTACAGTGCACACCAGAACTATAGGCTATCAGAATTTTTGAAATGACTTTTACTGAAGAAAGCACTCTAATTGAAAATTTTAGGAACTTATGGCAAGATCAAATAGTCTCCATGTGCAGAAGATACTTCCACTCATACAAGGAGCCACCTCCCACAATTTTTAATTAATTAATTCCCCTTTTCAGCTGCACTGGTCCAAAAGAACTCCAACTTCTTAGAGTGACCTTGCAGGGTCTAGATGACTGTGGAAATCCTGCTGTGCAAGTGGAATTCTGATTTGCTCCTTTCTGTGTAAACCAGGGGTGGAAATCATGCAGATTTTGTACAACTCCCAGCACTGCTCACCATAAGCTACATTGGCTGGGGTTGTTGGGAACTAGAGTTCAAGAACATCTGGATGGCACCATAATCCCCTCTTTTGATAGAAGATGAGAAAAGAAAGCTAGGGCCTAGTGGATTACAGGCATTTCTCTGTCTCCAGAAATGTTAACTTATTGGACGGAATCCAAAGAAAACTACTAGTGGAAGAAGTAAGCAACGTCAGAGGGAGCACATATAAGGACAGCTTTCCTTCATGTAGCTGTGAACTATCAGAACTTGGACTGAACCTCAGTGGAGTTGGGCCACAAAAACTAGATGCCCTCTCCTTTTTAGGAGACTGGGGAAAATCTGTAAATAATCAAACAGAAGTTCTTTATTTTTCTTAATCCTTTTATGAAGCCTGTTAAATCAGTATTAACATTTAATTACATTCTGAAGAGTATTTACCATGACAGTCAATAGTATAGTTCCAGTGTCTTACATTTGTTTAAACTTAACACTGCATTAGTTGATACTCATTATTGTGATGAGACTTACTGCAGCATTATGTTGCTCAAAATCCACCTTAGGAGAATTTCCCACCCAACTCTAAACAGATTTTGAGAACATGCAGGAAGTATATCCCCTGGTTCTGCTGACAGAAGTAATTCCACTAGCAGAATGACTGCACTAGATCCCATTCCAAATGTACATGTTGCAAAACAGATATATGTTCATTTTTCACCAATGACTGCAGTCAGGATTGTCCCTATAGCAAGTAGTATCTATGTAAGGTAAAATCTGTTGTTGACTTATTGCAGTTCTCATTACATGGGGGGGGGGGGGGACCATCACTGTGACTGTCATTTTTGCCATCTCTTAGGAAGTTCAGCTGCAGTAGTTTTCAGACTCTACAATTTAATTTATTAAAAATAATATTTGTTGTTGTGTGCCTTCAAGTTGATTCTGACATATGGTGACCCTAAGGCAAACCTCTTGGCAAGATTTGTTCAGAGGGGATTTGCCTTTGTCTTCATTTGTGGCTGAGAATGCCATTCTTAACTCTTCAGACCTAAGGTACAACACAATGAAACCCTTTTATTTTCAGCTAACAATTGTATGGATGGGTTGGCAATACAATCAGGAATGTACTGAATATCATCCTGTTTCCATTTTTCACCATGTAAATAGTGCTGAGTGTGTGCTTGTATATTTTGTTCTGTGTGCAAATGTTCATTAGTTTGAATACTATTTACTGCCATTTGTTTTCTCAATCCATTGCTGAAGCATTTCTAATTGGCACAGTATTCTCAGTTCTTCTTCGAATGATCCCATCCAATCAGGTGAAATGGTGACACCACTGAGGAAAAATGAACTGGATTTAAAGCAATGCTTTCTATCCAGATAAGTACATTAGTTGTCTTTTCTATTATTGCCCACACAGTCACTGAAAGGGAGCTTCTTTTAACTGCTGATGAAATTCAGATATGTAGTCACTACATGCTGATGAAAATTAATGCAAATTATAGCAAATACTAAATAGGAGATGCTCCAATAAGTAACAGAAACAAAGACTTCCCTCAGTAATACTGCACAGATGCACACAGCTGCCTGGCATCAAAAAAGAATTCAGAAGTTTTTGTTAAATGACTATATATTAATGTATTTCTGTAGCATCTATATCCACTTTTCAGGAATGATCTGACAATTCTAATAAATCATTCCATTGTGTCCTATTTCCATTAATTGTGCCTGAATAACTGTTGCACATTTCTTGACAATCTTTAGAGACAATGGGAGAGCCTTCATAATGCTGTTTTCCTGCTCTGAGATACGTTTCTGTCGTACACTTGAAAAGGCTTATTTTTAAACTTGTTAAGAACTGGAATATGCCCCATGACCCAAGAAAACCAAGCCAAGTGGTTCTTCCTATTTCATAGAACTAAGTGCATATGGAAAGTTTGTGCATCAGTGGTATAGTACAAACATGGCAAGTAAAAGGTACCTGGTTCAATTCTTGAAGACTCAAAATTGAAGAAAGGCTAAGGTATAATGTAATGGATCTCTATTTGGACAGTGTGGAAAGCCACTGACAGTCAGTGCTTCTGAAGTAACCTGATGTAGACAATACTTCACTACACAAACCAAATTTATGATTCATTGTAAGGTATTTTCATAAACTCCTGATGGCTGAAACAAGGCCAGAACACTAACTCATACACATGCAACATGCTACCTTCCCTGGAGGTCAGAAACTTTCTACTGAATATTTGTATTAGAAGTGAATTACAGTGGACCCTTCATATACGTGGGGGGTCCGTTCTGGACCTCCCCCCACATATGGCAAAAAAGGTGGGACCTCAAGTCCCATGTTTTTCTATGGCCGCACACTTCTGTGTTTGGCGCCCCATGTGTGCCTGTGGCGCACACACTATTTTGGACACCCAGGCTTGCCATCCACATAAGCTCAAAGCTATGGATGGCACAGGCACTTGTAATAATCTAATCATGAATGTCTGAAAGCAAAAGATGACTGGACAGAGAGTTGGAGAAGTGAATGTTCCAGAGACAGAGGCCCAAAACAGATGGGCAAAAAACACCACCTTCAGCCCAATCTGGGGGCATGGCATGCAGATGACAGCTGGAAGCTGTGCCAAGACCAATTAATGTAGCCCAAACTCAGCTGCAAAAGGCATGAAAAAAATCCGCTCCTTGCTGGCAGTCTGTTTCAGACCACAGCAGTGCCTGGTCGCAGGACCACAACATCCAGTCGCCAGGGTCCCGTGCCACTCAGGGCTTGATTTGAGCTGGAGCAGTCAGAGGCTGCTTTGAGTTACCGGTCTGTTTGAACCCCAATATAACTTTTAGAAGATAGTATTTTGGACTGAAAAAGGCCTTTTCTACAGCAACCTAGCAGTTCTTTAATGGCACAGCATTTATAAATTTACATGCAATTCATTGCAATGTAATTGTTTTCCACCAGATCAATAATGCAGAGTCTATGTTATCATAGGTACCATAGATTAAAATAAAATACTACAATGGGAAGAAATTCAAATACATTATCTCTCTGCAATTGAGTGGCTGAGTGATCAAATGCTTACTAGTTTGAAAGCAAAATAGAACCACCCCAAAAATAAAGTAGTGGTTTCTACATTCTTGGATGGAGTTCCTAGGTATAAAGAAGTACATTAGTTTGCAGATGACAGGATTACAAAGAGTAGCACTGCATTTCCAGGATCTGCAGAATACTGTCATACAGATAAGAAAATACTAACTAACTCATTCATTATCCACAGAAGAAACATCAAGACTTGCTTGCTTCACAGTCCACAGGGCAGGAATTCTGGTCTTCACTACTATACTTCATTTGTTACCATTGTATGAGACACACACTTCTGCCTAATCACAGCTATACTAAAATGGGGATTTCTTCTATTTTTTTATGGGTCCAAGGAAGGAAAACATAGGATCCAAAGGATTAAAAGCTAGATTGTGAACCTAGCAATTAAATGTACACACAGTAGAGGGCAGGTGAGTCATGAAATTTTAATAGCATAGTGTTCCAGATTAGGATTGGAAGAATGAACACCATAAGATTATGTTATCCCACTCCAAACCATATGACATGAATATGCTCAAATTCTGCAGAGGGAGATTTTTTAGAAGAGAAAAAAGAAAGGTCTTTGTGAACCCCAAATAATGCTACAAGGCTCTAGCACAGAACCCTACATGATCTACAAAGCCCTCTACAACTTGGGTCCAAGCTCTCTCTTAAGTACTGTACAAGCTCTCTCTTAAGTACTACCTGAACCTGTTGCTGTGTGCCTTCGTTTCCAACTTATGGCAACCCAAAGGCGAATCTATTATATTTTTTTTGGCAAGATTTGTTCAGAAGGGGTTTGCCTTTGTCATTCTCTGAGGCTGAGAGAATGCAACTTACCCAAGGTCATCCCGTAGGTTTCCATGGCCAAATGAGGATTTGAACTCTGATTTCCAGGGTCCTAGTCCAATACCCAAACAATGACACCATACTGGTTCTCATGAACCTACCAGGCTTCAAAATCAATCCCTGTTGTTCTACTCTCAGGCAAAGACTATTTTACCAGGAAGGCTTTTAGCAAGTGACAGCTTTTAAACTACATGCACCAGGAAAAAAAACGCAGAATGAATCGGATGTGAGGCATTTCCTGCCCCAATGTGAATTCCACAGTATTGAGGATGAGCATTTGACATTCATGTAAACTTTTTGAGTTTCCTAATGCTAACGATAATTCCAACATCCCTCCAAATGGGGCCAATCTACTGACAACCAAAGCATATCAGTTCATTAAAACACCATTGCTGAGGTGTGGTTGTCCCTCCCCTGAGGATTCCCAATGAAAACTCCAGCAGGGAAGCTGAAGACCACTTCCAATGTTTGGACAAGGAGGACAAGACTTCCCAAGAGAATAGCTGTTTTTGTGTGTGTGTGTGTGTGTGTGTGTTTTGTTTTGTTTTGTTTTTGCGCTTTACACTCTTGAAACTTTCTTTAGATTTATTTTGGTAATTTTTGAGAATACCTGTAAATGAAATGTAATATTTATAACATGATACACACACACACACACACACTTATAGGTATTTTCAAAAATATATAACATTTATACATAAATTGGTTATATCGCAATAATGGTGTGATCTTGATCTGTGGAAACTTTGGAAATCATTCTTTGGTTGCCTTTAATGTGCAGGAGTGTTTTCCACCCCACAAACAAGCACTGTCGCTACTGCAATGTTAATGTAAATGGCACTGTCGTTACTGAAGAGTTTGAGAGCAAAAAAGACGAGAAGTTACAGTATTAAAGTATAAATATGGTGATGATGCAACATACAGTGTCATCATTCAGCAATATGTGGTATTAGTTTTTGAACAGGACAATATGATGTAACTAACTGGTGTGGTGAGCACCTTTATCTTTACCATTTTAGTTCATAGCGTTGTGAATCACAGTTGAGCCTTAAGTCAGTTTCTGGTAGAATAGAAAACAAACTCTAAATAGAAACACTCTCTTTATGGGCTGGAGAGACTTTGTAACTTGTTATAATTTTTCATCTTTTTCTTCTAATTCTGAACAAGGCTGCTACTGTGTTTGCCACCTGGGAAGCAAAATGGGGGCACTCAAAATTAAGGTAGTGATTTCTGTATACACAAGGTACTTCCTACCTAGATATATGCATACCATTTTGGAAAGCAAAACACCTCTAATCACTTAAGAGTTTCCAGGAAAAATGAATTATGGTTGGGCAGATGTCCCTCATGAAATCAAAAAGCACCTACCCCAACACAAAAAGGTTTTAGAATGGAATAAAGGAAAAGAAGGTATTTTATCTTTCCACCTAAAATTAACTCCCTACCCATTTGCAAATCTGAATTCTAATTCAAGATTGACTAGAATATTCTCAGTTAAGGACTGGGGATGCAGTATAATGGGGGAAGGGGGTAGATTCCTACTTCCCTTTTCCTAAAACAAAAATTGCAGACAGAAAACAATAGTGCAACTCAGAAACAAAAAATATCTCAATGTAAACTTAGGTAGCAATAATCTATGGTGAATTTAAGCTACTGTCCATTTATTTCTAAATAAACATTAATGGAACTAATTGACAAATAGACACATATACGATTATGCAGGTTGAGTTCTTATCTGGATTTCCAAAATCCAAAACACTCCAAAATCCAAAACTGTCCACATGGGTGGGTGCACAAGTGACACCTTTCCTTTCTGATGGTTCAGAGTACACCAATTTTGTTTTAATAATTTCCACAAAATTACTAAAAATATTATGCATAAATTTACCTTCGGGCTATGTGTATATAAAGTATAAATGAATTTCACATTTTGACTTGGGTTCCATCTCCAACTTATTTCATTATGTATGTGAAAACATACCAAAATCCAAAACAAAACAACCTAACATCCAAAACACTTCCAGTCCTCTGAGCATTCCTGATAAGGGATACACAACGTGTGCTAGAACTAGAGTAAGAAGAGACGACAAGGCCATCGAGTCCAAACCCCTGTAGAAATATACAATCAAAGTATTCCTGACACTATCCTCTACTTAAATATCCTTCAAAGGAGACTCCAGCACATGTTGAGGCACTGTCAAACAGTTCTCACCATCAGGAAGTTTTCCCTAATGTCTAGGTGGAATCTCTTTTCGTGTAGTCTGAATCTACTGCTCCATGTCCTAGTTTCTGGAGTAGCAGAAAACAAGCTTGCTGCTTTTCCCATATGACAACCTTTCAAATGTTTAAGCATGGCTATCATGTTGTCTCTTACCCTTCACTTCTACAGGCTAGAGATAGCCAGCTCCCTAAGACACTCCTCTTAGGGCAGGGTTTCCAGACCTTTCCCCATTTTGGCTGCCATCCTCTGGAAACATTATAGCTTGTCCACATCATTCTGCGCATGCGCGAACGAGCCACAGCTGCCATTTTGGCAAACAAAATGGCAGCCGCGGCACGGGTGGCGGGAGCCGGTCGGCAGGGGCCGGCGGGCTGGATGCGGCCTGCAGGCCGTAGGTTGCCGACCCCTGGAATAAAGCATTGTAAAAGCTTTCTCAAGAGCTGTTGAACCCAGACATGCAAATATGGACTGAATGAAGTTGTATTCAAGAGTAGCCGAAATAAATCCAGAAATCTTCCTCAATAATGTTTGTGAACATATTTGGCTTTGCACAAAGTACAGAACTGGAAGATAACGTACCACATCTGCAAAAGCAGACCAGACTAAATCAGTGAAAAAGTCTATCCTTAAAAATGCCTGCTCTCTGGTGTTAACTCAGTATGTTTACTTTCACAGACTGAGCTCTACTTTCTTTGCTCTGAAGACCGAATGGAATGGGAAAGAAGTGGATCTGACTCTTATTCTGCTCCCCCTCCTTTTTACCCCAGTAACACAAGCTCTATAGGATTTGAGGGGGAATCTTGGGATGCAAAAATAATTTCAACCATTGTTTTTTTTACCCAGAATTATTTTCCGCATTGTTTTTCCCAACTGCAAGGGCACAGTTCTCAGCCTTTGCCAAAGCAATAGATTGTTCTGAGTTTTCTTGTCTGGCTCTTTCTGTCTCTGTTTTTCACTTCTGGTATTTTGTTTCCTCTCTGACTCACCTGAAAAATTCCATACTGCCATCTATCTTTCCATTCAAACTTTATCCCACATCTCCTGCATCCATATTCTGTGGCATTGTTTACTCAAGGGCTTCCTTTAACACAACTCTTTTACACAAGCTTTTTACCCTTGTGACCCCCTTTACATCTACATGTAGATGTCCCATGCCCTCCCCATGTAGTATATGAATAAAAATATTTTGTTTATTTAGTCTGCATATTTTCATTCACATATTCATGCATATTCATATTTTAACATTTTATAAGGAAACAACATCATTTATAAGGAAACAACATCATTCAAACTAGAAATGTTGAGCAAATTCAACATTTAATTCAGTGCATGTGTAAACTTTACACATGGAAAAGTTTGGGAAGAGGAAGAAGAGGAGGAGGAAGAATAAGAGAGATCAGAATCCCCGCCGGCCAGAGGTCCTGCCCCACTGTTTGAGAACCACTGCACTATTCTGATCAGACCACTAAAAGAAGACATCGGTGTGCTACAGCTTTCTGTTGTGTCTTACTTTCTGTATCTGGCTCCTAGCCAGGTCTATCACAGCCTATTCTGTAATAAAATTCATGTCACTCATGGGAAACTATAGATATAAATGCTCATTTTAACAGACATGATACATAGTTTAGTTTAGCTGAACTAAAACAGATTTAAGGTATATTTAATTCTATCCAATTTGAATGTTAAGAGCATGAATTCCACCACATAACAAATTTGAAAAAATAACTATATAGTTTTAAAAAATAATAATAAAAACAAAAAACCTGTACATTTGAGACTGTTTTAACTCATCCTTTTGGGGAAAAATACCTTCTGTATGTAATGTTAAAGATTAGTGCCTCTTCTGTATTAACTGTCCAGCCCCCACAGAGTTTGGCATATTTCATTTGAAGAATGCATATATTATAACTCTCACATCGGTAAGAAATAAGCTTTCAGTTCATTACCTTTAATTAAATCCTTAACATTTAAAGTATAAATATAGGTTTACTTAGCATACATTTAGATGTATTTTTAAAAACTGCAGCTACATATTTTTACACTAAGGGGATGAATTTTGTACCATTAAGCTAGGAATACAACATTCCAGGCTAGGATCCATATGTTGCAAGACATCTTCATAAAGCATCCTTATCAAAGATTCTTTTCAAGTGATTAATCTGAATGTGAACAGAAGGAGCAAACTGCTCCACCTTCTTTATTGCCCTTCTTTGGAAAATGACAGCATCTACAATCAATAGGAGAGGCGTCCAGCGACTCCATCGATGAAGTTATTCTGGATCAGCTGCAATCTGTGAGTACCGAGGATGTGGACAAGCTGCTTGGTAAGGTGAGGAAAACAACCTGTCCTCTCGACCCTTGCCCATCATGGCTGGCCGTCCCGGGGGGGGGGGGGGGGGGATGCATTGAGGAGATTCCTTATGGATATCATCAATGCATCCTTCAGGGAAGGACATGTTCCATCTTGTCTGAAGGAAGCGGCTGTTAGGCCGCTTCTGAAAAAACCTTCCCTGGACTCCCTGGATATGAGTAACTACAGGCCTGTTTCTTTGCTGCCATTTTTGAGCAAGGTAATCGAGAGGGCGGTTGCTCTTCAGCTCCAAGCAGTCTTGGATGAAACCGATTATCTAGACCCATTTCAAACCGGCTTCAGGACAGGCTTTGGGGTTGAGACTGTCATGGTTGCTTTGACCGACGATCTGCGTCTGAGCGTCGACAGGGGTAGTGTGACCCTGTTGGTGCTCCTAGACCTCTCAGCGCCTTTTGACACTATAGATCACGGCATCCTCTTGGACCGCCTGAGGAGGTTAGGTATCGGAGGCACTGCATTGCAGTGGTGCCGGTCCTTCCTCTCGGGTAGGTCCCAGAGGGTGCTACTCGGGTACAGTAGCTCTAGCAAGAGAGAGCTTACTTGTGGGGTCCCTCAGGGTGCTATCCTATCCCCAATGTTATTTAACATCTATATGAAGCTGCTGGGTAAGATTATACGGAGTTATGGTGCTGGGTGTTATCAGTATGCTGATGACACCCAAATCTATTTCTCCGTGTCTCGTTCATCGGCCTCGAATTCTAATGGCATCTCCTCTCTCAATGAATGTCTTTGGGCGGTAATGGGCTGGATGAGGAAAAACAGATTAAAACTGAATCTGGACAAGACAGAGGTGCTCACGGTAGCGGCCCCGAAACCAAGGATCGGGTTGCAACCTCCAGTCCTGGATGGGGTCACACTCTCCTCCAGTGACTGTGTTCGCAGTCTGGGGGTGCTCCTTGACTCATCGCTCCTGATGATAAATCAGGTAAATGCGACAGTCAGGAGCGCCTGTTATCAGCTTCGGCTGATACTCCAGCTGTGCCCTTTTCTGGAAGTAAGGGATCTCGAGACTATTGTCCATGCGCTGGTAACCTCATGCCTCGATTTTTGTAATGCACTCTACATGGGGCTACCCTTGTGCTTGGTTCGGAAATTACAGGTGGTACAAAATATGGCAGCCAGACTTGTCTCGGGAACATCCACATTACTCCAGTTTTGAAGTCCCTCCACTGGCTGCCTATCAGCTTCCGGGCCCAGTACAAGGTGTTGGTTATTACCTTTAAAGCCCTAAATGGCTTGGGTCCAAACTATCTCAGGGACCGCCTTCTCCCATACAATCCTCCCCGCGCTCTCCGGTCCTCTGGGAGGAATTTGCTGCAGCCTCGAAAGTCCAGGCTTTCGGCAACCTGCCAGAGGGCTTTTTCTGTTGTCGCCCCCAGACTCTGGAACGGCCTGCCGGACAAGGTCTGTCAATTGACATCTCTAGATAGCTTTAAAAGAGCTGTCAAGATGGATCTCTTCCGGCAGGCCTTTCCAGACTAAGTATCCCGGCCTCGGTTACTTCCTCCCTTCGAATGATCTTTCCATAGCCCATCTACTGAGGGAATGAGCAAACATTGCCATGGCCCAATGCTGCTGTTGCAAGATGTTATATGTAATGTTTTTTTAAATTAAATGTGTTTTAATTTGTTATTGATTTAATACTATTTTAAGGGGGGGTGGGAATGTTGTGATTTATTATATATGATTTTATTGTTGTGACCCGCCCTGATTGGGTCTCCCAAAGGGTGGGATACAAATAATTATTATTATTATTATTATTATTATTATTATTATTATTATTACATATACAACCCCTTTGTTCAATCAGAAATCGGTATTTCAAGGTTCTTAAGACACGTGGTGAGCCTCCACATGTAGCAGAGACTCTTCTTCAGATTATCGCCCTTCAGGTGAACACAGCAGCAACAAAGAAATATCATACTATCTGCTCCTTCTGATCAGATATTCCATTTTCAGTGTCCCAAAAAAACTTTATTAAGAATTATCAAAAATTACTGATGTTGAAAAAATGGCATTTTTGTTGGCATCTACAATGGTCTTCTCATGTAGTGGTTGCAAAATATACCCTGCATTAATTGTTAAAATAGTGTTTTTATTTTATTGTTTTAAAGCA
Organism: Phrynosoma blainvillii; assembly: GCA_026167975.1. NCBI lineage: Eukaryota > Metazoa > Chordata > Lepidosauria > Squamata > Phrynosomatidae > Phrynosoma > Phrynosoma blainvillii. The sequence goes on from JANUYF010000001.1 coordinate 95,719,613, forward strand.
GGGGTTCCAAAACTTTTTGACTTGTAGAGCCCTTATTTCTGTGACAGAGCCCCAAAGAGGCCTACTGTATGTCTTGCAGGTTAATGGTGTTTAGGAGTACATGTAAGAATATATTCTTATTATAGAATCATAGAGTTGGGAAAGCCCACAAGGTCCATCCAATCCAACCCCCTAAAATGCAGGAACTCCCAATCAAAGCATCCCCGAGAGATGGCCATCCAGCCTCTGTTTAAAGACCTCCAAGGAAGGAGACTCCACTACTTTCCGAGGGAGTGTGTTCCACTGTCAAACAGCCCTTACTGTCAGGAAGTTCCTCCTAATGTTGAGGTGGAATCTCTTTTCCTGGAGCTTGCACCCATTATTCCGGGTCCTAGTCTCTGGAGCAGCAGAAAACAAGCTTGTTCCCTCCTCAATATGATATCCCTTCAAATATTTAAACACGGCTATCCTATCACCTCTCAACCTTCTCTTCTCTAGGCTAAACATCCCCAGCTCCCTAAGTCGTTCCTCATAGGGCTTGCTTTCCAGACCCTTCACCATTTTAGTGGCCCTCCTTTGGACATGCTCCAGTTTCTCCACATCCTTTTTGAACTGTGGTGCCCAGAACTGGACATAGTATTCCAGGTGAGGCCTGACCAAAGCAGAATAGAGTGGCACTATTATTCTTTAATTTCATTCCATTTTTATTTATTTCATTTACCTGGAGCAGCTGCGGAGCACCTGGGAAATGTACATGGAACCTCAAGAGCTCTGTGGAGCACCGGTTAGGAACCCCTGTTTTAAAGTATCTTTTAATGCTGTTTTTAAAAAACTTGTTAATTTGTGTTTTTAAAACAGAAATTTAGTTCAATTCTGTTTTTATTTTTGTATTAACAGTTTTTTAATTGTATTGTGCTTTTACAATATTGTATAGCACCTTGGATCCCATTTGGGAGAAAGGCAGGATATTAAATAAATGAATAAATAGGACCCTTTAGCTTCTGTGAAAAAAAAATAGTAAGATTGGGAGTTTAAATGTCAGTTTAACCTTTCATAAAAGCTGAAGGAAATTAATAAATTGAACACACTGTGTTCAAAAACAGATATTACAAGCATCAGGTATTTACCCCATGCACAAATTTTACAGACAAATTCATTATAAACATGTCCACACCTTAGGACTTTATCATATGAGAGGCAAGCACCTTCCTCCCGTGAATAAAGGACATTCTATCCTGTCAATATTCCTCAAGAGGGGGATGATTTTCAGACTATGTCCCCCGATATCACCATTATTCCACAATTATCCCATGAATAAAGCAGCAAAATCATGGCACTTTTTATTCACAGGATAATGTCCCAATAATGACGCCATCGGGGGACATTCTCTAAAAATCATCCCGCTCTTAAGGGATACTGACACGATTAAATGAGCTTTATTCATGGGATTGCCTCCCATGTGATAAAGTCCTTAGTAGGTATTGCTTTACAGCTTGGTTTGTGTGGTTATGGTTTGAAAGTATTTCTTTTAAATGTTATTGTCATATTTGTATCTCATCCTTCCTTGAGTATGTTTAGGACAGTACTTTATCCTTAAAAGAGCGCTGTGAAGTAAGTAAGCCTGAAACATAATGATTTGTTTACAGTCAAGAGAAAATCGAAAACTTAAGTTTCTCTTGCCCCTATATACTTGTATATAAGTCATATATAAGTTGAGGGCAGGTTTTGGAGCCAAAATTATGGATTTTGATATGAACCATGGATAAGTCAAGGGTAAAAACTTAGGGCCATGTGTCAAAGGATGTAAAGGGCAAAGGAAAGGAAGACGATGCCAAAGAACTTACAAAATTCCAGCAGACATAACTGTGCTCATGCTAAAGGCTGGATGGACGAGGAGGGAACTATTGTAAATGGTGGCTGTGCAATGTGTGGGGGAGGCGAGCAGGTACAAAGCTAAGAAAATACACACGTCAAAAAGGATGCAAGGATAAAGTAAGGAAAATGGCGACAACATTGGCAGTGATTACAGCCTTTAATTTTAATGTGATAATGTTGCTTGATTTTAATCCAGAAAAGTTGACAAGCATACACAAATGTCTTATTCAAATGCTTTAAAGCCAGATTCCTCTCAGTGCGCCACTAAGGAAAAGCACTAGAGAACCGCTGCTACCACCATTTTCCTGCCTAGGCATCTTTAAAAATCCAAAAGCTGCACCACAGCAGAGACAACAGAGATAGTGTTACATATGATGTTCCTTTTATGTTCTTCTGGGACAGACTAAGCTCCTGCCTTTTGCCACTTAATTCAGAGGACATGGTTCCCCCACTTTTTTTAAAGAGTTAAGTACAGAACTTACACTGACATGTGAATAAGTTAACCCAGTTCTTGGGGTTGATCTTTTGACTAAAATTTCTAGAATTATACACAAGTATATACAGTACGTCTAGCTCCTGATCTAGAGTGTATTATGTGGTACTCCCCTTAAACACACTGTGAAGTCAAGAACCTTCTTCTCTTTAAAATATTCTAATCTCAAACTCAAGATTTTGTTTTTAAAAATGCAATGACAACTATTAGTTCATCAAAAGCAGAAAATATAATGTTCTTAATGCAGATATTTTAATTTACACTATATAGCTATTGTTTCCTTCTCACTGCATGGTTCTAAGACACGAATTTTAACCTTCCAATTTTTGCATACAGTAATATATTTTTCAGGTTAGAAATTAAATTTAATGCTCTTTTCATAGTTCCATTTAAAAAAAAATATTGAAGCCTAAATTATTAAACCTGCCTTAATGATCTTCCTTTTCAGTTTATAAAAAGATGTTTAAAGGCAGGGAGATGTAAACCTATTTGCAGACACATTCAGTTTATAACAATACTGTTAAATTATGATACTCTTCTAGCTGGCATTAGAAATTATTTCTTCAGGTCATTAGAAAGGTTAGTAAAGCATCAGATCAAAGCAGTCCTCGTTCATACAGTATTCCATCTTGTCATCATGAGACAACACGTCTGGATTCCAGTAAGTAAATCCCCTGTAAATGCTCTGCCAAATGGTTGGTAAGTCATGGACCACAACCATGCATATCTTAAAGTCCAAGACCAGGTGATCCAAACAGTATGGTGCACCTTTCTTCTCCATGTCCCTGCTGTCACCCTCTTGTCACATGTTCAGATCTACGGCTGTTTTAAACATTTCTTTGCAGCCAAAGAAGAAAGGAAGGGAAATGTGAAACATGGCATCAACATGCTCAGACCAGCTTTTAATTCTAGCATTGGTACTGTGAAAATTCCATCCATCCATGCAACAGAGGGTCTTGGAGATGTCTCATCCACAGGGCTGCCATGAGTCGAGATCGACTCAAGGGCAGTTAACAACAAATATTACAGGAAGATTCCAACCTCAAGCCTTGTAGTAGGACTGAAGAAGTTAACTGTTACAAGAAAAACACAGTACAGTCACCCTTCTGTTTTCACGGACTTAGTATCCGTGTCCCTTGCCTGTTTGCGTGAGGCAAACAGAGGGGACAAAATGGAGTGTGCGCCACTATTCAAGCTAATGGAGCTTGAATATTTTCAATTTTCCATTTTCACTGGGGAGGGGGAGTCTAGAATGGATCCCCTGTGAAAACGGAGAGGCGAATGTATTTCAAAGTATAAACGCTCAAAGGATGTTTGGTGCTAGCATGAGAATGTTGACATGTTAAACTCCTTTCACTTTTAAGTCTTCCATGGTTGGCCATATCTTACTGTAAAACATGGCTGCACAACCCTTGTGCTGAATGATTTGACTAAGGGCCTTTACAGACTGCCAGAAATAATGCAGCTTGAGTCTACTGCCCTGGACTCCACTGTAGTTTATTGTATTCCCAGAGCTCTGTGACAGAGAAGGCTAAATGTCTCAGAAAAAAACTACAATTCCCATGATTCCCTAGCACTGAGCCAGGACAGTTAAAGTGGACTCAAGCTGCATTACTTATGGCGGTCTGTAAAGGCCCTAAGTTTAAAAAAAAAGGATGAGAGATTACATTTGTGCTAAATGAAATGGGCAGATGATCTTAAATGCATGTATCAAATTTCTTAGCACTGAATGTATAGGTTGCTTCAAAGATTTTCAGATGCTGTAGCACTTACATTTGAAACTTTTAGAGCACACAGAAAGAATACAGGAAAGGGAAGTAAACAAGGCTAAATTAGAAAAAATTATGGCAAAACAACACAACTTTCTAAGATATCAAGAAATTTCAGAAATCTTGGATCAGGTGTCAGGAGCTAGCCAGGTTATAGTTCCTCCTCACTTGAGAAATGGCACATATATAATCACAGTAGAATTTTCATTTTCAAAAGTTATGGACAAATTTATTTTTGTAGAGAATAACTTTAAATAGCTGTAAAAACTTGTCAGGAGCACTCCACAAAACAAAACAACCTAAGGCAGCTTAAATAAGCACAATTTCTGAACTCAAATTTCATTGTATTATTTCAAGACTGAATTTCTATGTATGCCCCACTGAACTCATTGGACTCCAGTTAAATAAACGTGAATTTGGTCAGGCTATGAGAACACTATCTCATTAGTAATAGAAAAAGAAAGAAAAAGAAAATCATTATTAAATGATGAGAAATTTGTGAATTAATCTATTTAATGTCCTAAAATCAAATGCCTTATTTTCCTGCGTATAAGACTACTTTTTTACCTGCAAAATCTGTGGCTAAAGTGGGGGGGGGTCGTCTTATACGCCGGATATAAGGATAATGAAGATAGAGGTGCTAAAGCTCTATATTTTGACTGGGAAAATGGGGGGTCGTCTTATACGTGGGTCGTCTTATACGCCGGAAAATACGGGGTACATCATTTTAAAAAATGAATTTAAAATAGATGACAAACACACTTTGAAAATGTGCATTATTGATGAAAGTATTTATAAGTATCTGTGGTTTTATTTCAATTATAGGAACTGTCCACTGCTGCTTCTGATAATTTACAAGTCTACATAGTGCAGTGCAATCAGAACTGACAATAACTGAACTGACAGAGTCGTCTGAGGTTTTTATGCTGAAATGTGTTTACTGAGGCATAATTTCAATTACCAATTTAGTTTCTAAAGAAATGCAGAATATTCCATACACAACTCACATTCATGGTGATCAGTTAGCTTCTCTTGAACAGAGTGAGACAACATAACATTTAATGGGCCCTTCATGTAGGGATGCCATTCTGTGGAATTAACAGCACAATAATATAAATTATTTAAATTTGTATACAATTTTCTTCTATAAATTTGGAAATACTGGAATGTATTCCCTAGTAGAATAATACATCTCAACCAAAACAGCCTCAAAAGTTAACACATTACCATTCATGATATAAACCATCAGTGGAAAATACAGATTTTTAGGGTTCAATTGAGCACTGTAAGCTGCTTAAGATGCCAACGGTCCTGCAACAAGAACCAAAGCCCTAGAAGATATTTTGCATTTTTAGAGAAATTGCTAGATCTTAGAACAAAACAGAACAAAAATGGTTTCTTTTTTTTCAAGATTTAGGACAGAAAGGGACGCTCCTCCAGCAGAATTTTCTCAATATTACCTAATACGGGTGGAAACATTTGGTTTGCTATTCAAGTTGTGATCAAATTATTGGCTATTCTTATTTAAAGCTACCAGTTACAGCTGAATAAAAAAATAAAACATATGCTGTCAGGCATAAGGTGTAGCAGACTTTGGTCCTACATTTTCAATAATATTTTAAGAATTCGCAAAAGTCCTTCTTAATTTAACTTTAACCTGTATTAAACCTTTCTTTATGGTTAAGAAAAGGTAGTTTCTTATAGTGTAATCCTAAATGTGGTCATGGAGGCATGAAGCATTAGATGTTTCCTCTTGTCCCCCATCTCAGGCTTGTTAGGGTAAAATGTGCATATGCTCCCTCTTTTCTTTTTGAAGGGCCCATTTTAAGCCTGGCAGGTCTTTTTATTTTAAACACCACCACCACTACCTAACCTGGATGTATATGGGAAGAAAATCTACACCAACACCCTGCATACACAGCTGAACATCCCAACCTAGGCTTTTCCAACGTAAATGAAGTGGATAGCCAACTCATGCCTTTTAAGGGTCTCATACTGTCTGTTCTAGATGAGGTACCAATAATGGCAGCTTTCAATCTATGGAGCTAGACCACTGGGACAGCTGTAGTCCCAACCGTTAACTCCATCCCCAGGTGGATGATATGGTGGTTAGTGCTGGTCTGACCCTAAACCTGTTTAGTTCATATCCAAAATATTTCACTATCTATGCAATTTTATTATTGAACATACTTTTCAAAATAAAAAAATGTATAAATTATAAAATTAGAAGACTGGTTCTTTCAGGCACTAAATTAATTACTACAGACATTAAAGATTTGCAGAACTGTTTAACACAGCTAACTACTTTGGAAAAACTTTATACCAAGAATGAAACTCAACACAAACATCTTAACAGATCAGAAAAAAACATTATTTCTAGCTGAATTATATGACAACTCTCTCCCAAATTGGAGATGTTTAAATATATTCAGCCTATTACATTACATCCAATTAGCCACTAAAATTCACCTGGGACTCATTAGTAAATACAGAGTAGTGATATACTCCACTCCACATTATAATTTGAAGCTGATGATCTAGTGATCTGTATCTACTTAACAGCCAGACCATCATTATCATCATCTGGTTCATATTATTTAATCGCTACCAACAAGCAACAATATGCCAGATACTGTGACGTATACAGGAATCAAACTTTCAAAAGCAGAAAGGTAACTGTAAATTGGGGCACCTTTTCAAACAGTGATTACCAAATTTCCCTGCAATAAAAAGTACCTTAATATTATTGGCTATGCTCTACAGTTAAATGTAGACTCTTTGAGGCTTTTCAAATATTTCAACTTATGAAACAAATAACTTTAAACCTAACAGATCAGTGGTTTTTGAAGAAAAAAATATTTTAAAAATTATTTGAATTCTCTACAAAAAGTGTTAGTTACAGAGCATATGATCTGCTGTTATTAGCTTCTTTTACCAGCCTGTATTATGAAAAAATGCATCCAATACTTTTTTTTCTTTTGAAAAAGAAAGGTCCAAATGACTGTTTGATGCCAACAAGTCAAATAAGCCCTCAATAGTGATTTCTCAGGTTTTATCACAAAGGGATAAATTTTAGTTAGAGATGACCAATTTTTAGAAGCTAAAAAACTATGCACACCATAGAACTGTAAATTCCTAGATATCAGCATCCAAAGCAAGGCCAACTAGACATCTTCTGGGATTTTCCCCCCAAGCCTGATATATAAAAAGTTAAGAATCAAGACAGGAATTAACTGTACAGCCAATTTATCTCAATAAAAGAGCAATCCTATGTATGTATTAACTGAAGCAAGTCTCACTGAACTCAATAAAACTTACTCTCCAGTAAGCAAGCATAGAATTGCAGCCCAAATATTTTAAATGTTTGACCCTCTAAATCAGGGTAGGCAACCTGGCCGAGGGACTTCAGCTCCCAGAATCCCAGGGCCGAGGGACTTCAGCTCCCAGAAGGGCCGAGGGACTTCAGCTCCCAGAATCCCAGGAGCTATTGGCCAACATGGCTGAGGCTTCTGGGAGCTGAAGTCCCTCGGCCCTTAAAGGGGACAGGTTGCCTATCCCTGCTCTAAATGGTCAGCCATTAGTTTTAAGGTGAAGTGTTCTGTTGATCAAGTGACTCAATATGTTTTGGACAGTAACTGTGAACCAGATATGCACTGCAAGCAAATAATCACAAAGTATTTTAATGCTACCACTTTCTACCCAGTAACACCAAAGTATTACAAAGAAAAAGAATTCAAACATTTGCTTCAATTTTCACTTCATACATATTCACACTTAAAAAACCAACAGCCCTAAAGCCTTAATGTATACTCTTTAGAGCATACAAGACTTCACCTTCTAAAACAATACAAATTCAGAAGAGCAAATATTAATTTGATTTGACCACTCATATCAGCCTCTATAGTACACTTGCTACCTGAAGAAGGTGAAAGACAAAATTTCATTTTATAACCTAATTCCATTTCAGCTTTATTTAACTGTCTACATTATTCTGTGAGTGTGTGCACATACACTATCACACACAGAAACAGTGGTATCTACATACAGTTTTACACAAATATTTACATACATATGTTATACACAAACTAATGTGATTCCATGATTTTTCTTTTTTCTTGTTTTAGTAGAAAAGCATATGCCTTTGTAGCATATTTTAATTGTTGCACTGGTCTTACAAGAGTATTATAAACCTTTTGCAACAATTAGCTGAAGCACAGTTCATCCAGGATTTTATAGATTGTATATAAAAAATACAATACCTAGAATGCTTATCAAACAAATAATGCTTTATTGGCATCTAAAAAAACATTAAAATGTATGTTAATTTTCATTGTTTTAACCCACTGCAGTACGAGAAACAAATCACGGACACTTACTTTTGAAAAACAGAGACTATAATGCAGAAATTTCAAGAACACACCATCTCTGTATTATTTATGCTCCCTCTTTTCTTTTTTTCTTTTTGTCATTGGCCAAACTGCAGGAACATACAGGATCACAGCTCTGCCTATGCTTTAAAATTCTGCAGCAGCCTAAAAATCCGGACAAGATACACCAGTACCTTTCTTCAAGTATAACAATTTCTATGGCCAACCTAATAGCAAGATCTAAAAATTTCCATTTCTTCCATAGGAAGTCTTTGTTTGACAAGCTGTTATTTATCCTTGTGAAGTAAAAGCAAGTGGGGCAAGTTTGTCAGAAAAATTTAAAAAGAAAAGAAAAGAAAGGTTACCTACCATGTTCAAATTAAGAACAATATTCTATACAAGTCAGTCGTACATCTATTTAAGTGAAAGATGAACATGAACATCAGATTAACTTAATTCTGGCAGACAAAAGTGAACTACTAAGGTCCAGTCAGCCATTCATCTATTACAGAGAGATGACAACTTTACAAAAGGTATCTTTTTTTACCTACTGAGTGATGATTATGTCCCCTCAGTTTCTGTGCTTTCTACCACTGGTTCACTTTTTAATTCAGCTTCTGTGTCACTCTTCTCTTTTTTTGTGTCACCTGAAGGTGTCAGCTTTTCATACAGTTCCGATTCATCCTGTACTTCCACAGCAGGTGGCTGACTTTCTGTCTCTGTGTTTTCACCATTAATTTGGGGCACATCATCAGCTTTTTCTTGAGAAGTGCCACTTTCAAAATATTCAAATGCTCTTGGATGTGGAGGGGGTATCCAGTTGTTCTGTATTCTTTCTCTCCCAAATCGGTTTCCATTAATTTCTCTACCAAAATTAAAATCTCTGTCATCCCTGTCCCTTTGTCTTTCCCATGGTCTACGCCGGTCATCAAAGTCTCTGTGAGTATCTTGTTCAAGTCCCCTGTTCCAACTAGGTCCACTTCGAGTTTCAAATCTGTAATTTGTTTGTCGAAACCTCTCTCTCTCGTCCTGAAAGCCTTTAAGACCACCATATACAGGAAAAGCATGACGCTCTCTCTCATCATAATCTCCTCTTTGTCCCCAATGCTTATCTGAATTGAAAGCAAAATGATCTCTTCTATTGAGGTTATCCATACCTGGTCTTCCAAAGTTCTCTCTTAAATCTATGTGTGGCCTGGCAAGATGTTCTCTTCCATCTACTGGAGGTCTTCCTAGAGCCTCTCTTGGATCTAATGGTGGCCTACCAACAGAATCTCTAATATCTCCTGATGGTGGCCGATTAAGGTTTTCTCTATTTTCCACTGGAGGAAATCGGTAGTCTCTATCTCCCTCTTGTTGAATGCTATCATCTCCAAGTGGTAATCTTTTATCTGGATTAGAAATGTGGTCTACACTTTGTCTAGCAGAACTTCCGAATGGCCTCTCTGTTTGAGTAAAAAGATCTCCTGAAAGGAAAGGAGCTCTTAGTGGGGGAAGGGATGGGTCAAGGATAGTTGGAGGAGGAATACTACGCTGTACTGGTATTCCAGGCTGTAGTAATGGGAATCTTGGACCAGGTGGCTGTGGTATTAGTCCAGAGCGGATATCTACTAGAGGCATTCCAGGCAACCTTTGACTAGTAAGAGTTAAATGGGGTACAGTTTGAATTCCAGTGGGTGGCTGTAGCCCCAAAAGTCCAGAACCACTGGTAATATTTGGTGGTGGTAATCCTAGCAGTGCAGAACTACTTGAGACAATTGGTGGTGGTAATCCCAGAAGGCCAGAGTTGCTTGATACAATTGGTGGCTGAAGTGCTGTCAAAAGCCCAGAAGTACTTGACACTATGGGTGGCTGGACTCCTGACAAAAGCCCAGAGTTACTTGACACTATTGGCGGCTGAAGTCCCATTAGAAGGCTGGAGCTGCTTGAGACACTCATGGGCTGGTGTCCTGTCAGCAGCCCAGAGCTGCTTGAGACACTTGGAGGCTGACCACCAGTAAGGAGCCCAGAACTGTTTAAAGGACCAGATGACTGCACTCTTGTCAAAAGTCCAGAGCTGCTTGAAACACTAGGTGGCTGCACAAGCCCAGAACTACTTGAGACACTAGGTGTCTGAGCTCCCGCAATGAGTCCAGAACTGCTTGAAACATCATCTTGAACTGCAATGCAAAAACAAAAAAATTAAAATAAGCTATCAGTTTTCCCTTCAAGTAGTGCTGGAAATTTTAGCACAAATCTTATAATTCTGATCAACAGTACAATTAGACTAAGTTGCAATTAACATATATGTTTAGTTCTAATCAAAATGTGTAATATGTTTAGACAAAATAGATTAGACCACAGAAAGAGCAAAGGTTTAGAAAAAGAAATTATGAATTTTTTAAATGGTTTAGCTAGAGCAGGGGTAGGCAACCTTTCCCCTTTAAGGGCCGAGGGACTTCAGCTCCCAGAATCCCAGGAGCTATTGGCCAACATGGGACTATTGGCCAACATGGCTGAGGCTTCTGGGAGCTGAAGTCCCTTGGCCCTTAAAGGAGAAAGGTTGCCTACCTCTGAGCTAGAGAGACATATTGAAGTAAAACCAAGAGAAAGAAAACCAAGATCTGGAACTGCATTTTTCAGCCTACCAAGTTTTGGGGTTTTTAAGATAGTACAATTTATTTTTTCTAAGGGCCTTTGCAGACTGCCAGAAATAGTGCACATTAAATTGAGGCACTGCCCTGGCTCAGTGCTAGGGAATCATGGGAACTGTAATTTATTGTGGCACCAGAGCTCTCTGACAGAGAAGGCTCAATGTCCCAGAAAAAAATACAATTCCCATGACTCCCTAGCACTGAGCCAGGGCAGTGCCTCAATTTAATGTGCACTATTTCTGGCAGTCTGCAAAGGCCCTAAATTACAAGTACAGTGGGGCCTTAGTATCCAAAGGGCTTTAGTTTGGTTCCGAAACCCGACAGATAACAAAAACCATGGATGCTTGAATCTCATTATATACAATTGGGTAGTAAAATGGTGCCCCTTATATAAAATGGCAAAATCAAGGTTTGCTTTTTGGATTTTTAAGAAATATTTTAAAACCATGGATGGTTGAAACCCTGGATGCAGAATCCATGGATACACAGGGCTGACTGTACAGTTTGACAAATTTAACATGAATCATACTGGAAAGGGCCTGTGACACTATAGTGAAATAATGACATGAGCCTTATTAGGACACTCCAAACTATAGGAAAGAATACTAATTTTGTTCCATTTGAAATCACAAGTAGCTCCAAACATGCTGAATCCACCCACCCTCATCTTCTAGCAGAAAAGAAGGGTTGCAGAGCTATACTGACTGAAATGGGGATTTCAATCAGTGAATAACTTCTCCTTTTAAAAGCTTCTGGTACACAGTTTAGTCTTCTACCTCCCACCGCTTCTGAATTTGTAGGAAGTTAATGTATGTGCAGCATTCAAACATTTCAGTCTAACAACAGATACATTATGTATGTCTGGGGAAGCTGACTTGGACATTTAAGACCAAGAAAGCTTTTATTTTCTACAAGCAGAGTGGTATCATTGTGGTTTGTAAAAGTGTTGAGTGAAATTTAATACTGCAATCATAAGCCTGTTAGTCACAGAAGTAAGTTCCACTGGGACCTACTCTCAGGTAAGTGCAGAGAAGCTTAGCAAATTACTGTTCTACGTACCAGCTCTGTTTTCACTAGATGAGATCTGAACATCTGCAAGGTGAGATCCTTTCTCATCCATTTCAGAGCTATTACTTGAAAGAGGAGTAAAGACACTTCCAGCAGATAATGTTGTGGTGGTAAGACTACTTGAAACAGTACCCACTGGGAGAACAAGGCTGTTAAAATCTTTCATTGACTCTTGAGCAATTGGTAGTGAAGGCTGTACAAGAGCTGTAAAAATAAGCAATACATAATTAACAATCAATTAGGGACTGCTTACATCACAATTCTATGCAACCTACTTAAATGCAAATCCTAGTCCTACATAGATGAATTCATGGCTGGTCAAAACATATTTCGTTCTTATTTAATTAGATATTATTTAAATACTTGTGAGTCACCTTTTTGTCCAAAAGGGCTTCAAAGGTGATAAATAATTATAACAGCAATCTTAAGTCAAAACAAACTGAAAACGGAGAAATCATGTGATGTAAAGAGCTGTAAGGAAGCTATCAAAATTCACATGATACAACAGAAAAATTTGGTGATTATATGCTATAAAAACAGCTAAATCTAATGTTTCCAACAGAGGTGGCCAAGATGTAGCTGGCATACCTGTTCCACCCACGCACCCCCATGATGTTGCCAAAATTTGAACTGAATTTCTGCAGTAAACCAGTAAAAGTCATCATAACCAATAGGCCAGAATCTTGTTGGGGACTTATGTATGCATAAAGATGGGAAACACGGTGCTATACGGTGAATCTTATCCCAATTCACATTTACTGGAAAGTAGCTATTGCATTCAATGCGAGTCTTTTTCTTTTGAACAAGTACCAGCTGACTGATGTTCCCACCTCATCCTGTGAATGATCTCTGGTGTGACAGGCAGAAGCAGGACCCCACTGTAATTCCCACTCACCCAAGGCTGGGATAGAACTGTCAGCCAACTACTTCCTGATCAACAGGGGAACAGACTCCTGTCAATCACAGTGTCTGCTTCCTATAAGTGGAGACTGGGAGACTTTTTACAGTCTCTACATAGCCCCTAAACTAGAGGCTACAGAGCTGCTTCCTAAACTAGGAATTATGTAGGGATTGTGAATATGACAGCATCTCTTTAGGTTTAGTTGCCAGCAAAGAAGCATGATTTATTCGAAGTTCATAAGGTTATAACTGAATAATCATTTCTTACTTGCAAGTACTGATATATGAATAATTTATTGCAAAGCATATGGGAAACAATAATGAATGAAAACTACATCCAACTATTTCAATGCACACAAAGCTATTGGTCACCACTACCCAGTGTTTGTACCTTAATGAACCACACAATAAGCATACATATGGTCATCACATCTTGAAATAAGCACCTATTTGAAAACAATGTATTTATTTTATTTATTTATTGGATTTAACCCCCCCCCCTTTCCCAAAATGGGATTCATATATAACATGGAAGTGCTATCTACTGAAGAAATCAGTATCTTCATGGGCAAGCACCAGCAACCTAAGCATGTTTAGTAATGTACAAAATTTAAACTTTTAAATTTTATACTACATTTATAGAGAAAATAATCCTGGGTAAGCCTGCTCATTATAAAAATAATTCCAGAATAAACTGATTCAGAACACAACACAAAATTCTAGTTTCTGTAACATTACCACAGACAGTATCAGTCACATTTGAAGAGGGAAAAAACTTACATGTTGGGACTACGGGTGGAGGAACAGGAGGTGGAACAGGAGGTGGCATATAACCTAGATAAAACAAATAATAATGAACAGCACATCTAATAAACGTAATATGAAAAAACTTGTGTACATCAAAGCAAGTTGTATATTTGTAGATCAGTGAATTATATAACAACAAAAAACTAGCAAGCACCGAAGTGATAACTGAATTGTAAATGTGATCCAGCAGCACTGTTTCAGCAAAATAAATGTTAAATTCTAACTAAACACTGTACAAATACTTTGACAATACAATTCGATGCATATATGCTTAAGCCCCCAAAGTTGCTGGGTTAAATTCAAAATGATGAGACTTTTTCCCCCTTTCTCTTCTATCCCACAGTCCCTAAAACCTGTTCTGTGGAGTTTCCTAACCCTCCAGAGCAAGTTGTTAGAGAACACTAGGGGCTACAAGAGCGATACGAGTCACCAAAAGAAGTACTATCGAACTGGCCATACTTCTAAATCAGTATGCACAGAATTATAACCTAAATATTTAAAACTGCACACAAAAACCTCAGCATATTATTTAAAACAAAAAAAACCTAACAAATAACAACATTAACAATAATAATATCCCAAAAGCCATAAAACAGTGATATTTTTATTGGCCAACCAAAATGCAATAACATCTGAGACAACATGTAGGCCTGTGATTCTAACATTGGGTCTTTGCAGACTGCCAGAAATAGTGCAAAATGAATACAGTTTAACTGCCCTGGCTCAGTGCTAGGGAATCAAGGGAATTGCATTTTTTTCTGAGACACTGAGCCTTCTCTGTCAGAGAGCTCTGGTGCCACAATAAACTATAGTTCCCATGATTCCCTAGCACTGAGTCAGGGCAGTTAAAGTGGACTCAATTTGCACTATTTCTGGCAGTCTGCAAAGGCCCATTGTCACTTTTTTTTTCTGTATGATCTGATGAAGAAGCCAGTGAAACTTTGAATGTTTGCATGATGTATTTTGTGTATTTTGGTTGGCCTTCTCACTTCAGTAAACAATGGGGTTCTATTTTTGTTTGCATTTGCCTTGATCATTCGTACTCACATCAGTCTTGATCAAAACAAAAACCTTATTCCAGGGGTAGGCAACCTTTCCCCTTTTAATGGTTGAGGGACTTCAGTTCCCAGAATCCCAGGAGCTATTGGCCAACATGGGACTATTGGCCAACATGACTGAGGCTTCTGGGAACTGAAGTCCCTCGGCCCTTAAAGGGGAAAGGTTGCCTACCCCTGCCTTATTGTATGTGCATTTAAATTAGATTTCATATTTTGTTGTATTTTGCTGCATAGTCAACACAGCTACTCCTGAAAAATAAACCACACATATTACAAATTAGAAAAAGTAATTTACCAGGAGGTGGCTGTGAGGGATTGAAACTTGCTCTCAAGAAGGGAGGTGGAGGAAGTGCACTATAGCCAGGAGGAGGTACAGACATTGCAACAGGAAATGTTGGTGGAACTAAACTAACAGCTGGCACAGCTGGAGCTACAGGAATCTGTTGGAAGAGGGAATAAAAAAGAAAGTATGTTCAGTGATCATCAACATTTACATAATTTAGTTACTTTAAAGAAGTAGGGGGTTAGCTAGATCAGAAATTTTCTAACTAAGATTGCATTCACATGTAGATTTCTTTAGAATTTCAAATGAATTTATTTGGAAAGACTATGGCCCTGAAAAAAAGCTAAGAAATAGATGAAATAAATAAAAGCATATTTAACATAGAGGTACATCTTTCTGACTAGACAGACCTAGAATTGGGCTATAAAAGTAGAAATTAAAATCCAGACTTTGCAAACACTATATCAATATTCATTCTATAACTTCTTAAAGTTCAGTGCACAGACTACTGGAGGTGACACTGTCATGTAATTGGTATGCAATGTTACTGCTTCTTGCACTTAGCTGAAGCCTTTCTAGGTGTCATGGGCATATTCCTCCCCTCTTACCATATTTTTCTCTGATGACTTTATGGACAGTACTGCTGGGCAGTACCTGCTCCCTTCTCACTTCCGTAAACAATGGGGTTATATTTTTGTTTGCATTTGCCTTGATCATTCATACTCACATCAGTTTTGATCAAAACAAAAACCTTATTGTATGTGCATTTAAATTAGACTAAGGAGTCAAGGAGACAGGTGACTTGAAGCAGCTGGATGCTTCTCCAACTGCAATCGGCCTTCGATTGGCTCAGGACTGTGGGGACTGGATGGCTCGCTCTTTGTACTGGCGGCTTCAGGCCGCGTCAGGGGCATGTGTAATCTGCACACCACACCTCCAAAGGGGCTGAAGTCACTCCTTTTGGTCCATCTGTTTTGGGCCTATATGAACAAACCTCTAAACTGTTGTATTATTTATTATTTATACAGTTAATTTATTTCCCATGTTTCTGGTGGAAGGAGTTAAATACAAGATTAAAAATATAACAGAAAACCAAATAATAATTAATAAATAAAGCAGCAACCAATCAATGAAAATACTTTTCAGCAACAGACCAACTTATACAGGTACTCAGAATGCCTAACTTAAAAGGTCTCCTACACAAGGTTGAAGATATAGAGCCAGTGGCAGAATAGCAGAGCTCCACAGCCTGGGAGTAGATTTCTTGGAACTCTGGCAATCATGACTGTTGATCCAGAGAAGGGCCTCTTGCAAAGATCTTAGAACAGGCAGGATCATCAACAAGAAGTGTAAAATCAAGGCCTCCATTAACTAGTGCATGTCACCAAAAGGTTGATCATAAGATAATGAATTTGTCACAGCAACAATAGATACAGGGAGGGTGATGAAATAATGGCTCTTCAAGATACTAGTTAATGAAGCCTGCAATTGTACATATGTTTACCTGACAAGAGTCGCTCTGAATGTGGCAGGGCTTATAAGAATTGTGTGACACAATATTTCAATTAAGTTGAGTCATAATCTCTAAAATGAAGTAGTTTACTCATAATCTCTAAATAGGTTAACTATGTCATCATGCAGAATCTGAAATCTTCCAATATTTGGAACAAAGAAATGTCTCTAGTCTCAGCTCGTTACGGTGTGTGTGTGTGTCTGTGTATGTGTGACAAACTTGTAAGAAATATTTCCTTGCCCCTGAAAGAAATTTATGGATGGAGGGAGCTCTAACATTAAGAAAGAAATGCATGAAAAACTGTTCAAGCTAGGCATGTGTAGACTATAATCCAGTTTACATGTCATGGGTATCTTACTTTTCTATCATTAGAATATACAGTAAATTCAATTTTCCTCACTTGTTCAGTGAAAAAACAATCAGAAAGGGGATATCAACAACAGTAATTATTCAGGAAGGATCAGAAGATTTCTAGTCCTACTGCCTCGTGCCCTTGTGCAATCGTTAGCAAAGGCTGAATTCTGGTCAATTTTGTAGAGATTCCTGAATGTTACCTACTGGGAAAAGTCCACACACAATTTATTTTTATTTTATTTACTTATATCTCACCTTTCTCCCAATATCAAGGCAGTGCCAATATTCCCAGCTACACAGTTAAGTGGGACAAAACAAAAATGACCTCTCTCTGCAATGAATCACCAGTGTTACTGAGAAAAACTGCCCTGGTCTTTTTTATAGATCACCACAACTAGTCAGCCCTCCATATTTGTGACTTTGACTTTTGCAGATTTGATTACTCATGGATTTGATTAATATATTCTCTCTAGGAATCTTTAAAAGTTGCACATGACAATCATATAAAAGAAGGCAAAATCTTGCCTGAGGGAAGGAATATATTTGATAGGTTTAAATTGCCTGTATGTGCAGGTCTCCTGTTCTTATGGCGACCCCATTAATTTCATAGGGTTTTCTTAAGTACGGAATACTCAAGAGGTGGTTTTGCCAATTCCTGCCTCTGACATTTGGCCTACACCACCTGGTATTCATTGGCAGTTTCCCATCCAAATACTAACTAGGGCTTAGCTCCCAAGATCAGATGGGATCTGGTGCCTTTACGGTATTTAGGTAGACAAATTTAGATTACAGGGAGATAAACTGTTGGTTAGCACTAGGAAAAATCTTAAATGTAAGAGTAGTGTAATAATAAAATCCATGGGTAGCGGGGACTTTCTCTCTGGATGTCCAGAATCAAGCAAGAGGTTGAACTGATGCTTCACAAGATATCTTCCACCTCTATGAGTCCATGTGTTGAATCAAGTGTTGTTCTTCTGTTTTGTAATAGACTATAACCCTATATGAAGGAGGGACATCACTTTTAGTGATTGCCCCTTCCACTTTTGTCTTTTCTCACACTATGACCCAGAATATTCTGAAAGGTTTTCCAGCTGTCCAGGACCTGATGCCAAGCATGCCAAAATAACATTAACAACACACCTTTTCAGACCAGCTTAAAGCTGATGAGGGCAAACCAGAAGCTGAACCCAGAGGAGAAGAACTGAAGGAATATTTTTCATTCACTTTTATAAATTCATTACCAGTCTTTTGCCTGGACTGCAGTGGAGTTATCTGTCAGCTTTCACAACCACCCTGTGTATTAAGCTAAGGAAATTCAGCGTCAAAAGATTCATCATCAATACAGGAAAACACAGGGGCTGAAATACTGGAATACTCATTTTCCATGTTGTGGTCGACTTACTTTCCCGTCATCCTCTGGCTCGTGATGTCACGTCTTTTCTTCTTGCTGTGAGAATGGCTTATATCTTTCCACTTTACCTGACTGCCCACTTAAGTGGCATTTTACTAGCTAGATACTCTCCTGTACAGTAAACTTGTTTGTTTTAGCATACATAGCTGCTGAGACCACGCTAAGAGTGTACATTTGTTAGCCTGGTTAGTTTACTAAGGGCCGAAACAGATGGGCAGGAAGAAGCGGCTTGAAGCTACCTTTCCTGAAAGGGCATTGAAACCCCACCAACTGCACTGCCCACTCCCAAGGTGACCACCGTGTGCATATCTTGACTGCACGGCATGAGTTCAAGGCATGCTGCTGGGTATTGTTTTTCCCCCCACCATCTCTGAGCACCTTTACAGGAACAAACCGCCCGTCCTTGTGAACCAGCACCTATTTGCATGTGCAGCACTCCACTGGGACAGGGTATCGGAGCAGGTGTGCTCATGCAGATGCCAGTAAGGTACAATCATGTTCCCTCTTTGACTGTTTTGTTTATGTTGTACTCATCTCCATGAGAAGTCTCCCTTTTAAATGCACTCCTGTGACAGAGTGTTTACATGCATAATTAGGGTTAGGGTTTGGAAAGAGCTCCCCTGGGGTCGGTACATTTATATGTACATGTAAAGGTGCGCACTTTCCGGAAAGAAGCAGAAAAATCCAGCTCTTTTTTAGTCCAGTTTTTCTCCCTGTAGCGCAACTTGGGTGCACTTTCCAGCCGGCTTCAAAGCGTGCGTCATCTCAATGTCCCGCCTTGAAGGCGGCCGGAAACCTGCTTATTTTGACCATCTGTTTCTCCCTAAATCACAAAAGCCCTGATGAGGAAAACGGTTTCATCACTCTTGTTACTGAGATGGATGATTTCAGAATAATGTTCTTCTATTTCTTCCTGCCACATTTGTGGTATGAGAGACATTTCTCCCTCCAAATTATAGAAGTCAGACACCTACAGAGTGCTCTTTGCTAAAAAAGAAAGAAAGAAAGAAAGAAAGACCCAAACTATCAGGCTTATAAGCCTATAAAAGTCAGCAAAAATAGAAAAGATGGAGTCATTTCTAATTGTGATTAGAAAATTAAAACGGGATATTTCTGAAGTTCTGCCTTTTGTTATAGAAGCATCTATAGCTCACTTCATACCTCAGCTACTTAACAGAATGCAATACTAACCTGTAGCATAGTGACAGACTGTGTGTATGTTTCTGTTTGTGATGTTACAGCAGTGGTCTTGTCAACAGTTGTACTCTGTGTTGTCTGCACAGGTTCTTTTACAGTCTCTGAGCTTCTTGTAGTTTCCCATTCTAAGGAAACAGGATGATGAGATGTTATTATTTTGTAATAAGCATTTTTAGACTAGCCTAGAAACATAAATCTTTGTAAAGACTGAAAAATGAGGAAATACACTCAGAAATTTCCAACTATCCAGACACAGCCAAGTCACAAAACTTTGTATGTATGCAAAGATAAAAAGTACTGGTAGGTATAATGATGTTATAATGTATTTATAGCATTTACTTCTTTTTATTTAATAAAGCTAAAGGCTGTTTACAACAAATCTTTGATTGTACAGTGAAGCAATCAACTAAGTCACAGAATGTTATCTGGCATGGTATTATTTAAGCCCATTTCAGAATGATACTGTTCTGTGGCATTTACCCCATGGTGAATAAGTTTAGAACTATTGTCTTAGGGGTTGTCTGCACTGGCAAAAAAACCCAAGCAGTTTCATCCTGTTTTGAAGCTCAGCTATTTATATGATACATGAGGCTGAAACCAGGTGAAACTGGGATGGAGCCAAGCTCCAGGGTGAAAAACTGGAGAAAATAAAGCCTTTTTCTCTACTCTAAAACAGAAAGTGTGCATTATTGCACTGGCATATAAATAGCACAATTAGGTTGTGGGAATGAGGTAAGGCCCAGACAGCTTAAAGAAGCAATCTGAGCATGCACCTTGAGCCTGATAAGATGCAGCCACCAGTGCCAATGATTGCCATATGGTGTTTTTCTTTTGTCATGCATACAGCCACATGAGTGGCCACATGTAACATCGACTCATCACACCAGTGAACTATCCCACACCCCATAAAATGAAATTACGACAAACATGTGGGTTGCCAATAATGCAATTGATGTAATGAAAACATTAAAAAATGGCCAGCAGGGGCCATGGGGTGAATCGTGCTTTGCCAATGTGTCACTGGGTACGCCAACACACTGTACAGGCAGTGTATCGCTCATGTGACTCCAATTGGATGGCAGCTAGGTGGAACAAAGGAGGCAATTGGTGGTCAAAGGCAGTGTGTTCCTGCAATTGTGCACATGAGGGGAGGGAGTGACAAAAAAAAATAAAAATCAATTGGCGCAGCTTGACCCCACATGGTGCAGACTGCATGTGGTTGTATGGCCCACCTTGGGAAAGTGGGGATTCCAGCCAAATCAAGAAAACTTAGGAATGGCCTGGCTTTTCCTCTTCATCTGCTCAGCCCCTTAATCTGGCAAAGAGTATTCAAGATGGAATTCTACAAACCTCACTCAGAAATTGGGAACTTCATCATTTAATCTGATTGCCAACAGACTGCCTACTACTTAATTAGTTTAAAAAGAGAACATTTGTCATTCTCATTCTCATGATGTTTCATACCTTTGAACCACATTCTCCTGTATCAAAACATGAAAAGGATGAAAATGAACTTTTAGTTACAAGGCACTCAAAGCCATCCTTACCACTATTTACTGTTTCTTGGTCAATCATGCCTCCTTCTGCAAAGCCCTCCAAATCATCCAATTTAACTTTTTCCCAAGGTATATATGAAACTCCAAGATCCACATCCCAAAATTGTTTGTATTCAGTTTTCACCCCTTTATTTAAAGCCCATGCAATCTGTAAATAAAATACAATGCAGTGGTAGTAACATACATCACAGAGAACATCTTTATCAGCCACACAGTTTTTTTGTCCACTTTCAAAAATGTCAACTAACAGTCCAGTCATCATGCAAAATATAAAGTATGTATACACACACACACACACACACACACACACATTCTGTAATGGATTCTTTCTTTATCCTTTGGGGACTACACTTTCTACAAGACTGCTGAGTCATCAGAGCAAACAAAACTTTTTATCTTTTTTTGGGTGGGGGACTATATAAGTTACAATTGTAAGAGTTGGAAGAGAGCCCATCTAGTCTCAGACATCAGTGCAACAATCAAACTATTTTGTGCTTGTCTGAAATCCTTCAAATATAGCAGTAATTCCCTACCACTGATAGCAGTACTATTACCAAGAAAAATATAGTAATGGATATTTAGTTCTCAAATATTCTGAGAACAGGTAAGTAAACGAACACTTCTACTTACAAACCTCATGGCCACATCCATTCTATTTACCATACCATGAGTAGACAGAAAGCATTCAGATCTTCTCCTCTTTCAGTTAAATTAGTGTGCCTTTTACTAGTGCCAAATAGAACAGATTCACTGAATCAATAGGAATAATGTTAACATTGACTTACCATTCAGCAACTGATTCAATGAGTCTACTCTAATCAGAACTAGCAACTGGATTTAGCCCTGTATTTGAACTGTTACATTCCTTGACTAGCATTTTCTGGCAGAAAGATAAAAAGATAAAACTGAGCTGTGCTTTGTATGAATGACAAAATATCCAAATTAGTAAAAATTATATCTGACTTGTCCACTGTACTTTGGTCCTCACCGATCTGGCACATACCCTTAGTCACTATCACTACTTGAAATGTGGCCTCCAAGATCCTCTCCAAATTGGGCCAAAAATATATCCTTATCTCTGATCTAAACAGTTTGCTATTCATGGGCAATACTCAAAATGTCCCCACTACTGTCAGTTTCTGCCCTTAGTTTAGATGCAATTACTTTACTGAACAATGACCAGTTTAATTTTAGTCCTCATAATCAATGGTATCAAGCTTGCTTTCTTCCTTGACATTTCCACTCAATATCTAAGGCTTCAACATTCAAAATATTCTAATTATATATGAAAAGCACACATTAAACTATGATAAAAATAACTTATATGAAGATGAGTTCTACTGAAGAAGTACCTTAATAATTTTAGATCCAATCTTGTAGGATCCAGAGCTTAGTTTCTGAAGAGCACGGTAGGCATCTTGTCTATGAACCATACAGACGTAAGCACAACCTCTGGGAGGGATCATCTATATAATCAAAAACCAAATAATGTTAAAATGGAAACTGATTAACTGAGATCCAGAGTTCCTTGCACGAACAGGGAGCCTTACTCCCTCTCATAATTTATGTCAAGTCGCCTTCCTTCTGCCCTCTCCATATCTCATCCCATGCAATTCTAAAGGGTCTTTAACTTTCAAAAGTAGCATTTCAAGAGGTACAAAGGGTGAGGCAGGTAAGCCTCTTTTACAAGACCTGCACTCTTTATTCTTTGAATACAAGAAAATTATTTTTAAGTAATAACATTTTAAATATAACTGAGTGTATCTCTTCATATATATTATGTAATGAGTATATACCAGTTTAGTGGTATAAATACCCTAAAGGCACCAGATCTTGTCTGAGTTTGCAAGCTAAGCAGGGTCGGCTCTGGTACATGGATAGGAGATCACCAATGAATACCAGGGGCGGTATGCTGTATTTCAGATAGAGAAACTTGTGAAACTCTTGAGTAATCCTTGCCTAAGAAATCCATATGACATTCATGAAGCTGTTGACAGGCAACTTGAAGGCACTTACATACACATATATTCGTGATTTTTTTAAAAGACACAGATTATTTCACTTACATTAATAGACTCTATTTGTCCAAATTCTTCAAATAAATTGGTTAAATCCTGCTGTGTGGCTTTCTTGTCGACTTGACCAACCCAAAGTGTGGTACTGCAGACTGTCAAGACAAATTACATAAATGAAATATGAGGAAATTTACTTAACCACAGTAGGTTGTTAATTTGCACAAGACATGTAAGCTACTATACAAATCAATGAAGTTATTTAATTTACAGAACAGCATTGTCGATCTTAACTAGATACCAGCTTGTTTCCAGTAACTGAAAGAACAAGACATAATCCAAAATGTAGGCTGGTAATGCTCTAAATACAGGACAAGAGACACCTAATTGGAAAAAAGTTAAGTAGCTAAACTAAACTAAACAGATATAAATCAGATTACCGTGGTACCTACAAGGTTACCAGAATCAACTAGATTTGGGTTCAGGATATAATGAGTATATTTTCTTGTGAAAGGAAGGGGGTATAAATTTAATCGATTCATCAATTAATCAGTGGTTAAGTATCATTAATGGAACCTAGTACTACTATCCACCTGTAATAAGATTTTTAATTTTGAAGACAGCTCACTAATAGAAGAGGAAGGGTGATTACACTCTTTTATTCTCTTTCATTCTGCAGCCCTCCACTCCTGGTCCCAACGCCTTCCACTTGTTCTAAAGTGTTTTGCAACCCTCTCAAGCAGATATTGGGGGGAGGGTGGGTTGAGGCAGGAAAAGGCAATCAGTGAAAGTACCTCTCCTTCTATTCTTTTAACCAAGACAATGGAAGATTGTGTGTTCTTAAATTTTCTGTTCCATGGCCACATTGGAAAAACATGATGAGCGAGTCTCTGTCCCTTCACAAAAATGGTAGTATAGAGAGGGAAAGCCAGTCACAAAGTGCTGGCATGGAAGATGAAGGTAAAGTATGGCACAAACAATTGATAAATAATAGTATTATTTCATACTAACGTCTGATCCTTCTAAATCTATTGCTATTTTCTGATACTAGTAAGTTCCACAATTTAGCTTATGTCAAATGAAGTAGAGACACTAGCTCTGGAAGCACTGTGATCAAGCCTCCCCATCTCTCAGGCGGAATGTGCTAATCTAGAGATTTAGAGAAAAGACTTTTTATTTTGTATTTTTTCCTCCTGCCTCCACATACTTCTCAAAATATTCGGACTTATTTTCAATCATATACAGATTGATAAAACTGAGTGATTCAATATGCAGCACCAGCAAATAAGAGCGGGAACAGAACTTTTCCCCCCTGCCAATGTCTTCCCTTCAAAATTTCTATGCCCAAAATGTCTTATAGAACTTTGAAATCAAATGAAATCCCACCATGAGAAAACTACACCAGCAAGAAGAGGGTTCAGCTTCTCCATCCCATCCCTGAAACACTTTAAATCCTTATCTCCTGCAAAAGACACCACTTTAACATGCAAACCTGCTGTTTTGAATTCTACTGGATTCTATAACAGTCCTGTACATCAACACTTGACACTTTTAACTACTAACACTGTTACAGTGTTGCATTAAGACAGGGGTAGGCAACCTTTCCCCTTCAAGGGCCGAGGGACTTCAGCTCCCAGAAGCCTCAGCCATATTGGCCAATAGTCCCATGTTGGCCAATAGCTCCTGGGATTCTGGGAGCTGAAGTCCCTCGGCCCTTAAAGGAGAAAGGTTGCCTACCCCTGCATTAAGAGTTCTAGGGACAGTGTTAAATATTATTGGACATCTAATATTGAATTTGTGATGTTTGGCTGTGTGAGAAGTTAAAGGGATTTATCAAGCTTGCTGACAGAACCTGAAAAGAGCTCTTGATGCCAGGGGGACCAATAGTGCCAGTTCAAGTAGAGAAGATAGCACCTGACTGTTAGTCTAAGTCAGGGGTAGGCAACCTGTCCCCTTTAAGGGCTGAGGGACTTCAGCTCCCAGAATCCCAGGAGCTATCGGCCAACATGGGACTATTGGCCAACATGGCTGAGGCTTCTGGGAACTGAAGTCCCTCGGCCCTTAAAGGGGATAGGTTGCCTACCCCTGGTCTAAGTAGAAGAATGAATTGTGGCTAGGAGGGGCATGGGAGCAGCCTTATTAAAGCTGGTCAGCAGGTGGAATTGTCAGGAAAGGACACTGTGGGTCCAGGAGCAATGACAAGTGCCAGGTAGATGCCTCAGTGTTCCACCAGGTACCAGTCAAGTATAGAGGAAACTGGCTGTCTACTGACCACTATAATCAATGAAACAGTATTTTGTTCTCAGAAACTGTAAACTGCAAGCAGATAATGCTTACCACTTAGTGTTTTGGATCGTACAGGAGGTAATCCTTTTTTCTGTCGCTCTTTTTCTCTCTCTCTAGCTCTTCTTTCACTTGAATATGATCTTGAGGACTTCCTCTTTCTTTCCCTTGATCTAGAGCGTGAACGCTTCCTGTGTTTACGCTTTCGAGAACCAGAACGTGATCTGGACCTTCTTTTCCTAGGAGACCTGTAAAACAATTAATTTAATACAGCTACAAAGAAAAAATACAATCACATAAGAATAACTCATTACTCATTTTGATTTTTCAACATGCAGACATACATAGAGAGAAACATAACATAAAAAATAAAGTAAAAGAAAGAAAGAAAGGCATCCAACCAAGTAAGAACTCAAAGCCCATTTTGGTTTTTAAACAAAAATATGTCCACTGGATTCAGAATGTTACAAAACCTTGAACGAGATCTTGAACGAGTTCTTGATCTTGAAAGAACTGCTGATTTCTTCTCCTCTTGCTCAAAAACTTCCTGTTCAACAACTTCTTGGCCTTCATCTATATCCATATCCTAAATACAAAGAAAATCAAATGTTCACACAAAGATACAGCAAGAACATGCAGTAGCCCCTCCCAATTCATGGGGGATCCATTCCGGACCCACCCACCCCGCAAAAATGGCAGCTCGCAAATATTCGAGCCCCAGTGAAAAAAATGGTGCACACACACACAGGGGGCACACGCTGCCATTATATCCCTCCCTACTCATCCCTCCCGCGAAAAGCGGGACCACGGGCTTGAAGTCGCAAACATGGAAAGACAACTGTATTTCCTCTTATCTAGCAAACAGAAAAAAATTATTATATGTGCATATCTTATTTTTAACATACAGAAAGAGGTACACATAGAATCTGAACATACAACTGCAACACTTCTGCACTGTGGAAGCTACATCACAAGACATTATGACTGTCAATACTGATGTCAGTCATCTATTATTCTTCAGTGACTGAGGAAGAAAGCTTGGGCTCAGTACACTACTCATCAAGATGCTGATCTAGATTCGTATAATCACTGAATTCACACATACCCATCAATTTCAATGGAAATACTGGGTTTCACCTGTTGTTGGACATCCACTGAATTATCAGGATTTGGCTCTACTTCTAAAAACTGCTGATGGCTGCTGTCTTGTGAAGGGGATGCTGAATGCTCAGAACCAAAATTTTCTTCTTGTGTTTCCTCAGGGCTGGCCTGGAAAGGAAAAATATATTAATGTATTTTACTTCAAAACTCTACATGGGAAGAATGTGGTAGCATGATTTGCAAGTCAGTGTGGTACAGTGGTTTGAGTGCTGGACTATGACACTGGGAGATCAGGGTTCAAATCCCCACTCAACCATGGAAACCTACTGGGTTACTTTGGGTAGATCACAATCTCTCAGCTACAGAGGAAGGCTAGAACAAACGTCCACTGAACAAATTCTGCCAAGAAAATTCTGTCACAGGGTCATACTATGATAACCATAAGTCAGAAATTACTTCCAAAACAAACAACAACAAAGTATAATTTGGCATAAAGTTGTTTTATCTGTAATATTTTGTTAGCAATATTATTTTTACATAGTTGCAGTTCAAACTGGCCTACTGAGACACTGCTTAGAAAATCTTGATGTGGACTTTACTTTTCTTAAATCTTTCCTAGCATTTAGACAGCCACTGTATAGTAAACTGCAAACTGTTTCAAATTGCAGATATTTATTAATTTTATTAGGAAATCATGTCCTTTTCATTAAACTTTAGAAAAACTGGCATTTCCCTTATATATAAAATTGAATTTAGCAATTTAGGAATACACTAAACTCACTAAGGTTGCATTTTATTTATATCTTCCCCTTGCATTGTCATAATATGAACATGATCTTAAATAATTCCATCAGTTCTAATGCAACTGATAAAGGGCAAACAAATAGATGAAGTAAAAGCTGAATGGCAACTGGTGCACAACTATATGAATAAATTATGGAAAAGTGAGCAAATAAGGGAAGTTAAATAGAAAAAAACAAAAACAAAACCTTAACGGTTTATAAGAATACAGAGAAAATAAAATAAATAAACAATAATAATGAAGACTTCTGATTTTTGGAGGAATCATGCAACAAGGAACAAATATACAGAAGACAAATAGCAACAACTGAACTAGAAGTTTGGTAGTGATATAAAAAGTGAAAGGTGAGAATTATTAAATAGCAATGAGTTAGTAAATTATATTTAAAAGACTAGGTATTCAAAAGTAGCATAGTAACTTATAAGTGGGAAAAGAATGAGCCTTAAATATTAAGAAACATTAACATTAAGAGAATAGATATCATACATAACCAACATCGAGGAAGAAATATTGATTTGGAGAATTAACAAATAAGACAAGGGGGAAAAAAGGGAATTAGTTATGACTGTAAAAATTTAAACTAAGCAAGATAATAAATTATAATAAATTATATAAATGAGCCAAATAGGAATTGAAATTGAGATTTTAGTAACTTAAGCGGATGTGGTATACAGCAACATATCAATATTAGAAAGTCAATAAGAGACAAAGATAAATTGGCAGATGATGGAAAGGAAGTAAGGAATGATTGAAGAGGAAGAAAGAATGTGATGGAAGGTAAGAGTAGGTGAACTGATGGTGAGTGAAGGGAATTTGATGTTAGGAAAGAGTAAGAAAGTAAAGAAAACAAGAATGTGTTAAGAAAGGGGGGAAAACAGGAACGTAAAGAATAGGAAAGAAGGGAAGAGGAATAAGAAAGTTATGGAAGGTTAAGTTAAAGAGATGTAGGAAGGAGGAAGGAGGGTTCAAGGAGGAGGGGAAGAATAGTTGAGTATTATCACTGCTAAATATATGGAAGGATAAACAAAAGTGTATAGAGACATGTTTGTGGATATGGGTGAATATGTAGAATGATGGTTGCATGAAAAAGATATTTTAAATGTGTTTGTTTTTAAATGTTTAATAAAAAAATTTTTTTTAAATAATTCCACCAGTTCATCTGTGTTTCAAGAACTGGTAAAAGACAAGTATGACAATGAGTATGTCTTAGCTGTACTAAACTATGTAACAAGATGGCGAATACTGACAAACTCAACTTTGTATTTCAAAACAACACAGACCTTGAGAGATGCTAATTTCAACCAGATATATAGTTCACCCTCTATATTCATGGGGATTAGGGCCATAGGACCCCTCCAAATTTTACCTCAGTCTATATTCCTATCTAGCCAAGATAACTGTGGTCAAAAAGAAGGAGAAGAAACAATGGATGACAGACAGAACACTTCAAGCAGTCAAAGGAAGACAAGAAGTAAAAGCAAAAGGAGATAGGAACAAAATTAAACCCATGAATGCTACGGTCCAACAATTGTTGTACAAGGACGAGGAAAAATTCTACAATAATCAATGCAGAGAAAGAGAAGCTGAAATCCAAGAACAAGAGATCTATTCCAAAAAGATCAGGGAAATCAAAGAAATCAAAGCCTGGGGCTACTCTGCGATCAGAAGGGGAACATAATACACAATCAAGATGAAATTTAAAAAAAAACCAATGGAAACAATATACAGAAGAGCTATATTAAAAATGTGAAAGGATAAATGACATATGGGAAGAAGAAACATCTGAAGATGAACTTCAAATTCTAGACAGCAAAGTGAAAACTGCACTCAAAGCAAGTGAGAAGAATAAATAACCAAGAACAGATGACATACCAACAGAACTGCTATAATCCACAGAATCAAGTTCAGTTCTAACTAAAATATGCCAACAAATATGAAAAATAAAGCAGGGGTCCACTGGGAAATAAATAAATAAATAAATAAAATTTATTTATATCCCGCCCCTTTGAGATCAATCGGGGCGGCTAACAGCAATAAAATATAATACACTACAACAAAATCTGGTTCCCTTCCCCCCCCCCCTAAAAAGTTATTAAATTGATTACAAGTTAAAAGCAACAATTTAAAATACAACAATAATATTATAAGACAGTTTCACACTACGGCTGCAGTTCTCAATTACATATTTAAGGAGGAAGCTGGAGACCCTCATAAAGGATTATCTATCTCGGAAAGGCCTGCCAGAAGAGATCCGTCTTGACAGCCTTTTTAAAGCTATCTAGAGATGTCAATTGACAGACCTTGTCCGGCAGGCCGTTCCAGAGTCTGGGGGCGACAACAGAAAAAGCCCTCTGGGACGTAGCCAAAAGCCTAGATTTTTGAGGCTGCAGCAAATTCCTCCCAGAGGACCGGAGTGCGCAGGGAGGATTATAGGGGAGAAGGCGGTCCCTGAGATAGTTTGGACCCAAGCCATTTAGGGCTTTAAAGGTAATAACCAACACCTTGTATCAGGCCCGGAAACTTATGGGCAGCCAGTGGAGGGACCTTAAAACTGGAGTAATATGGTCCCTCCTAAATGTTCCATATACTAATCTGGCTGCCATGTTCTGTACTAGCTGTAGTTTCTGAACCAAGCACAAGGGTAGCCCCATGTAGAGCGCATTACAGAAATGTAGACGTGAGGTTACCAGCGTGTACACAACAGTTTCGAGATCCCTTACTTCCAGAAAAGGGCGCAGCTGGCATATCAGCCAGAGCTGATAACAGGCGCTCCTGACTGTCGCATTTACCTGATTTGTCATCAGGAGCGACGAGTCAAGGAGCACCCCCAGACTGCGAATACAGTCACTGGAGGAGAGTGTGACCCCATCCAGGACTGGAGGTTGCAACCCAATTCTTGGTTTTGGGGCCGCTACCGTGAGCACCTCTGTCTTGTCGGGATTCAGTTTCAATCTGTTTTTCCTCATCCAGCCCATTACTGCCCGAAGACATTCACTGAGAGAGGAGACACCATTGGGATTGAGGCCAACGAATGAGACACAGAGAAATAGATCTGGGCGTCATCACCATACTGATAACACCCAGCTCCATAACTCCAAATAATCTCACCCAGCGGCTTCATATAGATATTAAATAACATCGGGGACAGAAAAGCACCCTGTGGAACCCCACAGGTGAGCTCCCTTTTACTGGAGCTACTGTCCCCGAGCAGTACCCTCTGGGACCTGCCTGAGAGGAAGAACCGGAACCACTGCAATGCAGTGCCTCCGATACCTAACACCCTCAGGCAGTCCAAGAGGATGCTATGATCTATCGTGTCAAAAGCCGCTGAGAGGTCTAAGAGCACCAGCAGAATCACACTACCCCTGTCGATGCTCAGACGCAGATCGCCGGTCAAGGCAACCATGGCAGTCTCAACCCAAAGCCTGTCCTGAAGCCAGTTTGAAAGAGCAATATACATTCCTATACATAAACAAGAGACACAAAAAATAACAGTAAGTACAGGACCACTGCATTATTTTCCCACACAAGCAAAGTCATGCTCAGAATTCTGCAGAAAGGACTCCTATCATACTTGGAATGAGAAACCCCCGAAGTGCACGCATGTTTCAGAAAAAGAAGAGGCTCTAGGGATCACATTGCAAACATCGATAATGGAATGCACCCAGGGAATTCCCAAAGAAAATCTGCATGTGCTTCACTGATTACAGTAAAGCTTCTGACTGCACAGACCTTGAAAATTTCTGGAATGCTATGGGAGTACCACTACATCTGAATGTCTTGATGTACTCCAGACAAGAGGCTGCTCTCAGAACGAAATATGGAGAAACAGAATGGTTCCCAATAGGAAAAGGGGTCTGTGTACAGTATTTTCTGCATACTATCACCTTATTTATTCAACCTGTATTCAGAAAATACCGTACTCAGAGCAAGCAGATTCAGGGGCAGGAGGAGTGAAGAGTGGAGGAAGGAACAGTAACAACTTAAGATATCCAGGCAACACAATACTTCAAGCAGAAACCAATAAAGATTTGGAGAAATTATTGAAGAGGGTCATCAAGGAGGAAACTGGCAAGGTAGGCTTGATGTTGAACTTTAAGAAAACAAAACTAATGATCAAAAAAGATCTACAAGAATTCATCCTAGATAATGAGAAAATTGAAATAGTCAAAGAATTCCCACATCTTGGATCAAATTAATCAGAACGGAGACTGCAGTCAAGAAATTAGAAGAAGGCTAGGACTGGAAAGGGCAGTTATGAAAGAACTGGATAAAGTTCTAAAGAGCAAAGACATAACTGAACACTAAAGTGAGGATCATCTAAGAAATTGTATTCCCCATCACCATTGACAGCTGGACAGTAACTGAAGACGACAAGAAAATAAACTCATTTGAGCTGTGGTACTGGACAAAAGTGCTGAGTATACTACGGATATCCAAGAACACAAACAAATGTGTTCTTGAACATATCAAACCTGAATCCTTTTGGAATCTATTTGAAGTGGAAAGTTCTGCATTTTAAGGAAGTATTGACACAGAAAATCTGACTACATGGGGGCATTAGTTCTCTGGATCAACTAAATAATAAATACAATTTCTTAGATGATCCTCACTTTAGTGTTCAGTTATGTCTTTGCTCTTTAGAACTTTATCCAGTTCTTTCATAACTGCCCTTTCCAGTCCTAGCCTTCTTCTAATTTCTTGACTGCAGTCTCCGTTCTGATTAATTTGATCCAAGATGTGGGAATAATAATAATAATAATAATAATAATAATAATAGGTTAGAAATAAAACCTATTATTATTATTATTATTATTTCCTCTGGATGTGGAAATTTAAAAGAAATGTTAGATTTTATATTATTTTAAAGCTACCTTTAAAATCTCTTAAAAATAAATGCCTGGGGACATCTAGTGGTAAATCTAGGCAGTTTTTGCCTGAAGAAAGGTCTTTTTTAAATTATGTTATTACTGCAGAATACATGTCTGTGTATCTAGATCTACTTATTCATACTACTACCCTATTAATTTTATTTGATGTTCAGTTCTTTCATTTCAAAGTATGCAGTGTTGTTTTTCGTTTGGTTGCATTTACTGATCTTATACATAATTTTAGTAACTAGCCATCTAGACATTATATATTCTCTTTCTACTAGAATTCTTTTTTAAAAAAACTTTTATCTTTTCCTATCCTACTATTCAAATATTCTCACAAAATGTGAAACATTTTGTAGCGATACACAACTATAAAGCAGGGTTGTTTTGCTCCAAAACAAAATCATGCACCTCTGCAGGGAAAATTCAATTTAAAAAAAAATCATGTTCCTGATGTCACAAAGATATCCAAATTCTGCAACATTTGTTTATGCAAACCACGTTTTTATTTGCACTACTATTTCATCTGTGAAACAAAATTTTCATTTTTCAATTCAGTGAGGAGGGCATTTTGTGAACACTTTGCAATGTTCTATCCTTTAGTGATTTTTAAGCAACTGTTTTGAAAAGAGTCAGACGTATTTCTTTATTCAGAGTAAAGGCAGTGTCTCCTCATTTAGTTTTTCCTCAGCAATGTAGCCAATGTAACTCACTAAAAAGCTCTGGTATCACAAGACAGTAATCAGTAATGATAAAAAAGATGTCTGAGCAAAAGTAATAGAGAGAAAACAAAGCAGTAGACAGGACTAGACAAGGTGAACATGATGACAATTAAATGACTGAGGTGTGAGAGCAGTATCTTTGCCCTTTTGAAAGCATATATTTCCATCCAAAAATCAAAACGTAAGACCTTGTGGCTTGCAATACATGTATTTAATCACTGCACCACCAGGGCTCCGTATTTTTACCAGGGTGAATTGCTTTCTACTTTGGACATCTAATTCTTGGGTATGGAAAGCTGATTAAATGTAATGTCTAGAAACTACCTCATTATCCAAAAAAAGTGATACCTTTGGTGGTGGCTGCTCAAGAAGTTGTTGGCGAAGATGTTCTAGGTTTTGTTGCTGTAACTGTTCGGCTAGTTGATGGAAAAGTGAGTTGTTCACAGATTCAGGTACAAGGGGCCTAAAATACACAATTATAACAGTCACTCTAACAATCTTGTTCAGCAAAAAGATACATTTTGCATTGAGCTATAATCTGCTGATACATCCCACAGGTTAAGAGAACGGC
This sequence comes from Phrynosoma blainvillii, assembly GCA_026167975.1. Taxonomy (NCBI): domain Eukaryota; kingdom Metazoa; phylum Chordata; class Lepidosauria; order Squamata; family Phrynosomatidae; genus Phrynosoma; species Phrynosoma blainvillii. The sequence goes on from JANUYF010000001.1 coordinate 95,753,241, forward strand.
TTGGATCCAATATATTGTTATGTGAGCAGAAGGAACTTCTGTTCAAAGAAGGGCAGTCCTTAAAGTTTCATTTTTATTGCAACCTCCCTAGACCAAATCTTACGTTATTCTTGAGAGTTCCCAATATTTGACCATTGGTCCTTTTAGATCTCTGAATGTACTGTATACACTGAAGAGCTTTTGGGAGGGACATGAGGCTGCCGTGAGAAATGGGAAGATTCTCTTCAGTATTTACTTATTTAGAGAATTTATGTCCTAATATTTTGGTTTCTCAAAGGACTGTGATAAGCAACCACACGTTCATTAAAACAATTATCAGTAGAATAAAGATGCATTCTCCTTGGAAATTAAGATCAAAGCCAATATTCTATCCACATTTAAATCAATGAGGCTGAGAACTTTTAAAATAGATTTCAGGAACAAAGCAGAAGTCTGTAGCATTTGTTTCAATAAATCAGTTTCTGAAAAAGACTAACAATTGTGCCAGTCGGGAGATCTTCCTCCCGTTAAGTGAGTGTAAAAACTGTTCCAAATAAGTAAATTTCTTAATAAATTCATTATCTAAATAACACTATAACTATTAGTAGGAGATAATATTTTCCAACTATTACCTTCCATGGTTGGTTTATCTTAAATTATACTGAAACTGGGAAGGAAGGGAGAAGGAGAGGAGTTAGAATATTAGAATATCTATGGTCAATTTTCAATTACAACTCCTCATATCACACTGAGTGCCATTAAAGATGTTCTTGGCCCTAAGGACCACTGAATGGGGGGGGGGGGGGAGACATTCTTAATATCACAATTGCATGATCTAAACACTTTATAACTCTTTAATTTATTTATTATTTCAAATATTCATAGTGCATTATCCAGAGCAGTTCTTCAGATCCCAGTTATGATGTATAAAACTGCTCTTGAAAACTATTTAGATACTTTAACTCAGGGGTAGGCAACCGTTCCCCTTTAAGGGCCGAGGGACTTCAGCTCCCAGAAGCCTCAGCCATGTTGGCCAATAGTCCCATGTTGGTCAATAGCTCCTGGGATTCTGGGAGCTGAAGACCCTCGGCCCTTAAAGGGGAAAGGTTGCCTACCCCTGCTTTAACTGGTGTAGGACTCTTGTCTGTGGCTAGACCTCAGACCAAAGAGTAATTACAGCAAGCATGTAACTTCTTTCTTACAACAGCTTTACTGCCTACTGATACGTTTTGAGGCAAAATTCAAAATGCTGGTTACAACCTATATAGCCTTACAGAGCTTGAGAACCAATTTCTTGTGGAGTCTGAATTTCCTTATATAAGGCTTCCTAGGTTTTAAGACCTTTGACAGAGGTCGTTCTTTTGATTCATCTCCCACTGGGGAGACATTGGGGGGAGGTTAGAGAGGGCCTTCTTAAGTCTAGATCTGATTGTCAGTCTCAAATTAGCAACTGATTTTTTGTCTATCAAAAGACAAGAAAGATGGTTTATTTAGACAGTCCTTATTTCAGCTGGTTCATGGCTGAATTTTTTTTAACTGGCTGAGTGCAATAGCATTCGCAAGTAGATTTCTATACCACTTATCACTGAATTAATACTCCCTAAGCCATTTACAAAGTGTAAACTAATTGCCCCCAACAAGCTGGGTACTCATTGTAGCAACCTACAGAAGGATGCAAAGCTGAGTGGACCTTGGAGCCCCTGGGATCGAACTCATAACATTGTGACTTGCAGTACAGGCATTTAACCACTATGCCACCAGGGCTCCATATTTTTACTTTTTAATTTATTTCCTATATTTTATTATAAGCTTTTATTTGCATTTATTATTGTTAGCCACCTAAAGTGTTCCTTTGGCAAAATGAATGAATGAAACAAAACCTTGTGTTAACAACCAGATCTATTTCTGAAGGGAATTATAATTACAGCAATTGTCATATTTTTGAAGAAATAACAAAATATTATGCATGTATAAATTACTATAACAGGAGAAGGCATATGTATATCTTAGCGAGATGGAATATGTATATTTGAATCAAGCCTATCCCTTTGCCTAACCCAGTGGTTCTCAAATGGTGGGACAGAACCCCCAAAAGGGGAACAAGAGTTGTTTAAGGGAGAAGCAAGACTTGGAGGCTCTCATCCCTCCTCCTCCACCACTTCCCGAGTTTTTTTCTGTCCTGGAAAGGAAGAGAAAAGCAAGGAGGGCACTTGGAGCAGCTACTGCTGCCTGTTGGAGGAGGGAAACAGTGAATGGCATGGGGACCATCCGTAATGCTCAAATCTGCAGATGGCAAGGCCACAGTAGGGGTGAGTGAACTGTATTGAAATTGTTTAAATAAACCTTCTGATTTGGACAACGTTATTTCCATATAAAATGTTAAAGTATGAATACACATGAATGTGCAAACAAAAATATGCACACTAAACTAACAAAATATTTTTATTCACATACTACATCAAGTGGGGAGGGGAGCACAATGTCCACATGGAGATGTAAAAGGGGTCACAAGGGTAAAAGGTTTGAAAACCACTGGTCTAACTTAATTTGTAAGCTGTTTTGAAACTGGGGGGGGGGGAGGCTGCTTTATGTTGTTTTTATTAATGATTTAAAATCATGTATCTTGAAATTGATGTCATTTACAAAATACCTTGTAAAACCTTAAAAGATTAACAAGTACAAATGATTAGTAAATATTAAATAAAACTATTTCAAATGTAGAATCTGCTCATTTTTGTCTGATATGAATCAAGCAAATACGGGCACACCTCAATTAACAAAACCTCCAACAAACAAGTTCCTTTTTACAAAGTCTTTTTATGGGTGCTTGCTACAGTCCTTGTATTCTATCTAGCTGAATGGGGTGGGGGTCCCACAGCATTGGCATTGGGAAGATGGTGGAGGAGGCCTGGAGAAAAACAGACTTCCAGTGTTGGGCTGCAGTTGCATATCTGCAGTAAATAATGCAATAAAGCTTGAGCTAAGAAAAAATGACATTCTTATCTAGGTAATCCTACTGTAATTGTGATGCTTACATACAAGGTAAAAAAGCTGCCTCCAGAATCACTAACTGAGCACGTGTAAAGAGGACAACAGGAAGGGGAAAGGAGTCTCATCAGTTACACTAGCATATTGAAAATGCATAGATCTGTAAATTTCACCACCAAAACAGAAATCATAAGAAAGCAGGGGCTTTTGAAATTTTAGAAAATAATCCCTTTTAGAAGCTTTCAAGTAGTCTCTAGAAGATTTAAAACAGGGGTAGGCAACCTTTCCCCTTTAAGGGCCGAGGGACTTCAGCTCCCAGAAGCCTCAGCCATGTTGGCCAATGGTCCCATGTTGGCCAATAGCTCCTGGGATTCTGGGAGCTGAAGTCCCTCGGCCCTTAAAGGGGAAAGGTTGCCTACCCCTGATTTAAAATGTTTTTACTTACTTATGTGAGGCTTACTTGACCTAGTTATTCCATTTCATATGTGCTTAATGTAAGTTCTGAAAAAAATTGCTGAAATATGTTGAACTGCTTTTCTTTTTTGTGGTATAGGAACCTCTCTCTATTCTTTTCATATTATTTCTATTTCTGGTACCAAAGTTGCTGTTAAAGAAGTAAAGTCCAGGATCACATTTACTTTGTTAACTGAGATGTACCTGTATTCTAACTGACCACCAGGTTTTTAACTCTGAGAGTCTCTCCTGTCAGAAGGCAGAAACAATGGCAGTAACAGCACACAAAATTGTGCACATAAAAAAAACCCTCTACAAAATGAAGTGATTTTAAAAAACTGCATTTACACTTGAATCCACTGAATATCTGTAGTAAAGAACAATCTTAAATATTTGGGAGAGATAAAGAAACTAGAAAATGTTATTAGTGGCAACAAAACAAACTGTACTGCCTTTTTCACTATTGAAAGTCGGGGGGGGGGAACCTCTCAATTTTCTCTCTCTCTCTCTCTCTCACACACACACACACACACACACACACAAAATCACACAGAAGATGCACTTGCTAAACTACTTCTAATTAATATACTAAATGAAGTGATTCTAATCCAAAAGAAAATAAAGTCTTACAGTTGAGAAGTTGAAGTTTCTTTTTTGGGTTCTTCATTAATATCAACTTCTTCCCTAAAATCCCCAAATCTATCCATCAGCTTCTAGGAGAAAACAAAACTTGCATTAGAAATTCTGAAGACATTAAATACACTAATAAAGAAAAGGCAAACTAGTTGAATTTATCTGAACAAGAAATACGTTTAATGTTTCAGATATTTATTCAGCAGGCTAGGCCAACATTAATCTAGTGGAAAAAGTACAAGAAGTGATATTGCTTCCCAGCAGTTGTCAGATTTGGTAGCATGTAAAGCACTTATTTAGAAAAGATTCTCAGTTCCTGTTTCAAATAGCACGCACTCTTTACTTAGGCATCTTGCATTTAGCATATTTTGTTTCATGACTTCTAGCTGAAACATAGACTTAATTTGCAAGTCTGACTGCTCAGGCACTTATCTCTGAGGATATCCTATTGTGGCAGGGAAAATGGGTTAATTTAGGCATATACCTTCCCCTTGATGTCTAATTTGATCCTTCGTGAATCAGTATATGCAAATTAGCACAAAAATAGTGCTGAAATCTTAATGAGACATAAAACTATTTGAAAAAGCAGAACTGAAGTAAAAGAACTGACATCTGTACTAGGATGAAAACAGTGTTTCGACATGTAGTTTTGTGTTTCACCAGGGGAATGGTCCCACCATATAGAAACCATTGCACTTACTTGGCATGTAAAAAAGATAAAATACAGATAAACAACAATAAAACCAGGGGGGGGGGGGATCTGATGAACACAAATTAGAGTCTTCCAGAGGTACATCTTATGCTATACTTCAATATATATAAAAAATGAAAAAAGAAAATGGTCCAAAGTTGTTAACAATATGGATTTAAAGTAGATTACCTGTGCATATATCAAGGATCGGTGTTCCATGTTCTGCTGGTCCTAATGCACAACATCACAGACTCACATGTTTCTGGGACCAGAAACATGTAACCTTGCGCGGGTAACACTGTTTTATATTATTTGAGATCTTATAGATCTTATATAAGATCTTATAAATATTTTATAAAGTGGTCTAGTATGTGTATTGATAATACAATCTGTTACCTAAAAAAACGTAGAAGACAGGATTTGAGGGTAATACTAATCCAATCATCTAGCACTCAGGGCTGTGCATGCAGATCTCAACTGGATCAAGAACTGCAAATGAAGGACCAACCCTGATCACCTCCTTGTGGATGTGCTGGACAAAATCCATGAAAATACATATTGTAATTTCAAGTCAGAAGCAAAATGTTTGTTCAAGGTTAGTAAATCAACTTCTACCTTATTAAAAGAGACACTCTGTTCTAGTGGATTAAGAGTATTGGCGGCAGCGGCAGCAGCTGTAAGTTGTGCAGTGAGGGCTTGTAACTGAACAACGAGTCCAGCATCCAGTGCCTGAAGCAGTGATGGCTGTGGTTTCTGCTGTTGCATTTGTAATGTTTGTATTAACTGCTGAAGCTAGAATGGGGCAGAAGGGAGAAGAGAAGGGAAAGTGACAATTTTTTGCTAAAATATAACACATTATCCTGAATTTAAAAATAAATTCTGATATTGATAATTCAAGTGTGCTGCATGTTCAGCTACTAAACAAAAACAAGTCCATGAATCCTTCAAAATATATTCTGGGGAGGGGGAACAGGGCAGGCTAAAATTATTTCTATTCTATTTTTTTATAATACTAATCAACCTATGACAAGCCAAGTATCAAAATCAGTTTTCAAAGAATAAGTATTAATATTTGAATTAATCTTAACTCGTTCCTTGAGAAGTTTAACTATATGCAGCGATAAACCAGCACTGTTATCCAATTTGGGAATATGGGAGAGCTGAAGCTGATCTACCTGTTGGCCTTGTGGACTCTGTAGGATCTGTGCTACAGCAGCAAGAGTATCTGTATTGGTTATCTGAGACACCCAAGGATCAGGTAAACTCTGGATCACATTGGCTGGTGTAGCAGGTGTTACTGGAGTTCCTGAAAACAAGAGAAAGGGCAGGAAGTTCTCTTTCTATATTTATTAACAGACAACAGCAGCAAATGGTAATAAGAAAATTAAAAATTATTTACATCTTTCTCCAAAGTTTCTTCAACAAAATATGTAAAAACCAGGTTTCCCATCAGTTTGGCTAACAATTAACAGAACCATCTACATGGGACACATGCTCATGCTAAGATTAATGAAAAAGATACTAAACAACAGACATTCTCTACCACTACAGCCCTGCATAACCTGGAAACCAACAGACAAAAAGAGCATTTTACCACTATCAACCAATTTCAAGCAAAGAAAGCTTAAAACAATCCTAGTTCTGGGAATAAAATATGTATCTATTTCTTGCTTGCATAAACCACATACACTAGGCCTCCCCAAGCTACATATGAGCAACCAGTGGGCCAAGGCCATGTGAAGCATCTGTGACCCCTTCTCTATAGCCTTCCACACGGCCCAAACTACTGTTGCTAATTCCCTCCTCCTTCAATGTGTCACCTCTGCAGCAACAATTCTGCTGGAGAAGACAAAGCAGAAGAACTATCAAAACAAAACAAAATACAAATATTCCCCAGTTCCTTGTTTGTTTTTCTAGCACCAGAAGGACTTCCCATTTTCTAAAAAAATCTGGCATGTACATATTATGTTCTTCTAAAAAAGAAGAATCATGATTCTTCTTTTTGGAATATACTCCAATTTCAGTCCAGAATTACAATCCACCAATCATCTTTTATTGTAATAAAGGCAGAATGAACACCCAAAACCACACCATCCTCAAATACACTTCCAAAAACATGACTAAACAAAAGCTAACGGTATGGATTCAAACCTCCCCTCTCGAACCTAGTGAACACTATTTGTCTAAATAACTAAAGTCGTCCCCACACTTTTGTGGATTTGACACTTGCAAACTTGCCCTCCCACCCTGGAAATGGCTGCCATGGGAGGGCAGGTTATTCACGGGTTTTTCACATTCGCAGGGGTCTTGTTCCCCTAACCCCCATGAATGTGGGGGGCAGACTGTATATCGTTTGGAAGCTGAATGTAATGGTGTGCACATATTCCGTAACTCAACTTCAAAAAATGCTGTGTTGGGCATAGGCATATTGCTTTGGACACAGAATATGCTTACTCAACACCCAAGGAAAAAGAGTTTACTTTCCCTAGCTATTTCCTGTCATTTATCCTCCTAGAAAAGGGGTGGACAAAGTGAGGCTCCTGGGCTCTAATTCTGTGGCTGCTGAAGCCCTCAGCAGTCATCCAAAAGCCTCCAAAGCCTCCATTAAAAGAAAAAATCAGAGTGATTTGGGGCCTTTTGACCTTAAATCTAAGCAGAGCCCTGCTCTATGAAAACATGCAACTTTCCTTAATGTACAAATGGTATCATGCTTATTAACTTTCACTAAATATTTTATTGCCATGGCTTTCTCATTTGATAAAGTTGCTTACTCGCCTGACAACAGTCCATTTTCTACCAATAGATAGTTAATACTGGATAATAATACATTTGTCTCTTGCTTTAATTTAATCATAAATACATATCAAAATACCAAAACTAAAATATCAAAATATTAGATCAAGTAGAAGCAGCTAAACATTTGTAAATATAAAGCAGGCACCAGGAGACAATGAACAACTGCAACAAAAGTATTCTGCACAAGTAACACATCTTCCCTTATTAAATTCAAGTCATTAAAGTCAACATAAAGTTATATAAGCACATTCTCTGTTACCTGGTGTATTGTTACTCATAGTTGCTGTTGTCCCAGGCAAGACTGGGGTTACAACTGGAGGAGGAATTCCTGCTGCCATATCCAATAGAGGCTGTATAATTTCACTTTTGAACACATTATTCTTCTGCCATAAATTGAGCACTCTAACTATTTTACTCTAAAGTAAAAAAAAAGGTAACACAAATTTAATATTGGCGTCACACAAATCTCTACTACTGTAAATTAAATAAATATTTTAGTAAAGCTTTTGAGTTGGGCTAATTTGAATGGTTCTTCAAAGTATCATCTGGGTCAGGGGTAGGCAACCTTTCCCCTTTAAGGGCTGAGGGACTTCAGCTCCCAGAAGCCTCAGCCATGTTGGCCAATAGTCCCATATTGGCCAATAGCTCCTGGGATTCTGGGAGCTGAAGTCCCTTGGCCCTTAAAGGGGAAAGGTTGCCTACCCCTGATCTGGATGATGAGGAAGATGCTATGAGCTTGTTCTTTTTTATTCACTTGAGTATATATTTCCTCCTCCATTTCTAGGTCTTGACAACTACTATCTGCCACAACCTCTGCATCAGTCAACACGATTAGTTTCCAGACCATTGTTTACAATCCCACTTCAAATCATGGAATAGATTTGTGAACCAGAATGACTATGATCACCATAGTATATATTATAGTATAGTATATACTATACTATAATATATACTATGGTGATCATTGTCTTTCTAATTCACAAATTTAAACAAATGAATTAAATGAATTAGTATAGAAGAGGAAAAGAGGGAGTGATCCAACTTTATGCTCCTGCCCTCCACAATATGTTTTAAAATAGAGTAGGGCAACTCCCTGAACACCAGAGGTCACATAAATTTCCTACTGGACCTGAGAGCTCTGCATCTTTCCTGTGCTTCCAGCTCAAACCTTTAAAAAAGAAAGAAAGAAAGAAAGAAAGAAAGAAAGAAAGAAATGCCCTCATGATTTGTGGTTGCTGTGTCTGTGTGCGCGTATGATATTTTGCCAGGTTCTGTCTCGGAATATGATTTTGGTTAAGGAGATGCTTTCCCCAAAATTTTACAGGATCCCAAATCCTAGGATTCCTAGAACTGAGTCAAAATAGTTAAATTAAGACCAAACTGCTGTAATTGTGTAGTGTCAAACACTCTTAGCTCATGTGGCACAGTAAAGGAACTACTCCATTTAGACTATAGTATTTTAATTTAATCCCATGACTCATTGCAACACTCAAACAATTTCACTCAGTATCCATTCTCTCTCCCTATAATGGAGTATCATAGATTCCCAAAACTTCCATCACATTAAATGAAGAAAACCCCTAGAATGCTACCCTTTTTGCTTTATCATAGTACTTAGAAGCGAATTAACACTAAAACTCAAAGACATTTAGATCTTTCTTGAGATTAGCTCAGCTACAAAATGTAATATTCCACCTCCCCTCTAAGAGAGATGGATAATGTTATCTTTCCTTGGTAGTATTACTATGGGCCAGAACAGACCAGCCAGTAAAGCTAGCTTCCGCATGGCTTGGGGGTGTGGCGTTTAGACGCCACATGCCCCCAAGACATCTGGAAGCCACCCAGGCTGACCAGACATTGGTGGCTTCAAGCCACTCTGGGGGCATGGCGTTTATACAATGCACACTTTACCGGCCCAAATAGGAGCGGATCTTTTCTGCTCTTATTTGGGCTGGCTCCAAGGCAGACTGGTGCTGCAGCGTGTCGTTGGCGAGGTGCCAGGCCAGCTCCAATCTGCCCTTTTGCGGTGTTCTGTTGAAAAGATTACTGTGATTAATGTTAATGAAGTCCTCTGAGTGATTAGCACAAACATTTTACTATAATCAATGACATTTATTAAATAGTAAAAACAATGTAAATGCATACAAAAGTTTTAATCCTATATTCCTAACGTGTAAAAACTAAATTCTCTATATAAATGTATACCTACATCTGTGGGCTATAATATTCAAGTGAAATAAACTGAAGTTCAACAAATGAATTGTTTACTTTTTGAGGAAAACAAGTAGAAGTTACTGTACCTTGTCATCCCCAGGGCAACGATATAAATTCTGAAAAGTGCTAATGATGTTATTGCTAAATCTTGGAGCAAACACATCCTTTTCTTGCCCAAACTGATGTCGAGACTGTCGAACTATGGAGTCAATGACATACAAGCCTGGCACCTTGTATTCCGGTTTACACTACAAAGGAATGTGAAAGAATACAGCATTTTTATGCATGAACTACTGGACCATTGTACTTTGCCTTCCAGAAATCTAGTAAAAAAAACAGTAAGAGCCACTTCAAGTTGTCTAGCTACCTTACTATTTATAGTGCCAAAAATGAATCTCTAAAGCTACCTCCACAAACACAAACACATATATATCTTGAACAGAATGGAATGAGAGTAGCTTAAGCCTCCCAACAAGTCTGATCATCATCGAGCAGAGATATTTTTCAGGGTGTGTTTACAGTTTAAATAACAATTACAGTGCAAGTGGTGCATAACTAAAATGAAGCCCTCATGTTATTACTGAAAAAACGTCATTCAAATATGCTTTAAACTATGAATATTTCCTCTACCAAAATGACAGTAAACATAACTAATACATAATGGCTACACTGGGCTATAATAAAAAACCAGGGCTCCTACCCTAAAAACTATGAACAGCATGCTTAAGCACACTTCCTTTTGCTACCCTTACATAGGATGGCATATAAATCTGGCAAGCTACAGAGTCTCCAGCCTGTTTTCCTCCCAACAAATTGGGTAACTTATCCTGAACTAATTTTCTGATATGTGAGAGAGAGAGAAGCCAGAAAGTTGACTCCCTCCAGGTTTACCCAGCAAAACAGGCAAATCACAGACCCAAAGTCTATGGTAAGCAGCAAAGATGAATCAGATAGCATACTCTTGCTGGCTGGCTTGTCCGCAAGAACCTGGCATTCTCCTGAATTCCAGTTTGCTAAACTACTCCAGTATGCCCAATAAGTTTATTTATACAGGGTGAAATCTAAATGTTAACAGACCAAAAACTACAATGGACCTTCTTCTCCCTCCCTGCTTTCAAGTGTTCCACAATTCTGCTACAGCTGCTGCTCACAACAGATCTGGCAAGGTGCAGGGGAGAGCTATGTGAATGAAGATGCCTCATATAATAGAATTGGATGGAATTCATACTATTTACACATTGTACAATAACAATGCTGGAAGTCACTCTAGGAAGGTTTCATCCAAAATGTGTTATATAAACATTTAAAACTAATAAATAATTTAACACTCAAAGTGAAGCAAACATGAATCATAATATAAATTACTTATTTCTCAGTTGTGTTGAGAATTATATATTTTAAGTTAAAAAGGAGGAAGGGAGGAGAGAAAAGAATGTAGCAGCATCCTTAAGATTAGCTGGGTTTTATTTTAACATGAGCTTTTGTGGACATAAACCCACTTCTTCAGATGCAATATGGAATGATATCCAGGCCTCAGGGTATATAGCATTTTTACACAGTTGTGGCAGTAGGAGTGGGATGAAATGCAATAGGAATTTTTACTATGATGCTATTATGCACAGTCTATGAATAAATTCATCATAAATTTTTCTTATGCATTTATATCTATCTTTAAATATCTAGGTTTATATACATTTAAAATTCAAAAGATACAATCAGAGATTTAAACTTGATTCATAACATACCTTCTGAATGAATTTCTCAACACTTTGTACAACATGTTTGTAGAACTAAAAGAAAGCAAAAAGGAATTTTTACACTAAATAAAGTAATGCAAACGTTTGCTCCTCTTATCATTACAACTTCCACATTAATATGCTAGCCTCAATTCAGTCAGATATGTAGACAGTGCTCTGCTGTGAGGTGGGTGGCCTGCTATTTACAGGAATTAATGCAACACTACATTAGAGCCAGCATGGATTAGTTTTTTGGATGTTGGATTATGACTCTGGAGACCAAGGTTCAAATCCCAGCTTTGCCATGGAAATACACTGGGTGATCTTGGGCAAGTCGCACTCAGTCTCAGAGGATAGCAATGGTAAACCTCCTCTGAAAAGGTTGCCAAGAAAACCCTGTGCCTTAGGGTCTCCATAAGTCAGAAAAGATCTGAAAGCACAAAAGAACAACAGACAGTCCTCATATATTAAAATGAATACACGTGACCCAAGGACAAAATGTGAGGAATATGTAAATTGATTTGCTCCTCTTCCCTGCAATATCCTCGTGTGCTGCTTAAATGCACCCCCATGTTTATAACAATACTCTATTTTGCAGCTTTTAATTTTTTTAAACAATGATCCAATTAATGAATAAACTAGAGGTGCTACACTGCATGAACATGTGCATAGTGCTTTATAAATGTCCAAGTACAGTCCAAGTTTACTGTGTTCCAAATTAGGGGAAACGCCATTATCAATGTTATAATGTCAAATTACAGTCAGACCTTTATATCCACAGGGGATCTGTTCTAGAGCGCCCTGCAAATATGAAAAAATGTGAGACCTCAAGTTCCGTTGTTGCTAATGCTAGTGCAGCCACATGCACACACCACCACTAGGGACAACAGGGATTCCCTTCCGCAGATGCTCAAACATGCAGATGGCAAGCCTGTGGATGGTACGGTCCCAGTGTCATTTGTTGTTGTCATGTGCCTTCAAGTCTTTTCTGACTTATGGTGACCCCAAGGCGAATCTATCACAAGGGTTTCTTGGCAAGACTTGTTCAAAGGGGTTCTTTGTCATTGCCTTCCTCTAAGGCTGAACGATTATGATTTGTTCAAGGCCACACAGTGAGTTTTCATGGTTGAGTGGTGATCTGAACCCTGGCCTCCAAGTTCCTAGTCCAACACCCAAACTACTATACCATGCTGTCTCTCCTTATTAATTTGCACATAATGTTTAATTAATTTTGCACAATAATTAGAATTATTATTTGGTTCTGACATCATCTTAAATCCTGAAACTGAAGCATCAGAA